>VZRW01007843.1:154359-198125 GCA_013398125.1 Aegotheles bennettii | reverse complement strand
TTTCCCTTTCCCTTTCCCTTTCCCTCTCTTCTTTTTTTTTTTTCTTTCTCACTGCTTAAAATCCAAGAGAAACAGTCTTTTCTTCCTCTATATTCTGCATCTTCCCCCCATGATCTTGCACTCAAACCCAGTAAATCTTAAGTCTCAACAGAGACCTAGAGATTTCCTGTTGCAAGCCAGATTCACCTTTCTTCACCTCGCCTGTGAAACTTGGCTGTATACCAGCTCACTGTGCCTCCCAGTACCCTCCCTCTCTCCTCCACTCAGAAGATGATTCCCTGCTTGCTATGCCTGGTCCTCCTGAATGGTCCCAAAGACACTCCAGGAATTTTCCCTGGAAGTGCATGCACAGGGGCTCAAAAGGGATGAGTACCCTCTTGCTCTTCTCCATCATTTCCCTGTCCCTAGCCATATCAAAACACAAGGTTATTTTGGTTATCAGTGCCCACCCCACATCTTTTTATATTTGGTAACATAGAATAAACTGCAAACACCTCCCTCAGGAAAAATATCCATAACAGAAGCCAGTAAGAAAGGCTGAATTGTTTCATGCAAAAATGCTTTTCTATTCTGGACTCTTTTACCATGACAGGATCTGGCTTCAGTTTGGCTAAAATGCCATACTTCCTTTACCTCAGAGAAAACCTGAGACAGAAATAGCTCAGGATAAATAATAGGCATCTAAAATAATGCTGTTGCAGTGTAACATTTATGAAGGTATCCATCACAGAACTGAGCAGACAAGATAGGGTGATAAAAAGAAAAGCAACTATGATCATTCTTTCTAGTAATTTTAAAATATCTACAGTATCCATTCGTTCATTTTGGTTTATTTAAGAACTCTTTAATTTACTACTTATTGTGGGTATTTGATATGGGTGACAGTGTTGGAAATGAAAATTTTAGTTCTTCTGAAAATTTCTTATATATGGTGTTAAATTGAAAAAAATCACCATAAATAAACATTAAATTAACATTAGAAATTTTCAAATAGATTTTTAGCTGTTTAATATCCTCAGGTAGGTAAACAATTCTTCTTGCTTCCACCCAGTGGACTAGCTTAGTGAAGCCAAACAGAAAGCAAAGAAAGTGCTTAAAACTCCCTCCCTACAGGGGGAGGGGAGGTTTTTTTCATAATATATTGCTGTGATCCTTCAAAAGCTAGTACATGCACTCATGATGTGGGGAATATGCACTTTTTTTTCATTTTGTTTCCCTACTGATATCCAGGTGATATTGATCATAGTTTCTCAGTAATCTTAAAATGTACTAATTAAAAACTATAAAAGAAAACAAGGAGGGAAAGCAGGAAGCAGTATTTTGTTAAACCCTTATGTTTCAACAGTCTTTCAGAACTTTCTTGATAGTAGTTCATTTTCATTAAATGATATAAGCATGGATAAATCTTTCAGCTAATGGGTTGTATGTAGAAAAAGAAAAAAACAGCCCCCTGAAGCTTTGGTCAGGCTGAGTACTTGCATGGAAAATCTATGTATTTGATCTCAGACCTTCTGGATCTTGTTGAATATAGATGGCATTGTTCAGCTGAAAGCTAAAAGAAAAACAACATGAGCTGGAAATTGTGAGGTGTTTCTAACTTTTAGTTACTCATCAGTCTCTGGGGTTCTGTCAATACAGTTTGAAGCTAACATGGATGCAAAACAGGAGGGTAACTGCAAAACAGTGCCATAGCTGTAATCTCTCCCTAGCATAGAAATATTATGCTGTGCCTAGATACTTGAACAAAAGGAGACAACCATCTTGAAGGCCATGAGTCATGGAGTCATTGAAGAACAGATATGCTAAATGTTATACATGTGCTTATATGTATTAAAAAACTGAACTTCAACCTCTTTCCACACTATTTCCATCAGAAACAACCTGCTTATTTAATTCTACCAAGACATTTTCCTCTGTCTTTCATAAGGAGTGAAAATGCAGAACTAAGTCTTTTTGGAAGTAAGCCAAGTAGTACATAGAAGAACTCTCCTGGTTTTCAGCTCCCATTGTGACCCTCTCAGGATACCTACATTCTTTGTCCTTACCTTCTTAAAATCAAGGCTGTTTTGAATAGACACTGTGAAGATTTTATGCTTTTTCTTCAATAAATCTTCACCTCATTAATAAATAAAGGTCATGCAACCACTAATTTTAAACTAAGTTAACATAGTTAATCACTTTTTAATATAGTAATTCATTAATATCCCTGTGTAAAAAGAAGCCACATAAGGACTGAGATGATTTATCCAAGTGAAAGCCCTCCTGTCAGGTTAGAAAAAGATACCTAGTACAGTTAGGTCTTTCAGGTGAAAGGATATGAAAAAGATATGGCAATAATATAAAAAGTTGTGGTCACTACAGTGGGCTAACTCTATGACAGTGATGAAATTAAAGTACCGAAAATCAGGCATTCTCAAAATGTTAATGTTACTTGTCATTGTAATTAGGCAAATGATCTTTAATGATGAACCAGCTTGCACAATTTAATTACAAGACTTTGTTAGGGATATGCTGGTATGGATGTGACTGTATATCATTAAGACAAAGGCTGACTCCTGTGCACTGCAATTTGTTTGATAACTTTTCACTAAGTATGTGTGTCTTTGTACAATGCATATGGTGAAGTCTGACTAAATGTGGAACATGGTAGTAGTGAAATAACGACAGTCACTCAAAAAGCAAAACAAAAGAGAAAAACTTAACCCTGCAAACTATGCTGCAGATTGAAAAGGGAAAGAAGGAAGGAAAGGGAAAGGGAAAGGGAAAGGGAAAGGGAAAGGGAAAGGGAAAGGGAAAGGGAAAGGGAAGGGAAAGGGAAAGGNGGAAAGGAAAGGAAAGGAAAGGAAAGGAAAGGAAAGGAAAGGAAAGGAAAGGAAAGGAAAGGAAAGGAAAGGAAAGGAAAGGAAAGGAAAGGAAAGGAAAGGAAAGGAAAGGAAAGGAAAGGAAAGGAAAGGAAAGGAAAGGAAAGGAAAGGAAAGGAAAGGAAAGGAAAGGAAAGGAAAGGAAAGGAAAGGAAAGGAAAGGAAAGGAAAGGAAAGGAAAGGAAAGGAAAGGAAAGGAAAGGAAAGGAAAGGAAAGGAAAGGAAAGGAAAGGAAAGGAAAGGAAAGGAAAGGAAAGGAAAGGAAAGGAAAGGAAAGGAAAGGAAAGGAAAGGAAAGGAAAGGAAAGGAAAGGAAAGGAAAGGAAAGGAAAGGAAAGGAAAGGAAAGGAAAGGAAAGGAAAGGAAAGGAAAGGAAAGGAAAGGAAAGGAAAGGAAAGGAAAGGAAAGGAAAGGAAAGGAAAGGAAAGGAAAGGAAAGGAAAGGAAAGGAAAGGAAAGGAAAGGAAAGGAAAGGAAAGGAAAGGAAAGGAAAGGAAAGGAAAGGAAAGGGAGAGAGAGAAAGAAAGAAAATATATTGGAAATATATTCAGTTACGTAATTGTTTTTGGAACATTATGCAGAAAAGTTTGAATTTCACTGTCTTTCTCAGGAATGCTGGAAACAACATAGGACAATAAGAGCTTACTACATTGATCTAGTGAAACTTAAACAATTTCTTCAGAAATTCAGTTTCATTTTTGTCAGTTACTGAATCAACTAAGAGCCTGAATTAACCCAAGATAACCTTGTATAACTGGGAAAAAAACAAGACTGTCAGCATAGGAATTTGTTCTTATCACAAGCTGAGACATTGTCATTTCTACACAATATATAAGTGGTGATAGCATGGGCTGATCACTACCTTTACTGTTGGTACCTATGTGAGATTTTAGGTTCTGCTGTAGGTATCACTGTCCATATAAAATTTGTGGAAAAGCATTACATCCTATCAAACATAATGGGAAAAATGGACATGTATATTATTCTGACACTTTGTCTGCAGCCAGCCTGGGTGGGACAGAGAAGGGGGAGAGTATTCTCATTTGCCAAATAAGGTCACTTCAGCAGAATTCTTTTCCAAAACAGTTTATTTATTTCCAAAAATAGCTGTTCACATCAAATAAAGCAATCCTATGGGAAGAAAAAAACAAACAAATAAACCCCAAAAAACACCTTTTGTTTTTTAAGAAGAAAAAAACAAACAAACAAATAAACCCCAAAAAACACCTTTTGTTTTTTAAGACAGGGCTTAAGGTCTACAGAGAGGACCTTATAGGTGAAACTAACGTCATTGTTCATTACAATCTAGTTTTGAGTCACCATATCCTGACAAGAGCTGCCACATTCATCAATAGACTTTCTGTGTGACAACTGAATAAAGATTGGACATTTTTTCAGAATTAAGAGTTTATAAAGTGAAGTAAATGTTAATTGTTCTTTATGACTTCCTATCAGAAGAACTTCAAACCTATGTCCTTTTGCAGTACTTGATCCTTGAGAACAAACATGCAGGGAGGTCAGCAATCTATGCTTGCTTCAGGCAATACATGAAATAGCTCCATGATAGCTTAGCAACTCACCATCTGCAGAGCCCAGATGACCAGACTGAATTCGGAGAACCAGGACTTCTGATTTTCCTGTAGGCAATGGTGATCCATGAGGGCAGCCTTAATGAAATGGGAACAGGGAGACAGGTTAGACACCACAGAAAGCAGTTCTTAACCTTTCTCAAATCTGGATTTATTTTTCAAATATTTGTAGTGTCAGTACACAGCTTTGAAAAATTGGAACAGGGGTTCAATTTACAAAATGGTAGCCACAGAAGATGCAACAAACAAGCCACACTATAACCCTTGATGTTGGATTTGCTTTGTTTTTGTGAAGTCTTCTGGAGATAATACTTCTGAGAATGAGACTACAATAATGTGAAGAATTTGAGAAGCTTTACTTAGTATACTTCCATATTCTCTATTTCTGCCAAGAAGAGAAGGACAGTTGAAGATATGCTAGTTTTACAATATCAATAATGAAGCCATGTCCAGTTAGACATTAAAAACAGCTGTATCATTTGCCGCTTTATCACCTTTACTGACTGAAAGAGAGAGGAAAGAAAGTATTCCTTATGGAGCTTCTATGCCAAGTCTACAATTACCAAGTTTCAGTTTTATTGCTGCTTTTTGTAAAGTCTATGGCAACGCCATGTAATAAAAAGTGCAGAAATACAATTTCTCCCTAGTTATATTGTAAAGTATGATTAGCAGCAAGTAATGGAAGGTATCATTCTTTATTTGGCACTGGCATTCTAATTATCAAAGGCCAAGTGAGAAAACTTTATGGTTTGGTTTTAAATTAGAGAACTTATTTCAGGCATGGACTGTAAGTAGTTGGCTAAGGCTTGCATGAAAAAAAAATGTAAATGGATGTTTTCTGCTGTTCTATGTACATGTAAATTTATTATTAAAATATTTGCCTCTGACAATATTCAGCTGGGAAAGGAACCAGGGTAGTCTGAAAGTACCATACAAGAGGTTACAGACTGCAAGGAGAAAAAATGAGCTGATTATATGAGAAATATTGAGTAGCCGTTGGAGATGTCCTCTGGAAGAAAAATGAAAATCAAATCCATAATACAGGCTAGTTTGTGGATTTTAGTTTTCCTTAAATATTCCTCATTACCTGAGATATTTACAAGGAAAAGATCTTTGTCCACTTGAAATTTGTCTATACCTTTTCTGAATAACAAGAAATATGCCTAAAATTCCCTCTATTTATATTTTCAGAAATGTTTTGTGAACTACAGCACTAATTCTGTAATCATACATAACATAGATGCAGATCTTGATAACTATCAGCAGTCCTGCTGAAATCTGTGGTACTACAAATGTTTGATGTTATTTGAGGCAAGGTCACAGAGAATATCTTTTATTAGACCACTTGATATTGATAGGAAATTCTAACGTGATTTTTGATTACTTAAGACATCTTTCTACTTTTAGAGGGAAAATCTTGTCTCATAGATGCATTACAGCTGCAACAACACTACTCCTTTAAACATATTTGCATAAGTGACAGAATCTTAATAGAAAAATGGTGCCTGAAAATCTGTGCCACTGCTAGAGATGTAGTACCACAAGCAACTTTTTTTCAAGCACTTACTGTTAAACAGCTTTGAAATTCACTTCTCTGCCCTATTTCCACATTATCCTTTCATGTGCAGAATCACATAGTGAACCTGAGTTAGTAAACAACACAGATGAAAAATAACCCTAATAGAAAAATACTGTCTTATTTTTAAACCAGATGTGGTTCGTAGTCTAGAATATCTACCAGCACAACTGAGTAGGTAGTATAATAAAATGAATAAGTGGGAAGGAGCAAAGATTAAGATTTCTTAAATTGGCACCATTATCAACTGAACAGCTCATGAAATTTTATCCTGGGATCTACCTTCGTCTTAGAGAAGCCCCCTCCCATTTGCTTAGCAGTACCTGTCATCATACTTTTAGATATGAAAATAAGTCTCATCCAGCTGAAACTGCAATGAAATTCTTGATTGTCCCAGTTGGAAATTATGATTAATACCTCTGTTCCCTATAATGGCTGTACTGTGATTTCTAAGAGTAAATTGACAAAATTGTAACTCAAGAATTGTTTTTGTGTGTACATGTATGTAGGGGGTAGGTAGTAAGAAATGTGTAGCCTCATCTTATAGACTACCTAATTCAGAACCTGCCAAGACCATGATGGAAAATGACTGTATCACTGTACAATTCATCTTCCTCCAAGTGCAGCTGGGCTTTGGTTTCCCTTATGAAAGAAAAAACTTCCCTCCATATGGTGTTTCTTAGCACCCTTCAGGGGCATTTGTTCACAGTTGACTTAAAGAAGATTATAATCTGTTGAATCACCATTCAGTCTTCCATAAACAAGTAAGCTGTGAAAAGCTTAAGATGACTAAAACATGTCTTGCTTTTTCTATAAAGATGTCAGACATTATAAAGTACAATGTAGCTGTGGAATTATTTCATGAAATAAGAAATCATGTTTTTGTTGTCATGATAAAATTACTCATTTGAGAACAGCTTTATTTTCTGAAGAGAGTAATGAAAAAAACCACACGTCTACCATACAGACAAAGATCAGTTTAATTAATAGTCAGATGTAACAGTAAAAAAGACACACACAGCCCTAAAAAAGAGAGAAATATATGCCAGTACTCTAAGTTATTTCTAAGTGAGGGACAAGTTCCTTTGGTGGTATAAATCAGTGCAGCTCTGCTGGTTTCATGAACTACACTGATTTAAGCTACACGGAAAATCTAGCCTTTTGACAGTTTCTCTGCAGTTACTCCTGGCACTGAAATATGTCCTTGAAGTTCAAATGAAGACACATCCTGTGCTCTTATGTCAAGAGCTACCTCTATGTACGGTATTATGAATAAAGTGTCATCTAATAGACAATAATACCTTCTGGGAATGATACCATGTCCCATTTATTCAGCCACGGGTATACATTGTTCTCTGAGAGTTTATTTTTAACTGGTTGCCCTGATCTAAGTTGAGAGTGAGTAACTTCCAGTTTATCATGATAAGAAGTGTATTAGATACCTCATAGATTTTTGGCTGGTATAAAGTATGATCACATTATTATTATCATCTAAATAAGCAAACCCTAGAGTCTTCATTTTATTTTCTAAGGTCACAAATATTTCCTCTAATTTACCAAGTTATTCATAAACCTCAGCTACTCAATTAGTTACTTGTGTTCCAACCTTGTACCTACCTTATCCCAGTGGTTTTCAAGTCTTTTAATTCGTTGATTGAAGAAAAAATAAATGAGAAAAACCAGTCTCAGACTCCACAAAGCCCTTTGGAAAATTCACACACATATTGCTGTGTATGACCTATGAGTTTGCTTTTCTGTGACCATCTTTCTTGAATTGCTTAGAATTGTCATTCAGGCAGTTTCAGACTACTGATTGAAAATCATACCTCTCAATTTCATAGTGTTTCAGTACTATGCAATTGTTCCAGTTTAATTCTTGAAAAAAACGGGGCAGTTGTGACCACTCAATTCATCCTAAGTGTCCCTTTTTTTCAAGCATATGTAGTACCAGATGTTGTTCTGCTTAGCAAAGCTCTTGCAATAGCTGTGAGTGTTCCTCATCATCACATTCACCCTTTCAAAAATTAGGGGGTTGCAGAATATCACTTGTACTTTAAATACCTACTGTCAAGTGTTTAACCATTAAATCAATGTTTCTCTTGAACAAAAAACTGTGCTGTCTGCCCTTCACAAGGCAATATGCATAAAATGTTTTTGCAACTGATACTTGAGGGGTTATGTTTGAGGGGGAAAAAATGAGAAAGAAGGTCTCTGGAGTAAGTTATCCACATAACATAACTGCACAAATGAAATTCAGTGAATCCAAAGCTATATGCAATATCTGATACAGTAATGAACAATGAATTAATCTCATCTACAAAATGCTGCTTAATTAGTTAGTTTTTAAGTATTGCCACAGAAATCTAAGCATTCAAGGAACAACAGGTGACATCGTCTCTTAAAAGATACCAAGTACACAAAGGCAAGCTAAATATTAGGCTTAGCCCATGGGCCTTAATCTAAGATCTAAAACATATTAATATAGTGCCACAGTGATCTGATAGCTCCAGATTTCTGGTCAAATTCTTCCTGTCTTCCATTACAATAAAGGAGATTCAGCTGTCCCTCAGAAGTCCCCACTGCACTGCACGGTGGCCTCCTGAGCAAAAATGACACATCAGGATCTGCACTTAAATCCCATGGGGTGTAATCAAAGAATATATAAACTCCTTTTTTTTCAAGGATTTGAATTATTTATATTTTTTTTTGCAAAAACAACAAAGAGAACAAAGCAGGCAGTCACAGGAATATAAAGAAGTCACTCCACACACAGTTTAATCTCCAATTTAAGCCTCTCTTTCTTTCTGTTCTTTGTTCTCTTGAACTGGAACCATGGTTTTCAGAGTTAAACACAGGCAAGGAGAAAAACCCAACAACTTTTTCTGTTGCACAAGATCTAAATATGCTTGTGGGTTTTGACTTAGCTTATGCTCAAGTTTATTAACTAACTAACAAAAATAAGCACAAGTAAAATAACACAGTGTTTTGTGAAATTCCTATTTCCCATGCAATCCTGTTCTTAAAATTACATTGGTCATTATAACAAAATACATGCTTGTCCCCAAACTCTCCTGGGATACTGAAGAAAGGAGTATTTCAGCTTACCATGAGCTATCGTATTACTGTAAAGTTAGGTTTTTAACAAATGAGCAAAGCAGAATTTATTACTGGCAGGGGAAAAAAAACAACCAAAAACATGTAGAATGGGACAGTATACTTCCTACTCTAGTAGAGCTCTTACTAGTTGTGCCCTTGAGAAGAGCTGTGATGAATCTCTCTAGCTTGTTATCCGCAGAGAATAATATGTGCCCTTGCCTAGTTAATCTACCTTCCTGCACCTGAAATTATATTCTCCTCCTAATTCATCACCCAGATCATTGCACCAGTTTCTAGAATAAAAAATACAAAATACAATAGGCTGTGCATATTATCCTCATCTCTGATTATTTTATTTCCTTTACCAAAAGGGAATAAGCCAGCTTTTGAATAATTTTGTGCCAAATTTTCTTCTAAAAACATGTAGTTTTGTCCATCTAGGAGGTCAGATCCACATGATCTCTCATTTCTAGGAATCCATCCTTTCATGTGCAAAAACCTTTTGCCAAGATTTTCACAAGGATCTATGTTTTATAGTTTCCATATCAAAGCACATTAAATGGTTTGATTTCAGAAAATGCTGATCAGACTGCCTTTAAAAATTAATAACTTCTGAAATAGTCTAGATATACCAGAATTTAGGAACCTCAGAATCACTAATTGCCATATATTACCCCCCACCATCCAGTCTCCTTTCTAAGAATTTAAAATATTTATTGGCACCTAGCTTAACAAATTCAGTTACTGTGGATTCTTTTTCTCCTCACCTGGTGAATGAATATATAAAATCTTGTTTATTTAAAATGTTATCTGAAATATTATATGCATAGCAAAAATCTAAAGTAACTACTTTTTTGAGCTTATTTTTTGTTAAGCAAGTAACAGGAGGAAGTTTGGTTAATTTAACACAGGAGAGAAGCATCAATATTTGTGAGTTTCCATGGTGAAAAACCTGTGTCATAAAGCGGGTTAATAGTACAAACCTTGTATTTTCAGAAATTCTGTGATCACTGTGGTTTCAATATGTGCAAAAGTGCTTCTAATTTTATTAAGCAATAGCTCTTATCTATGCTTTAGGGGAAAAGAATATAATAGTCTGCCACAGAAGCCTAGGGTCCCTTCTAATATATTTAAAAAAAACCAAAAAGTAATTACTAAGTCTGATTTAAACCACCCACAGATCAAGGAAATTCAGAGATGTAGTTTCCCCTCTGTGGGGGAAGGGAAAAATGAGCTTGATTTTGCCACCTTTTTTCGCTCAGTGCAGTGTGAACCTCATTTGGTGAACTGAGTAATTTACTGAGACCAACCATGGGCAATTATTCTCCATGAATAATTAGTAGCATTGAAAATAGCACTCCATAAGTCCTAGGGATATATTTGCAATGAGATGTGAGTCTCAATACGCTGGCTTCTGGTGAAAGATAAGTCATTTACTCTCAGAATAAATGAAATATTGTTCTGTTCTTTTGCACTCTTTTCACTATGATTGTATCTTCATTTGTGTGAACTTAATCAGACAGATGTAGACAATATATGGTCTATTGACAAAAAACATGAGTAAATCAATTTCTGTAAGCATTATCACTGGGAATCACCTTTTTTTTTTTTTCCTTTTTTAATGGTATGGCTACAAGATAAAATTTTGACAAACTTACATACCATACATCAACCTGTCTGAGACTGGAGAAGCAGCAAAGGAAGACACAGAGTCTGACTTAACTACAACTAGTTGAGGATTTAAAAATTTGAATTGATTTTTGTCAGAAAGTTCTAATTTGAGAAAATCCATGACATTTTTTAGATACTTGACCAAGTTTTGCTAAGTGTAGACAGAGGGGAGTTTTTTGAAACCCCACTGAGGTTTCCAAAGCTTGTCTGAAACATTGCTCCCAGAGAGTAATTCCCGTTTGGAATTATTCTTCCTTCAACAGCTTTTACATATCTGAATATAGTTATTATCTCCCAACAGTGTTTATATAAAAATTTGGAAATATATTAAAAAAAAAAGAAAAAAAGAAAAAGTTTGATGGGAAGCTTTCACTCAAATAACCTCCTAATTTTGTGAAAAAATACAATGTCCACCAAAATGGTCTCCTTGGCTGGAGACATTCAAAACCCGCCTGGATGCGTTCCTGTGTGATGTATTCTAGGTGACCCTGCTCTGGCAGGGGGGTTGGACTAGATGATCTTTTGAGGTCCCTTCCAACCCCTAGGATTCTGTGATTCTGTGAAAAGCTTAGAACATTTTGTTTTTAACTTGACCAGTGGAAATTCAATTCATATCTCTTTCCATGGTCTTGGACATGAATTTCAAAGTAGCCTGAGCTCATATTTTTGCCATATCCCATTGCTTTATCTATCTATCTATGCTGCAGAAGTCACACTTTTCTGCATAGGAATTTCTGGAAGAAGTTTATCTGACCTTACACTAGGCATCTAAGTCTGAGATTAGGTTTAGATTTAGGTTTAGGTTTAGGTTTGTTGTATAGTCAGTATATGTGAAGTGGAGGTCATCTCATCACAGGGTAGATTTCTATAATAAAGCATCATGTGGAGATCTCTCTTTCTTTTTAAATATCACAGGGAGCCAAGAAAGACTAGCTTAAACCTTGACATCACCTGTGTTAGAGAATGTGAATCCCATCCTACACTCAGAAGAGCCTGTACCTTTCTAGTCCATTGTCAAGGACAAATATGACAGAATAATTTCACCACCATGGATTTATTGATAGTATTAATTCTTCCCCTCAGATTTCTCTCTTAATGTCTTAATTAAAAACTCAATGGCTGGTTTTCTTTGAGTGCAACTGTACAGACCCCTGTGGACTTAACAGTTTCAGAAATTCCATTGGTGTCAAAATATGAACTTGTCATTTGGAATAGCATTGTGCTATAGATTTTTCTTCCTATTGTTCTGAAGAACGCAAAACATGATAGATACGTCTAACACCAAATCCCACAGTATCAAAATAAAAAAGATACAAATCAGAAAAAATGTGTGAATGATTTGTGGTGATTAGGAAGGAAGACATGTATGACTACCCAGATGAGGAATATGTTCATAAAGCATATAGACTTCTTTTGAGTTCTTCTGGGTTATTTATTATTTCTTAAACCTGCATTCATAATTACTCTAAAATAATACTTGAAACACTAGGTTTGGCTGGCATGTTTCCAAAACAAAAATTTCTTAGACTTAAATGCTTTGAGATGACACTATAGAACATTGTCATGAAAGGAAAAGAAAACCCTTATGGTGACTCACAGCCACTTGATTGTTTAAGGGTTTTTTCTTTAAAAAACAAACTAAACACACATTAGTGATAATAGTATATCTTTTCAATATGCAATGAGAAAAAAAAACCAACAGAAGATTCTAAGATAATTACTCTCTAAGACTAATGTTAATATTACCCTGTCACATCCCTATCTTTTTGTCATTGCATTAGCTGACTTTATTACGACTTTTATAGTCTCTGTTTTGAGAATCCAGTTAGTATTGAGCATAGCTTCTAAAAGAGACATTTTACAGTTGTCTTTGTGAACAATAATAATTAAAAAAAGGCAAACCCCCTCTAACCCCTCTTATCCGTGAATCTCTCCTTACATTGTACTATTGTTCTTTCATTCCCATCCCAAACCAAAAGAGGTTTGCCTCTTTTGCCTTCAGTCATATATTCACTCTGTTCATGCCTCTCCTTTGTAGTATTTAAATACCCCCTTATTCCAAAATTATTTTCAATGTGTATTTTCCTTCCAACTACATATCCATTTTTTGTCAATGTCTCCCTTGGGCCCTCTTTACTTACGCTGAAATCTCTTGCCTTTAGATCTCTTGTCCTCCATCAAAATTTTCTTTTTGGATTAAGGTGCTAGCCTATAAATATTTGATAGCCTATAAAATTATCACAGTCCAATGGGTCATTCCTTAGTCCTGTTAACAAGAATCTTTCTTCTTTCAACAGGAATTACAAGAAAAAATAAATATCTTCCACCCTGGTGAAATATGCAGTCAAATTGCCCTGATTGCCAAAGCTCTCTGACCCTTAAAATCTTCTTTCATGATGCTTGCTACTTGCTTCTCTACCTCTGCCGACTCAGACATCAAACCCAACACTTCACAGTACCAGACTAGGCCTGAAGAATGCTCAGTCTGCTTGTTATGTCCCCTTTTGTGAAATAGGACTGGCGCTTCTCTCGTTTAAGTGGTATTTGCTGGGGTAGACCAGCCTGCTACAGTCCTAGCTAATAGACATTAGTCCCAGAGAAGGCTGGCTCAACTACATAGTCCACAAAGGTGTAGGTTTATGATCTGAGTAGAGGTATCATACATAAAAAGCTAATCCACGCTATCTGGTACTAAAATAACCAATTTTTGTTCTAACCACTTTAGAGGAGGAGAAATAAGTCACAGTGGATGAATTCTTTCTGATACATCCCTATCAGGAATGTATGTGAATATATATATATTCACCTAGGATATTCAGCAGCTCTGATACAGATATGTGATTGACTTGTTTAATGGGTCCTTTGTCAAGCATCTGCACTGTGTCTTTTATGTTGTATTATAAAACCCCAATAAAATGTCTACAGCAATTTTTGAATTTTTATATGTATTGCAAAGCTCTGTTAAAAACACTAAAAATGTCTCTCCATGGAAGTATACTAATTATTATGAGCAATATTAGGAAAGGTTTTACCACCAGCTTTAAATGAGCAACTGATTGACAATGGAAGATGTTGGATTGTTCTGAAAGCATAATTAGAGAAAGCTCACTCTCGTAGCTATTAACATTATTTTTAAACCTGCCAAATAGAGATAAGAAGTCAAATGAAAATATCTTTAAAGGTTTCTGATCATTCGTAGAAGTCTGAAATGTATTTGGAAATTCTTAGTTTGAACTTCTTAAATATAATTGCCACAGGACTTTAAAATCACTGGACTGATGAAATGTCACTTCAGGAAACACTTGAGCGACATTTAGTATTTAATGTTTCCCTGGACTTCTCTTCAAAGATTAGAGAAGAAACAGTTTTAGATTCTGAATTAATGTTATCACACCAAACTAATACAACACAAACCAGGGAATATTATCGGAGTGGCCTACAGGTGAAGTACGTTTCTATAAGAGAACTTTTTGCACATCTCCTGGAGTACATGTGTTAAAAGGGCTAAAGGGTTCTCCCTGCTAGCTAAGGATTTATTTCTGAGATATTCATGGACACATCAGGTTCACCCTAGAAGGGAAATCAGATATTTTAGAAATTTATATACACTAGAAGAGGCATAATTTCAAAGTGAAACTTAAGTAAATCAAGGTTTTTCTGATGAAGACAAAGTACAGGAGAAAAAAAACCACAACAAAAACAGAAAAAAATGAAAAAAACTAGCATTGATTCCTTTTTTAATATTTTTTTTAATATTTTCAGTCCTTTTGAATAAAATGTGAGGAGAAATGGCTGTTCTGAAGAAAAAAATTGTACTATGCGGATCAAAGTTAGGGCTGGTGTAACAGATTCACTACCTGACAAGAGGTGCAAGCTGCAAACATGAATACAGAAGCTAAGGAGATCTGTGCAAAATCTCTTCACAACAGGTTGTCCATATTGTTTAGGTTCATTGAAAAATCAAGTCCCTGAGTTTCATTGGCTGTCTCTAATTTGCGGGGTTCATGTATTAAACAGTGTGTCCCATTCTTAGGACACACAGCCCACTCCTGAGATGCATATCCAGATCACTTCCCTCGCAAACAGCAAGTGTTCTGTTATTACTCTCTACATGTATTGTTTGCCTTTGAAAGGCAACTTGGATGGAGAGGTAAGGAGGCAGCTGTGTTGAAGTTTTTTAGGGGAGGAGGAGGGTGAGAGATGCCTAGCAAAGAGTTACCTAGTCACCCTGAGAATCTCAATAACTGCAAGATTACTGAAAAAAATCCCATATCCACTAATACTTGTTCAGCTATATGTAGTAAATCTGCTCTGGCAAGTATTCACAATCCCTTTTGTTTGGTTTCTGTGAATATTCAGGAGAATAATGTTTGATGAAAGAGATAGTGTTTGAAAGCCTTGTGCAAATATGTATTTATACCAGAACTATTTGCATGAGGATCTTGAAAGCTCATATTTTTCACACAACACTAGATTTAACCCCTATACTTCCAAATCCTGCAGGAAATGGAAAGAAACTGTTCCACCATACTTTCCTCCTTTGTTTAGTACATCATAGTAATCATTCTAAAAACGGTGACTTCAGCAAGACTACTTACAACAGCAGAATTATCTATAAAGACATAAGATTCGGGAAGGGACAACCTATTGACTAGAGGCAGGATAGTGATCTAGCTCCATTTAACTGTTTCTACAGCACTGAGTCATATTAAGGGCTCAATTCAGTTATCCAGATATAGGAGTCTAGTGATGTTGAGATGACCTGCAGAATTTCACTTGGGCTTCAACTGCTACTCTGCTGTCTTCTGTAGCTTCTGTGCCTCACTGTCCAGCCCCACTACAGATCTACTAAGTGCCCATGGTTAGTACACCAAATTGAACCCTTAATTCAGGTTTCAGTTTCTTAGAAGTGGAAAGAAGATACACTTCCTTCCCTAGTGAGGAATATCTTTATGATGAAAACCACCACAGACCGTTTAGTGCTTACATATTATGGTGTTGATATTCATGTAAGAAACTGCAGGAAAAGTAATTAGACCAAAAACCTCCCAAAGTCCCTTGTAACCTGAATTATGCTCTTAATCTATGATTCTATCTCAAATAGAGGTGCAATTTTACCTCTGAGCATTCTAAAAGTAAGACACCCTTTTTCTCAAGAAGATTTATGTTGCCACTGCAATGCAATAAACAAGCTTGGGTTTGGTCACTTTTCTGTGTAAGAAAGTCAGCCTCATGCTTCTTAGAATATCACCGCTAGACAGTCCCCTTAAAGATCAATCCTGTACCCATAATACAGGGTATTTCATAAGACTATTGTAAGGATACAGTCTTTATTATATGTGAGATGTTAAATTTCTGGACTTATGAAAAGCCTATAATCCTAAATTTAATTTAAAAAATCATATTTCAATTTTACCAAGTAATTACATGCCTTATTTAAGAAAAAAGTGGGAAACTTTATCCAGTTGGGCAGGATAAGTCTAGCTGGGAAAACTGAAAGCTATACATGACTATCCTTTGACTTTGGAAGGAAGTTAGTATTTTGAAAGAAAATACTTACTATCCTAACCAGCATAAAACATCAGAGAAGAGGCTGGTAATTTAAATGAGCCCAAAGATGCCCACAGTAGAGGATAGCTTTAAGCTGAGTTGCATTCCCCTTTTGCTTGTGGAGTCACCTTTTTGTGGTTTCAGCCATAGAATACCGGGGAAGGTTCTAGGTGCCATAGGAAGAAAAAGGTGCTCTTGGGATCTGTTGTTCCCCCTCTGAGATGAGTTCTATCAAAACTGATTTAGTTTTCCTCAGATACTGCTTTTGGAAACACTGACTACCCAAAGGAGTCCACCTGACAGTCCAAGCTAACTGGCGTGATGTGGGGGAAGCCACAGTTGCATGCCCTCTGAAAGGGATATTGCCAGGCACAGAGGGAACATTTGTGCTCCATTGCACATTGGGGTCTACATTGCATTTGGCATGCAAGTGTGAGAGTATCTTTAAACTAAGCAAGTTTTCCATGCTGCTGTCTTGGGGCCAACCTACAGAGACTCTCTCTAGCCTGGCTAATACCAAGTACTGAGTATTCACCTGTGTGAAAAATACCCCAGATTGCTCAGCTTTTAATGTTCTTCTACATTTCTCTTCCCCTTAGGAATAAAGATCTGAAGATCATCTATTTAATTTTAGCCATCGAGAAGCTAGGCATGTTAGGAAAGGAGTTGCCCTCTGAAACTGCTTTTATTTCCAGTGATAATGGCCTTGTTACCTATCTTACAGGTAGGAAAAACAAAGTGACCTGAATCTCATGCAAAGTACCTGCCCATAAGGCTCTAGAAAGATCTTGGCAGAACCAGCAACTGAATGTAGATCATCTAGATTATTAGCTAGTAGCCCAATCACAAATCTATGTTTTATTGATGACATGTAATTAAGGAAAAAAATTGTCATTATCCTGTCCTTTTAGGAAATCTTGCAATGACAGATCAGTTTCAACCCAACATATGAGGTAGCGCTGGCTGGTTGGTGACTGGTGACTTCTCAGATGATTATTCTTAAAGAAATAAAATTATAATATAAATTTTAAAAAATCTGTAAAATGATAAGCTTTATCTAGAATGTTTTTCTGAAAGAAACACTGCAGATCACTGTATCAGGCTCTGCACTAAACATATTGATCTATAGATCCTTTCTCATAATAGCCACTTTGTTTATTACTTTAGTTATTTTTTTTTCTGCTACAGTGGTTCTTATAATAAGCTCCTCTACTGATTTTTGAAACATGGAAAAAAATCTAAACTTATTTTGTCCAGCTGTTCAGACAGATTAACAATGTCAGCTCAGATCTTAGTTAATATAGAAGTTAAGACTGAACTACATGTTCAGAAATCATTTGTATGTAAGAAGCTGTGCTCCTGATCCCATGCCAGTTTAGGGGGAAAGACAGAGGTAAATAAAGATGGCAACCTGTGGCCTTGAATCAACTCTCTTCCCCAAGGTATACTCATATGTATTTATTTATTTATTTATTTAATTAATTTCTCTGCTCACTATGAAGGCTTTGTGTTAAGCTTTACAGCTGCAGGGGATATGCAGACACTAACTTGATCAGGAATTTCTGTAGCTGAAAGACTTTACAGTTGGCATATAAACACATTTATGACACTAAGGGACTTGATTTGCCCTGCTCAGATATTCTGTGCAACCTTCAGCAGCTAATGCTTTATCACCTACTGCAATTACTGCAAAAAGCAGAGAAACTGAAGAAAAAAAATGTTATTTAAATATTATTTCGGCACCTAGACTGCCACCCACAAGAAAAACTAATGACTCTTCAGAGTGAGGTGGGAAAAGTGGTGGTGCAAATAAAGCTACCCTTGCTAGGAAGAGGTCAAAGGAACACTGCCTCAGTCATAGTTGAAACACCTGCTCCAAGAGAAATATGAAGAATTCAGGGTAAAGGCAAAGAGGGAAGGTTAACTTACAAGGCCACTGGAGGAAGGACAACCCATATATCCTGTGAAACAGATCCATTTTAAGTTGAGGGTCAATAATTCAATCTCAAAACACAGGGCTCTCAAGTCCAAGCCCTGTGCTGCACATCAGGGACACAGACAGCAGTGGGTGCTTTCAGTTGCTGCAGAGTCAGGGAGGAGGGAACCAATCCACAACAAAGTCTTTCACGTTCAGGACTCTTGGGTTTCCCTGCATGGAAGGAAATGGGAGTTTGACAGCAGAGATCATGAGTTGTGCTATTTCTCTCATATTTCACTCCCTGTCCATGCACTGTTTTCCATCCCAAAGGATCACAACCCAGCTCCAGCCACACGAGGCGATTCCACTGCATATAGACCCTGTTTGGTCTTAGTCTTAGCCTGTATGCTAAGGTGAGCATTTCACCACCAAGTCACTTCATAGTTTACAACAGAAACACTATCTCTCATTGGAAGAGCTGCTCTATAAAATATGGCTGCCTATTATTTATTCTAAACATTAATAGCTTGGGCTGACTTGTCCTGTATTCAAAAATATATTAAAATATAAAACAGAACCCTTCAGGACTAGAGCACAGAAATGACAGACAAGGTTACAGGAATACAGTATCAGAAGAAGTTAGACATTAAAACCAACTGTTTGCATGGTCCCTTAAATCTCAGATGTACAACAGCTGTATTTTAATGCCCGCTACTGGAGACAAACGTTTTTGAGTATACCTTTTGTGTGTTCTCTTCTAGAAATAACTGGGTGCTTAAACTTTCAGCTATTCCAAGGGAGTAACTCTGTTAATTCCTTACTGGATGAGACCAATGAACCATCCTGTTGCCTGTCTCTAATAGCGCCAATGAAAAATACTATTTGTGGAGAACAGACACATGGGGTGGTCTGCACACCATTTTCCCCACTATTTGCCACAAAAGCCTTGAATACCCTGAATCCACAACACTCTTCCACTTTAAGTAACTCTTGCAGGAGTGTAGATCCTATCCCTTTCTCATCTCTAGACTCAGGGAGCTCCTTCATAGACTCCACCCTGAAAGTCTCCCCAGTGGTCTACATCCAGTGTTTCTGCTGGGTGCTGTAATATCTAGCCCACCCACATCTAACTCATGCCATGGAGATTTTCTTATAAGCTTGCACTGCACTCCATTTGCAGACACAGATCCACCAGGGACTTCTGCTGGAAAATGCTTCATGACACAGGACTGTTCAGTGTTTCCTGGGTCCCCCTCTGCACGTTATTCAGTTATTCAAAATTCAAGTAGATGAATTTATTTAACTCCTTGACCAAAGCATCCCTAAGAAACAGCACTGCTGACTTTCTGCCATCCTGGAAAGTGAGCCCTAGGCCTACCTCCACAAACTTTTAGTCCGTAAGAGAACCTTTCCTCCAATCTGTAATAACCTTTAATGTGGAAATTTATCAAAAGTATCTTGAAAATCCAAAGAAACTGTGTCCACTGGATCACTTTTATCTGTGTGCTGGTTGACATCTTCCCAAATTCTGATAGGTTAGTGGATCAGGATTTCCTTTTACAGAAGCCTGCTGACACTTTCCCAAAAAACTGATTTATCCAAATGCTTAACGATTTTAATACAGCTTCTACCATCTGATGGAAGTCAGACTAAATGATCTGTATTTTGCATAATTGCCTTTGGAACCTTTTCTGTAGACGTGTTAGTCTTCTGGCACTGGGAGGGTTTGTAGGGTTGGGTTTCATACATCACCCAGCAGTTCTGCAATTTCACATCTGTGTTGCTTCAGAACTCATAGGTCAATCATATTTCTCTTGGTACCATATTGACTAATAGATCTATTTGATACAATAATTCCTGTGTATTTATTTCAGGTTCTTCTAGGTCCTTGGATCTACTTGCTACAAAGGATTTACAAGATGTGGGAATCTCCCCAGTATCTTCTACATGCAGCAAAAAAGAAAGCAATATTTCAATCATCTTCTCTATGGTCTTATCATTCATGAGTTCATACTTTTACTCCTTTTGTCATCAAACAGTCCCACTAATTCCCTAGCTGGCTGATTTTGATGTATTTAAATAACTTCTCATTGTCAGTTTGAGTATCCATTGCAAGATGCTCTTTAAACTCTTTTTTTAGCTCCTTTAATTTCCTGCTTCTATTTGACCTGCTATGTATTATGGATTTTTCTGTTCTCCTCATTTGAAAAAGTTTTCCAACTTCTAAATATCAGCATCTTCTGTATGATAGCCTCTTTTTACCTGGATAGTTTTGCTTTATGTTTTTTTTTGTTTAACTTCACTCAGTCTTCCAATACAGTATTTTTTAACTGCAATTTTCTTCCTTTTTGGATTTATCCCTCCAGCTTTTTGTGTTGCTTTGTTTTTACTAACTTCCTAATTTTTATTGGATTAAGTATTAGGAAGAAATTCTTTCCTATGAATGTGGTGAGACACTGGAGTAGTTTGGCCAGAGGAGTTGTGGCTGCCCCACCCCTGGCAGTGTTCAAGATTAGGCTGGATGGAGCTTTAAGTACTATGGTCTAGTGGGAGGTGTCCTTGCCCTTAGCAGAGGGGTTGTAACTAGATGATCTTTAAGGTCCCTTCCAACCCAAACCATTCTATGATTCTATGAAAGGCAAAGTAAGGCAATGCAAGACAAGAAACTCGTGCTGTATTCTTTCTTGCACAGATCTTGTGAATATGCTGATCTTCACAAATTTTGTACTGTTTACCCATCAAATGTTTCACTGAATGAGAATTATGGGTCACAAAGCAAGAATGTTCCTTTTCCATTTGTAACTAATTATCATTTTTACACATCTCAGGCATCCAGTCAAAGGAAACAAAAGTAACATCTGATTTAGACTAACTACATGTAGTTAATGGTCAACCTTAACAATTCACAAGCAGTTCAGATGCTTAAAAACCTTTACACTAACATGAATTATTATGAATAACTAGCAAATGCATAAAGACAGAGTTGAACTCATAATAGTGATTATTCACATAAATAATTGATAAAAATTAGTGTTAATGCATGCTTGACTCCACAGTAGCATGTCTGGTAGTCTCTGTCAGAGTACATCCTACTGTTCCTATTGCTTTCTCTTTATAATGGAAAAATAAGTGGAAAAGAGAATAGCTAATACATAACAGGATTTATGTGTTTCCCAAGTACATCCATTTCTGGCATCTGTGTAGGTGCCATGTAGGTATATCTGATGTTGTTCAGCTGTATGTATTAGAATAATATCTATGTTAGGATTTATCTTTTAAGTGTAAGTATGTTTACACACAATATATGTGTGTGACAAAGACAGAGAGAAAAAAATGTTTTTTTAAAAAAAGGATTTTTTATTAAAGAAAGATTACATCAAAGGCAAAAATTCACCAAATATGTCATTAAATAAAAAACTGTTAATTTGAGGAAAGAGAGAAAAAGAAAAAAGTCTGAGAGAGAAAGAATTTTGTTATATGACACAGCTCAAAAGACACGTTCCCATCTGGCTTGAAAATTCATATTGTTTTATTCCAGTTGTATATTACAGAGAATTAGGATAGATATACCATGTTAACAGGTTCAAGTTAGATATAAGGCTATTCCTCACGGAGACACAGCTATGTAGTTTCTGTTACTTTTTTCCTTTGTTTGAATGAAAAATACTGGAAAGAAAATTCTTTATATTTTCCAATAATCATTATCTAAACATAACCCAAAACCAAAGCAAACTCAAATATCATAAAAAGGCTTACAGTAATAAAACTATTGCTCATACATTAGTTGTACAGTATAAATGCTTAAAACCCCTGTTTTTGTAAGGTAGATGAATCCTATGATCTAGCTCTCAAGGGTTAGTCATTGCAAGACTTAGGAATGGTGATATAACCTCAGTTTAAATGAAAGGAAAGGGCTACAGAGCCCATGTCTGCAGCTTCCTCACAATAAAAAGACAACATGGACTAGACAAGACAGTGTGGGTTAGACTGAAGTGAAGCAACAGGAAAGATTAAAGTTTTGTCCCCTCAACACCTAATTTCACATTTGTCTTCCTCAGAGAATTCTCACTGGTGTCAGCTTGATCAGACAAACTGGTGTTGGCTTTGGTGTTTCCAAAGGGCAGTGAAACCTTTCAGGTCATGCCCAGAAATCACCTGTGTAATTCAACTATTCGAAGTAGCTTATTAGCTATTGCAGTGATAAATAATACAGCATGACTTAAGGGAAATTTCACCTGACTCCTACCATTTGACTTTGCCAAACAGTGGAAGCACACAGATGGTGAGCTGTGGTGAGTTACCATGTCTTAAATGATGAGAAATCACTTCTGAAAATACGCTAACTTAAAAATTGGAATAGTATGAGGTTACTGGGAGTCTACGACGTGAGCTCACTGTGCCATCATATGGTAGGATATGAGCCAGTTCTGGAACAGAAGCCAAATGGCTGCTTTAATGTGGCATGGTACACGATTCCTGAAAGGCAATGGATATTAGTTTACAGCATTTAACTGCTGCTGCTCAAGAGCTTCCAAAGCACTGTTTAAACTTTGTGAGACTGAACTCACATCCATCTACATCCTCCAAACAGATTTAACCTATGTAACTTTACTAGTGTTGTAGAAGCTGGTGGCAGAGCAAGAAATTGAATCCTGATTACCGAGAGCGGCAGGCATGCTAGTGCTGGATCATCAGTCCATCCGCTATTGATATTCATTAATGCCACCGCTGCTCACACTGCTATGTGCTTTGCAATACTGATAGCTCCCTTGGTAAAATGGAAATCGTGCAGGTGCTCATCAGTGTGAGAACAGGTGGTAGAAGCATGCTTTTAAAGTATGATCAAATGTTGTAATTTGGAAATGGAAGACTTACTGTTTCCGAATTCATCTCAGAACAAAGCCAAGCTGATAGTAAAGGATGTCCAGCATGGCTGGATTTTTCTTGTTGTGTTTGTCAACTTGTTTATGTGTTTCTTTTGCTACCACTGCTGTTGTTTAATTCCTTGGCAAATTTGGATCCAACAACAGTTTCCATTATGGAATAAAACATGCCTTGTCCCTCATCTTCTCTTCTCCAGTCTGACAATATCAGTACCAAATCCCTGAAAAGAACATAAATAGTTTTGATGCTTTGCAAAAGTGTGCACACTGAAAATATTCTTACATATCTTGGTGTCTAAATCTTTTAATGCTCTATGCCTCCATGTTTCCAAGGTTTCTTCTGATGTTTTACATATGCCAAGGGATCATTTATTCAGATTTATGCCATTTATCTTCCCTCAGAAATAAATACACTGGTCTATTTCCTCTGGACTTTGTATTAGTTTAGAAGATTAATGACATATATATTAGAAATGTGTTTTAATGGAAAGGAGTTAATCTTTCAGGAGAAATAGTAGTTTAGTAATCTGAGAATTGAAATTCTTGTGCATACCCTTACAGCAGACTTCGCATGTGTACTAGTCAAATAAGGGGTTTTACAAGGCTTTTGTACAACCTTCAGAGGTCATTCCAGATGGGAGAGACTAGTTAGCAACTTCTGCAGAGTTCCCAAAGCTCATCCTCTCTTAGACTCAGACCAAACAGCATGTCAGTAACATGAGTGGCAATGCAGTTATCCTTTATCAAGGACAGAACTCAGTCCAGTAATTTAGCACTTCAAAGGTCTGACTGGCTTTCAGATACTACTGATCTGGTCCAAATGCTGAACAGTGGCAGACTACAGATCATATTATCAGTCTCCTGAGGTAGCTCAGGAAAAATTCAATGTGCAGTTAAGAAGAAAAACATATTTTCCAGTATCAACAAGAGAGTTATTTTTATTTTTATAATATTACTACTAAAAAATAAATCAAAATCAGAACTAAAGAAGAAAAAAGGTGCATGTGTTAGCATTCCTGTTGGCAAATTTTCATCCAGTTATTACTTTTGTGTTTTGTTCATTTAATTTTGATGACTAATAGTACAAGGTCTTCAGTAAACAGAAAAAAAAATAGTGCCTGCTAAGACTACAACAAGCAATGCCCAATACAGTCTTGAGGGAAATTTTGTGTCTTTCACAGCCTCTCTTCAAGATAGAATCAATTTTTCTTATTTCTGCTTCTCTGTCAATCAGACATTTTTTGCACAACTCCCTTAGGTAATACGAAGTTATTTGGTATTCAGGGTTCCCTCAGTCAGCAGTTCTGACTTACTAGTCCAGTCAGCTTTCTTGGTTTTGGTATGTTTAGCTCCTGTGTTTCAATTATTCCCTCATCATTTTGCTTCCTGTCTAATCTTCTGCCATGGTTTTGATAAAGTAAAGAGTCTTGTAGGGCTAGAAAGCCACTGAATCATCTTGCACTGTAATGATGGATCTGGATATCTGCCACCAGGGCAAAATGTTACTAGATTTAAGTTGAGAAAGCTATATTTAAGATAGAGAATACTTTTAATTAAGAGACTGTACTTAAACTAAAAGGCTTTATATGTATTTACAACTTCTGGCATTGCTGCCGAAGGAGTGGCATTTGTGAATCTGAAGAGATACAATAAATCTGTTCTCTTTTTTTCCCCATTTTTTCTTCACAAGTGTGTGACAGAGAAACTGCTGCCCTATTTGGATACCAAAGAGGAAGAATTGACAGATAGACAGGTTAGTCTGGTGGCTAAAGCATTAGTATGGTTCAGCATGCTCTATTAATTCAATATAATTATTTCCCCTTCATTCTGCTGAGAGGAAAAATACACTGAATACAATCAGTCTGTCTAGTAATAAGGATCTAAAAAGCAGATTGTTCATAAATCAGACCTTAAAATAAATATGTTTCAGTCAGTATTCAAGGTATTTTGCCATTATCCTTGCTGAAGTTTAAGTAAAAACTGTCAATAGAATGTTTAGAAAAAGGTGAAATACAGTGAGAGCTGGAAAAACCACTTTGAATTTGTTAGAAACTGGACTCTTCTACCTTGAAATAGTTTGGGAAAACAAAATGTCACTACAGTATGTATTTTATTTCAGATTTTTAACTGTCAATTTTGAAAAAGAAAAAAAGAAAGAAATCCAGAGGGACTGGGAAAGAAAGACCTACAGCAAATAAATGAATTTTACTTTTTAAATAAATCATATGCGGATGAAATACTCTATTTTCTGACATTTCCTTTAAAAATGTCAACAAGGATTGACTACAATAGTGAAGTTGTGAACATTCTGTCACATCTTTTGAATTGCTAGAGAATTTCCAAAGCTGGTTCATGTTACAGAAAACATGTAATATTTTACTTTCCTTCCAAACTTGTCTATAGTTTTCACCTCTTCAACAGCTGATACACTTTCTGTTGGTCCAGATCTCCAATGTTTCAGCATCTTGTACCAGCAAAGTTTGTGTTGCCTTGTAAATCCACAATACTAGTAAGCGTCTGTTTGCACTCCTTGCTTTCATCATAGATGGGATGTCCTGGTTTGGGAGCACCAGGCTAAAAATTTTCCTTACTAACCTGAGACAACCCAAGACCACCTCCTCCCAACTGCTGCCATCTGTTCATGTGACAGTTACAAGGGGACAGGGAGGAGCTGAGCTCATGAGGAGGAGAGGATGGGTCAGGTGATCCAAGTGGACCAATCACAGTATTCCTTCCCATGGTGCTCTGTATAAAATGGCTGCTCTGGCTGCTCTGGCTCCTGGCTGCTTTGGCTTTTGTGGCTGCTGAACCAGTAGGACTGGGATCACCTCTTGTCATCACTCCCTGCTGCTGATAGTGTTCCCATACCCTGTCTTCTTATTGAAGAACATTGTGCACAGACAGGTTACCTTCCCCTGCCTCCTCAAGTAGAACCAAACCAGCCTCTCTGGGGTACCCACATCTGCTGCCAAGTCCAGTTTGGGACTTTTCTTGGTCTAGATGTAATTACTATCTAGGAAGCATGAGTTTCATATTTGCATTTTCATTTACATATTTATATACATATATACTTACATCTTTGCATATAAGTCAATACCTTTATTGTTGCTACTGCTACTATTTTCTGTTATATTAAAACTGTTTTACTTTTTTCCAACTCTCTCTCCCTTATTCCCCTGTTATCCTCCCCTGGGAGTGTAATGGAGGGATAACAGAGCGCATCTGTCACTCAGTTATTGACCAGACCTGTGACACGGAGTTTGACAGTACCATCAGCTGCTTTCAGAACTAGTCAGATATTGTCTGGTATCTTCTTGTCAGAGCCTCTTTCCTACTAATTGATACTATTTTATAATCTCTTACCTCCTGTTCCATGGTCCAGATCAACTGATTTATGGTACTTTACAACCTTCTGGTTTCAGCCTCTGCTTTTTCTTATCTAGCTTTGCTATGGGCCAATGCTAAATATTTAGCACTTGGTAGACTCACTAGACTGACATATTAAAAAATCTTGCATTTTTATGTTTTGAAATTGGATTAAAAATCACATAGGTGGGCCCATGCAAACTGCATGAAATTCAACAAGGTCAAGTGCAAGGTTTTACACCTGGGTCAAGGCAATCCCAAGAACAAATACAGGCAGGGTGAAGAATGAATTGAGAACAACTCCAGGGAGAAGGGCTTGGGTGTGTTGATGAAAAGCTCAGCATGAGCCAACGGTGTGCCTTGCAGCCCGGAAAGCCAATGGTATCCTGGGCTGCATCAAAAGAATCGAGACCAGCAGGTCAAGGGTATTCCCTTCTACTCTACCCTCGTGAAACTCTACCTGGAGTATTGTGTCCGGTTCTGGACTCCCCAACATAAGAAGGACATGGAACGGTTTGCATGAGTCCAGATAAAGACCATGAAGATGATCAGAGGGTTGGAAATTGCATGAGACTTTGAGAACCCTATATAGTGGAAGGTGTCCCTGGCAGGAGGATTGAAACTAGGTGATCTTTAAGGTGTCTTCCAACCCAAACCATTCTATGATAAATTAAGTGCAATGTGTTCTCTCTTCTTTGACATCTGGTTCTGAGTTTTTAAAGATAATTTTTTAAATTTACACTTTTAGTAAGAACTGGTTGCTTCTCAAACTTGAAAAGCTGACATTATCATGCTGTTAAATACGCATTTAAATAAAATTCATTATCAAGAAAACAATCAACTTGCAATGTCTGCTGCAAAACTAATTTCTGGGATTTTCTGGATAATATTCCTGTGTGCCCACCTCTGTGTGAGCAAATGACAATTGAGTACACGTGTATTTATATAGATGAAGCTCTTCATGGTAACACATTTGTTCTTATGCTGGAAAGGATAGCAATTATCTTTAAACTGGAAGTAAAGACTAGGACTGCCAATAAGATCTGCTTCAATATACATACACGAAATGCTAACTTTAAGCAAATGTTTATACAATTACAAGTTTGCATATAGGTTAGGAAATTCACATGCTATTAAGTCTTCCATCTTTACAATCTGTCCCATAAATGTTCAAATAATCAAAAAATTCTTCCTCATCCACCCAATGAGGAAAGTAACTAATCCTCATATTTGATTCTAGAATATTGCCTGAACTTGGCCATTAGTCCCCTCTAAGAATTTGTTTTAAGCAGAAATGCCTTAGCCCTACAGATCTGCATGTTGCTGTTGCTCTTCTTCCCCTGTGTCAAATGAGCTTATTCAAATCTCACTTGTTTTCCAGTTTTTACCAAAGAGAAATCTGTGAGTATTTGAAGAACCTGTTTATAAAAGATGCTATGAAGAGGTAATAGTTGCAGCTGTGAAAATGCTGCTTTAGTCTCTATCCTTATCCCAAACTCCTTGACTCCATTTATGGATTTCATTTATGGATTGCATGACAGCAACAGTCATGAGTTACTAGCTTTAATTTGCATGTGTGCCTTCCACTGTGGTGTCCATGAATTTCTCACTTCTCAGTGTTTGGCTGAGGAGGAAATATGCAAGCCTCTCACAGGAACCAAAATCAAGAGAACAGGCTTCCTGGAGAGGTGGTCGATGCCCCAAGCCTGTCAGTGTTTAAGAGGCATTTGGACAACTCCCTTAATAGTATGCTTTAACCTTTGGTCAGCCCTGAATTGGTCAAGCAGTTGGACTAGATGAACATTGTAGGTTCTTTCCAATTGAAGTAGTCTATTCTAGTCTAGTCTGGTCTAATCTAAGGCTGAGAGAGGCAAAAATGGCTCTGGTTTCCATGTTCCCTGCAGAAATCAGCACCTGCCTTTCCTCCTTTTCTTGTAAGTCTCTTCCAAGTTTCCTCATGTATATTGGAAATATCCACTGTGCACTTCATCCCTTCAGGACACTGACTGCTCCTTTTTTTAATGTATGGAGATAAAGTCTTGCTATATTCAGTCACAGCTTTGCTGATGTTGTGAAAGGTTTCAGGTTCTACAACACACAAACTCATTCTGGTACTCACTTGACTAACCATCTCTTTCCAAATCTCCCTTGAAAATAAATTTTTGATACTATATTTTACTTTTTTTTAAAAAAAAAGTCCCTTCTTTTTTTCCCCCTTCTTTTCTCTAATTATATTTTAATGTAATTATAACAGAACTTTTTTAATGGCCCTATTCTCTGCTGGTGCAAATCAAGACTTTAGTCTTTACTTCCAAATATCAGTTCTGGACATTTTTCCTATAAAAGTCAGTCTACACAAATAAGGATTGTGGAGAGGGTAAAATACATGACAATAGCTATATTTCAAACCACTGTAGTGCACTAGACAATACTAAAACCTCTTTAGAGACATGAATTTCTTGCTCAGAGTAGCTTAGCCGTGTTATGTGTTTGATTTTACTGAATGGTGTTATATTCCTATATATACAATGCTGGTACAGATGTTCAGCTGGGGTAAATCTGCATAATATTATTGACTTCAAGTGAGCTCATTCAAATCTCAGGTTTGTTTTGCGTTTTTTACCAAAGAGAAACCCATGAGTGTTTTAAACCCACAATGTTTTAAAAACCTGTTTATAAAAGATGCTATAAAGAGGTAATGGTTACAGCTGTGAAGATGGTGTTTTTTAGATAGACACACCATGCTAATTTTTAAATCATGCTGCTTTCATTTGTAATTTCCAATGCACTACCCATTTTTCTCCCCCTGTGCTGTAGACTTACTCCTAAGGGCAGGCTTCATCGAAATCTTTAGGCAGGAGAACACAGATGAAACAGTTACTGCCATTGCACTCAAATCAGATGCAGAGTCCAAGCAGCTTGGGAAGGAAAACAGTCCTTGCAGCCTGCTGCCCCTCCTGATGTTGGTCAGCCCCCTGTCTGCTTTGTACTAACCCTTCATCAACTGGGGGTCTGACATACATCATCTCTGCCCTCTTCCCATATACACACATGTTCTGCCCTCTTCTTTAGGGAGTAAACAAACTTAATTATTTCAAGTTTCCAATATATCTAAGGGTAAAATGAGGGGATGTTTGAAGCTGAAAGACTAATTCAAACATACTGCTGACACCTTTCCCATTGTTTTACCCTTTTCTTCACAATGATCTTTCTGACTATTTTGCAAAGCTGAGCATCATTCTGCTAACCATTTGTGCACTTACAACATGATGGTAAGTGCACAAATAGTGCACTTGGGTCAGGATTAAAGAGAGGGCAGGGAAAGAGGACGTTATAGTGGGGGTCTCCTACAGGCCATCTGACCAGGAATAATGACCAGATGAGGTTCTCTATAGGCAGATAGGAGTAGCCTCATGTTCACAAACCCTAGTCCTCATGGGGGACTTGAACTACCCTGATATCTGCTAGAGGAATAACGCAGCAGGGCATAACCAATCCAGGAGGTTCCTGGAATGTGTTGATGAAACTTCCTTCTCCAAGTGATAGAGGAGTCAAAGAGGACAGGTGCTGTGCTGGACTTTGTTCTCACTGACAAGGAAGAGCTGGTGGGGAATGTGAAGCTCAAGGGAAGCCTTGACTGCAGCAACCATTAAATTGGTGGAGTTCAAGATCCTTAGGGCAGCGAAAAGGACACACAGCAAGCTATCTACCCTGGTCTTCAGGAGAGCTAACTTTGGCCTCTTCAGGGACCTACTTGATAGAGTACCATGGGATAAAGCCCTGGAGGGAAAAATAACCCAAGAAAGCCAGTAAATATTTAAGGATCAGCTCCATAAGGCTCAGGAGCACTGTATCCTAACAAAAAGGAAGTCAGGCAAAAATGTCAGGAGGCCTGCATGGGTGAACAAGCAGTTCCCGGACAAACTCAGTCACAAAAAGGAAGCCTATAGAGGGTGGAAGCAAGAGCAGGAGGAATGGGAGGAATACAGATAATTGTCCAAACATCCAGGGATCAGGTTAGGAAAGCTAAAGCCCTGATATAATTAAATCTGACCAGGGACATCAAGGATGACAAGAAGAGCTTCTGTAGGTATGTCGGTGACAAAAAGAAGGCTAGGGAAAATGTAGGCCCTCTCTGGAAGGAAATGGGAGACCTGGTTACCTGGGATATGGATAAGGCTGAGGTACCAAATGACTTTTTTGCCTCAATCTTCTCCAGCAACTGCTCAATCATCACTGACCAAGTCACAGAAGGCAAAGACAAGGACTGGGAGAATGAAGAACCACCCGGGGTAGGGGAAGACCAGGTTCAAGACCACCTAAGGAACTTCATGATGCACAGGTTCATGGGCCCTGATGAGATACATCCCCAGATCCTGAGGGAAGTGGCGGATGAACTTGCTAAGCCACTATTCATCACATTTGAGAAGTCATGGTGGTCTGGAGAAGTTCCTACTGACTGGAAAAAGGGAGACATAACCCCCTTTTATAAAAGGGAAAAAAGAAGACCCAAGAAACTGCAGGCCTGTCAGTCTCACCTCTGTACCTGGTAATATCATGGAGCAGATCCTCCTCGAAAGTATGCTAAGGCACATGGAAAATAAGGAAATGGTTGGTGACAACCAACATGGCTTCACTGAGGACAAATTGTGCCTGACAAATTTGGTGGCCTTCTATGACAGGGTTACAGTGTTGGTGGACAAGGGAAGAACAACTGATATCATCTACCTGCATTGCGCAAAACATTTGACACAGTCCAGCATGATATCCTTGTCTCTAAATTAGAAAGGCAAAGACTTGATGGTTAAGGAACTGGCTGGATGTTCTGACTCATACAGTTGTTGTCAAAGGAGGTAATTCTCCCCCGCTGCTCCCCTCTCCTGTGATCCCATCTGGAGTACTGAATCCAGCTCTGGAGTCCCCAACATAAGTAGGAAATGGAGTTGTTTGAGTGAGTCCAGATGAGGACCATGAAGATGACTGGAGGGCTGGTGCGGGCGGCGAGTGGGCAACACACACACAATCAATACGATCAAGAGTGAAGCCGTTTATTGTAAAGTACAGCGTCTTTTTATACACTTTTAGGCTGGTGCTATTATTGGCTACTTGCAGCTGTCTACATACCTTGCTTATCTACTAATTGGCAATAGTCAGGCTGTTCACACAGAATATTCTACTGTTCACACGGTTCGCACTCCCTTCCTCTGCATCCTGAAGTTGTTTACCTTCTCAGCCTGTTTCTCCTTCTGTATCTTTTGCTATTTCTTCTTCTTCTCGGACAACACAGCTGTGTTCCCATGAGAGCTAAATTGCTCACACGGTGAGAGCTGAATTTCTCACAGGTTTTAGTTTCTCAGAAAATCTCCCAACAGGCTGGAGCACTTCTCTTATGAAGACAGGCTGAGAGAGTTGGGGTTGTTCAGCTTGGAGAAGAGAAGGCTCTGGGGAGATCTTCTAGCAGCCTTCCAGTATCTGAAGGGGGCCTACAGGAAAGCTGGAGAGGGACTTTTTGCAACAGCATGGAGTGATGGGACATGAGAGAACAGTTTCAAACTGAAAGAGGGTAGATATAGATTACATATTGGGAAGAAAATCTTGACTGTGAGGGTGGTGAGACACTGGCACAGGTTGCCCAGAGGAGTTGTGGGTGCCCCCTCCCTGGCAGTGTTCAAGGCCAGGTTGGATGGGGCTTTGATCTACATGGTCTAGTGGGAGGTGTCCCTGCCCATGGCCGAGGGGTTGGAACTAAATGATCTTTAAGGTCCCTTCTAACCCAAACAATTCTTTTATTCTATTGTCTCATTTGTCCCACTTTCCTCCAGGCTGTGGGGATTGAGAATGTCTTGAACATCAAAAGCTGTATTATAGTCAAGATATGTGGTGTCCATTGCTTTCCCTTTGTCAGCTAAGTAAGGCAGGTTGGTTTGATACAATTTGTTCCTTAAAAAGCTACTTTGGCTGCTTCTCATCATCCTGCTGTTTTCTGGGTGTTTGTACATGTATTGATTGGTAATTTTTAATTACAGTGATGCATTTTATATTTACACTGACCGGTCTTTATTTTCTTTTCTCTGCTTTATGTTTTTAAAGAGAGTTACTAATTTTCCCCAGCACCGTGTAGATTACCCTGATCTTTCATCATATTTTAAAGATAATATTTCAGCTTTTACTTAAGCATTCTGTGATAAGTTTCACTAGGTTCTGCTTTACTTAAATGCTCCTAACCCATGTTTTTCCTGATGTATTTTCTGGGTGCATAATCAATTATTATAGAACCACACACCCCAACAATTCCGCCTCTGAATTGTATTTACTCTCTATCACAATTAAAGGACTGTATATTTTCTTCATATTCTTAAATCAGAAGCAGTTCCAGGTCTTGCATTCTATGTCCCTGTCTTTTATAACATATTCGTCAAAGACTTCTCAATCCTTCTTGGTTGTATTTATGCATGTCTATGCTAAATTTTCATGTTTATCTCAGTCATCTCTTCTCTTTTATCTGAAACTTTTTAAACTTATTTTCTACTTCAGGTGATTCCAATTCTTCATTCACATTTTCTAGTGTTGTGGCATCCTGATATATGTTGTCAGTTAGGCTAAAACTTTGTCATTGATGAATTTTGTAAAAATATATAGGACCATACTGCCTTGTTGACTTTACATTGTCCTGAATCCTGCCAACCACTTATTTATCCAAATAAACAATGTGTAAAATCCAAAATGAGCTTACATTTTCCAGTAAGAATCAGGATAGACACTATATCAGGATAGACTGGTAACATTCACCACTGGGTTTGTAAATAGAGATGCTGTTGATGTCTCTGGTGGAATTTCTCCTCAGTACAAGGTCTAACAGATTAATTAACACTTTCTCCTTCAGACCTGGGTCTGAAGTTATGTGATGTTTGCACATAAAAAAAACCCATATCATATTCTCCACAAAAATGGAGAGAAAACCGATAAAGATAACCGTTCTGATGATGAAAAGAAAGATATATTCAATCCTCAAACACACACCTAAAAGGTGAAAATACTGAAATACTCCGAAATGGCCTAAGTATGTGGTCTGTTAAAAGCTCTTGTACAGAGATTTCTAACCATTTTTTTAACAAAAATTACATTTGACTGGGATTGAAATAAGTGATGGACTTCTACAGATGAGGATAGAGGAACATACAATTTTCTTGGAAGGAAACTAAAGCAACCGTCCCTATGCTGGAAGTGAAAGGGTAGTGGCTGTTCTTGGTGTCATGGTTTAATGTTGGGCTGACACTCAATCTCCCACAGAAGGAAGTTTATGAGGAATGTCAGGGGTCTTTCACAAAAAGAAGTCTGAACTAAATAAAAAGAAACAAAAGACGAGAAATTCTGAAGCTATAATTATATTTTTTGGCTGTGGGGGCATTGATTTGAAGCTGAGGCACTACGTACTTCAGAAGCACATGGAAAGAATGGAGACTGAGTATAGCTTTGAAATACAGGCTTTGGACACTGACTTCTAATTTGTCAGCTTTGGAACAGAATATTTGATCACAGTTTTTACAGATTGTCATGTTGGCCTTACCCCTACATTGTGGCACCATGACAAAGAGAGATCACATTTAAGAGGCTATTAGAAGAATATTCACCAAATTGCCTTTGTGATACCTTTCCTGTAGTATTTATAAAAACAATGGAATTTCCTACTTGGCCTTAATTATTCAAGCATTGCTAGTCTTGGTCTTCATGTGATTCATACCTCCCATTCAGTAATGATTCATTGAACTATGATAGTAAAGGCACAAACATTATTGGACAGTGTTAGTATCTCAGGTATGTTTATTTTTGGGTGTTCAAGAAAGAGGAATATGGGTACCTTTCCTCTTCATAGGTACTTCCTGCTTAAATAGTCAAAATACATAGATACATAGACATACTTCTGAAAATGGCATAAAGTTTTACCAAAGTATAAACCACCAATAAAGGGCATGATTTATAAATTGTTCCCCCCCCAAAAAAAAAAAATCCAGTATTCTATTTTCATCCTATATTCTCCTGAAAGCAATATCAAGTCATAAACCATGAAGCAGAGCAGCTGAGCAGCAATAAGCATTTCAAGCAGAGTGTCAAAAAACTGCTGAATTAAAGTCAGAGTCCAAACTAGAAAAATACTCCCTCCCCTTTCTGTAGACCAATCATGGTCTAATAACTTTAAGACTAAAGTCTTCTCCAACACAGTGAAGTTCTTCCTTTTGTAGTGCTCTTCCTTTTTTGACACTCCATCCATTCAAGCAACTGCCCCTGAACGCTGCAATAGGAACTTAGATAAAATAGGGCTTGATAATAATTCTAGTATCAGAGCTCTCTCTAGTGGTGACTGTGCTACCTCATTACCTATTATTCATCCTAGCTAAATACAAGGAGGGTTGAGTACCTCTCAAATGGGACACCGGCAAATTCCTCCTGTTGTGACACCCATTAGACAGATTTTAGGCTGATGGAGGTGTGTTAGGCTGAGACTACACAAGTGTGAAGAGGAGGGTGATGGATTCTTCATTGATTTGGGACCTTGGACTTTGGGCAGATGAGGTAGGGATGTAATGCCACCACCAGCTACTTAAACTAACCTAAGGACAGGACAGACAAGACCTAGTGAGGAACTCACCATCTCAAGTCTCCACCCTGCTGAAGACTGCTATTTCCAACAGTAGCACTAACAGATGAGAAGGTCTGATGGGGCCTTACTGGCTGAGGGCAAAGGCTGGCCATTTATTTTAACCTGTTATATCAGTACTTTTACTCAACTGCATCCCACTTCGGATTGAAAAGGCTGAGGGGACAGCCAACTTTTCTTCTGCTGATTGTGTTTTGTTGGCTATCACAGGAGAGGAGGAGTTCTTAGGGAGGTTGTAATATATACTTCAACATAAGTTTGGTCAAGGTTGGTTGACCTGTCAGGACCCTAACACAAGTAACAGAATCTGTATAATTTTTCTTTTTCAGTCTATTTCTAAATTACCAGAAGTTGTTCTGAAGGAAAAAAGAGGCTGAAAAGTATGTCAGATTTTGTAGAGCTGCACTAGAGCATGTTCTGCCTATTGAGAGGCAGAGAAAGGCAATGTGATGACTCCAACTGACAGCGTAATTGTTACCTCTTGTCTTTTATGAAGGTCCCTTTATCTAGTGTCAGTCAACATAAATGAAGTCTTTGAAGAAATGTCCATGGAATGTGCCCCAATAGCTTTATGATTTACTTGGAGACTGGACATGAAAAAGCACAGCAAAGCATAGAGGAGGAATCTGTGACTCACTTTAGCAAATCATTTACATGTTACCATAGTGGCCACAAAAAGTTAAGCCCATACCAAACATTACTGAAGGTATAGCCAATGCTCAATTAAGGTTGCAGCATAGGAACTGTCGTGGGTAAGAAGACACAGACATTCAGAAGGGTAAAAGTAACACACAGTTAATACTGGAGTCAACTCAGTTTGCCTTTTACAGTTAGATGCATCATAGAAATAGTTGTTAAGATTAACAAAAATATAGTGTTCTGAATATGAACCTAGGGAAGTAATTTCTTTGTATGAAAATATGTCAAACTTACCAGAAGTGACTTATTAATTTTTGAGCATGAGGTGGCTATAAAAAGACTGAGTGTTCTCTGAATGTCAGGGGATGGACATTTAACTCCTAAAGTTTAAAAAACAAAATAAAAATTAAAATTTAAAAAATCCCCATATCTCTCCAACAGCAAAATGTTACAATCATTGGACCTAAAACTAAAAGTTCCATTTTTTTAGTTTATTAGATGATTCATTTATCAAAGAATCTGATAATTCTGCAAAGATAATACAAGAGTAATAGGCAACTGCAAGGATAACAGCAATTTGAATAAAGCAGAGATACTTAAGAAATCCAGTCTCAACTGCAACTACATTACCTACTTGAAGTTGCGCAAACATTATGCAGAAAAAGACCAGTGGTCCTGGTGGACACCCAAATTGAACATAAGCCAGCAATATGTCGGTGTGGCAAAAAAAGACCAGTAGTATCCTGGGCTGCACTAAGTGCTGCCAGCAGGTCAAGGGTGGTGATCCTTCACCCCTATTCAGCACTGGTGACACCACATCTGGAGTACTGTGACTAGGGCTCTTCAATACAAGAGAGATATGGACATACTGGAGAGAGTCCAATGAAGGGCCACTAAGATGATTAAGGAATTAGAGTGTCTCTCCTGTGAGGAAATGCTGAGAGAGCTGGAACTGTTCAGCCTGGAGAAGAGAAGGCTCAGGGAGATCTTATTAATGTATATAAATACTTGAAGAGAGGATGCATGGAGGACAGAGCCAGGCTATATTTCGTTGGTGCTCAGTGACAGGACCAGAGGCAATAGGCACAAACTGAAACACAGGAGGTTCCCTCTAAACATCAGGAAGCACCTTTTTACTGTAATAATGTTCAAGCACTGACAAATGCTGCCTGAGGAGGTTATGGATATATTCAAAAGACATCTGGATATGCTCCTGGGCAGTCTGCTCTAGGTGACCTTGCTTGAACAGGATGGTTGAATAAAATGATCTTCAGAAGTTCCTTCCAACCTCAACTATTCTGTGATTCTATGATTCTGTGACTGTGAAAGACACAGACATTAATTTAGAATTATTAGAATAATTAGAGCTAAGAGACATGCAAATCTCTTACCTGAAATCAGTTGTGATGATCAGTGTGCATACAGTCTATCAGACAGCAGTAAAGGCCATGAGTTCTGAGAACTTGTCCTCCATCTCTTCTAACTCAAAAAAAGATGGAAACAATAAATATACACATGAGAAGAAATTGCAGTTAAGATTAAATCAATAAATTCAGATTACCAAAATAATATGATATCAAGGAATCGGCATTCGTCTTTCATCAACCAGATATGTGGAAGAGTTCTAAGGGTCTTGGCTTATTTCTAACCACAGCAATGTTCTGACCTTATCAGAAAGTATTCAAAGGATAAAGGCAGATGTCCTTCATGTAAACATCCTTTGGAAAGTTCAATTCTCATTTTAAAACTTTCACAAAATGAGTAACACAATGGAATCACCTCAGTCTCATGGTATCTATTAACAAAATGCAACAGTTGTGGTGACGGCTTCATGCCTTATCCTTCAGTCCCATTGCTGGTGGGGTCTGTTGTCCATAGAGAGTCCTATAATCTGATACAGCATCATGGACTCTTTCTGCATATCTGAGATCAAAGATGCGGTAAAATAAATATATACAAAGCCTATTTCAATTAGTTAATTTTTAGCTCAAAAGAGTCTATTGACCAGTATAATATTGTACTGATATATCCTGGTTTGAGCCAGGATAGGACAAATTTTCTTTTAGTAATTCTACTTTTCAGTTAAGTCTCTTCTAAGTAACTGCACTTGCTGAAATTAACAGTATGTTTTCCAGTCAGTGTCTGCCTCTAGGACTGATAACGCTTGATGTTTATAGTTACTGCTGGAGAATGGTATGCAGAAAGACTCTTTCTTACTGTTAAGCTTCTTGTGCACCAGAAATGAAAGGGAGGAAAAGACATCACACCTGTGGCCCTCCTACAAGGAGGAGTGGACTGGACAGGTGACCCATCCCATATGCATCATACTCAGTATCAAATCTGCATATCAAATCTGAGAGATCACAAGAGTAAAACTCTCTTCATCCGTGGCCAGTGTCCTGGAAAGACTATCCATTTGTCTGTCTTTGGTCCCAATACATGTGTTCCTGAATCCATGCATTCCAGCATCCAGCTCCCATCTGCCAGGGAGCTCAGGAGCCCAGTCTGGGACTTTCCCAGGGCCAACCTGCAGTCTCAGCGGTGATGTGAGTGATACTGGGGTGGGGTGCGATATTGGTTTTGTATATATTTGTATGTATTTCATTATTTTCTTTTCCATCTTTGTTGTTTCATTAAACCTGTATAGTTTAGTTTCCAACCCATAAGTCTCTCTCCCTTATTCTCTTTCCTTTCCCTTTCTGGCAAGGGACAGGAGTTAACGGAGAACATCTGTCATTCATTTAATTGCCGGCCCGGCATTAAACCTTGACATCATATCATGAAACAACTGATACACTAACACAGATGTCCGTACACAAAAAACACAGAGATATTAAAGTGGAACATGTTCTCCCAAAAATAGGAAGTGCTTTTTTCTGCTCAGTTTAATGGAATTTCTGTTGAAAAGCTGAGGTTTAATTTCCTTTTTCTTTTTGCTTTTGCTTTTCCTCCCCCTTCTACATTTTCTCTTTAATTTTGCTTGACACCAGTAACTTGGCACAGCATGGAACAAAACCATAGTCTCTTATTGCACTATCAAGTGACCTGGCTATTATGTCCAGTCTATTATATCTTCCTCTACACATTTTATTCAGGAGAAATAGGGAACAATACATAGCTCATTAAAGAATTTGAGGGAATGTCTCTTTTAGCATAAGAACTGTGGTCTGCTTCACCGAGTGTAGATCTACCTTGCCAGGCAGACCAGGAGAGAAGCTACTTTTTGTCTACTGCATCTTCTAACACCTGCTCCTGGATGGAAATGTGTGAACTTCACACTGCTGGGATTGAGATAGTTGAGCTTCTAGTCTGTGGTACCAATTAGCAAGGGGATACCCCACTTTATACTCATGAACTTCATATAAGAAGGGAAAGTCTAACGTGTGGACATACCCAGTTTGGTGACCGGAGGCTTTCTAGGGTTGCATTGCCGGAGGCTGATATATCTTCCTCCTGGCAGATGGTATAATTCCCCTATTAACTGGGCTACATATGGGATTGTGGGCTGCCTTATGTTTCCCTGTTGAGAACAAAAGCTTCCCCTCTAAGATAGGAGCAGTTCCTTTTCTCCAAGGTGGAAGCTGTTATCTAGTAGCAGTCCTCCTTTAGATTTTTCACCATCGTCCATCCAATGTCCTTAGATCTAGCAAGCTGTTTACTCTGTCGTTCTGGCTTTGGTCTACTTATCTGAAGTCTTTATATGTATCACCTTCTCAAAAACATGCTTTCAGACAGAAAGGACTGCGAAGTTTCTCTCTGCTTCAGCTTTTGCCCCGACCTGTTCAGGAAACATCTGACAATGCCATAAATACATAAATAAGAGCACTTCCGTTCACTTGCAGCTTTTCAAGAGGTGCTCTCTATCACTGGGAACAAGTCGGAAATTAGACTCTTCAAATGAGAGGTCTTCTGCATGTGAGTCATCCATACTGCATATCTTCATGTATGGGCCTCCCACATAAGAAGGATATGGATCTGTTGGAGTGAGTCCAGGGGTGGGCCATGGACTGGAGCACTTCTCTTATGAAGACACTGAGAGTTGGGGTTGTTCAGCTTAGAGAAAAGAAGGCTCTGGGGAGATCTTCTAGCAGCCTTCCAGTATCTGAAGTGGGCTTACAGAAAAGCTGGAGAGGGACTTTTAAAAATGGCGTGGAGTGATAGTACAGGGGGAACAGTTTCAAACTGAAAGAGGGTAGATTTAAATTATGTATTAGGAAGATATTCTTTACTGTAAGAGTAGTAAGACACTGGCACAGGTTGCCCAGAGGAGTTGTGGCTGCCCCCTCCCTGGAAGTGTGAAAGTGTTCAAGGCCAGGTTGGATGAGGCTTTGATCTACATAGTCTAGTGGGAGGTGTCCCTGCCCATGGCCAAGGGGTTTAGAATTAGATGATCTTCAGGGTCCCTTCCAACTCAAACCATTCTATAACTCTATGTCCTAAAAGCCTTAGGAGGAAGGAGCTAAGCCTTGTCCCTTCTCCCATTATGCCAGGCAAAGAGTTTTCTTGGTCTCTGTGAGAAGTTTATACAGCTAGGTATTACAGATGGTGGTGAAAGAGGTGGATTTTGGCCTTCAGGTCACTGATATGAATATTATTCTGGGCAGGTCCTCTGTATTGAAACATCCATGAATATTATTGGGTAAAGAATATGCAATAAGAAACAGAGTGAATGGTTTTCCTTCAAAAATGTAAAACATCACAAAAACAGTAGTCATTGCCAAATTCTTGTCTCTGTGCAACAACACTAAATATTTTATTGCAAACTGTGTTATCCTGGCTTATATTTATAGCCACTGAACAGGCTTTTAATGCTGGCTTTAAAAGATAAACTGCCATCGGCTGAAAAATTATAAAGCTTTTTTCCATCTATTTTTTTTCAGATCAATTTGGGGTGGTCACTCAGCAACAAATTAAGTCTTTAAATCAATCTTATTTCTTCCTTTTTAAAGATCCCTTTCCACCCTAGAAATTTAACAGTACTTGGATCTTAATTACCAAGAAAGCCATTGTGTGAATTAGATTGGAATATAGTATGCTTTTATATATCCCCTTTCACACATAAGGTACAGTGGCAGTGAGACATTTATGATGAACTGAACAATGTCTGACAATAAAGCTGCATCACTCTACTAATTTGAAGGGTCCTAAGAGTGATACACTTTTTGTCAAGGTGGCTTTACACCATGATTCTGCAGTCTAGAAGGCGGGTTTCTGTCAGGAAATATTTCATTTTGCAAGTCTCATTACTTTCACTTTTCCTGCTTGGCAAGATAAGAAGTGACATGCTGAGTCAAAGCTGTGCTATCTACGGCCAACCGTATATGTAGACTGACATGACAGTCTTAAAGAAATTACTGAGTTATTACAATTAGTAAGTACATTTGCTTCTATCTGACGGGGAAATTGAATACATACATTGAGTGTTTTTATCTGGCTTTGGCCAAAAGTTATATAAAGTTATATGTAGAACATGATGTTTAGCCAAACATACCCTCTGTATGCAATGATAATGAAGAAATTCTAAGTAAATTTTTATTATTTTTGTTTCATGAAATAAAAATATCCTGAGATTGTTTTTATAATAGTCTCCATAACTGACAGGAAAAAAACAGTAGATGAGTCAAAGTTTACATAAGTTTCAGTTAAATCTTTTGTTTTGATAGAGTAAAACAAGTAGTTGTCTATGCAAGCTGCCTATTTAAGTATTTGTATATTATTACAAATTATTCTGTCTTGATGTGTTTCTGTCAAACTGTAGGCAAAGAATACATTAGTATATAGCATGTTAAACTGATATACCAATTTAGTCTTAAAATTAACAGTTTTCCATTTGTCTTATACAGGGCAATCTTTTGCATATGATACACAATTAGGCCATTCTTGAATTTCAGAAAGCAAGTCAAAACTCTTTAAGAGAGCTGGATACTGTTGGTGGTATTTTAAGACTTGTCTGTAATTGTTAATCTTTTTGGCCTATGTTTTTACACAGGCCATTTCTCACTTTTAAATTTTACCACATTAGTCATCTTCCTCATAAACTGTGCTTTGGTGTGATGTTCCCAGCAGGTGAAAATCTCAGAGGTATATTCTCTATATTAATTGTCTTTAGATAGTAAAAACAACACAGGTTTCCAAAAGAGTTTCAAATAGTCCTACTTTAATCACATATAATTGGAAGGGATATGCTTCAGCCTTTCTAGTGGTATGAACTAAATGTTCTTTAGGGATCCAGACTGGTTGCATAGGTGCAGCTGTAGTGGTGAAAAAGCAAAAACAGAAGTTGAAGAAGAATTGTCAGCTGTGCTTAAGGTGGTGTGTAAGCCAAAAAATTGAACCACCAGGAACTTGCTTTACATACAATGAGGAACACAATAAGCAGTTTTAACTCCTTTAAAAATCAGATCTCAAGGATGCAAAATGCTTTGGAAAATCTGCCCAAACATTACATGCAGTTATTTATTTTGTTACTCACTACATCAGAATTTCTATTACAGTTTTTGTTAGCATAACTGTCTGCACAAATCCCTAAACATAACTTCTGTTTCATCTTGTGTGTTCTTTTTCCTTTTGCTATTATGTTGTTTGGCTTTTTTCTTCATGAATGCACTGCTTAATTATTCCATCCTCAAATGGCTTCTTCATGGCATGTTTTAAAAAAATAAAAATGTCTCTACCAGTCCCCATTTCTTATTTTCATTAATTGTTTCTGCACTGTCATTTTGCCTTTTACCCTTTTTATGCAAATATTTTATGTTTTACTCAACACAAACAACTTGTATGTTATCTTTATCTTGCCAGTCTCCAATCCACTGGCTGCAAGCACTGGCTACATGCTTTAACAGCAGCAGATCAGTAGGCTAGATATCTTTGTGATACACAGACAATATCACTCATACAAATTTGTACTACTTATATACATATGCATATTTATTATTACACATAACTGCTAATTAAGGACTCAGTTCTGTCCTATACTGAGTTCCAAGGCTTGTAAAGCATTTGGGTAATCCTGGTAGCTGCCAAGGGCTTAATCATATGAAAACATTGTGCTCAGACACAGTTAAAACTTTGCTATTGAAACTAATTTTCAACTTTGACAGAAACATTGGTTTCAATTTCTTTCAGTGTCATTGTATGTACTGTAACAGGACTTGAAGGTCCTATTATATAAGGTCCTGTGCAAAACACTGTATTGTGAATTTATGTTCCACAAAGTGAAGAGATTTGGCAGGAAGAATGGGAGGGAATGGAAGAGCTCAGGTAGTTGGTATGACATTCAAAATCACAGACGAGGAGGAGAAGAAGGTCTCTCTTTCTATAGTTGTACACCCTAACAACAGACCTTTTTTCCACCCTCTCCAAATAGGAGTTTTGCTGTGATTGCCTGGCATAGCGTATAATAGAAAAATGAGAGAGAAAACAAAGGCAGTGTTTTCCTGAATTCACAAAAATAAAAAGAAAAATTTTAATTTGTTTAACTAAAGTTGAGGTGTTTCCAAACTTTGTGCAATATTTTTCACTATAAGACACTAGAATTGCAGTTGTATAATTACAGATCTCAATAAAATAATAGCACATCTTTATTCAGTACAAATTAATGGAGAATAAGGATAAAACCTGCATGTCTGAGAAATGATCATTGTATAATATATATGTATAAATATATATATAGATTTAAAATAAATATATATATAGATTTAAAATAAGTCAATCTTTATTTATAACACTGGAAGTGAGAGATGAACATGGTCTTTGAATTATAGTACCAATTGTGAACAAAATGCTGTTGAATACTTCCTTGGTCTCAGTACTGTTCATTTTGAAGTGTTCCATCATTATTAGTTTTGTTAATATTCCCCAAAATATTGCACATCAAAATAAATGGAGGTGGTTATAATATTATATTATTATGAACAACCAATATTAAAACCATACAAGCATATGAAAACCAATGTACATTTTT
>VZRW01007843.1:3874-154318 GCA_013398125.1 Aegotheles bennettii | reverse complement strand
CTTCTACCACTCCCCTCGGAAAATAGAAGGGGAGCAAGGAAGAAAGGCTCAATGGTTGGAAATTAAAACTATAGCAAATTTAATGGCACAGGGAAAGGGAGTAACGGGTGGGGAAAAAAGGTAAAGTATATATATACAAATATATACAACCCGAACTCCGACGACTGCTGATACAAGCTCCCGAAAGGTCCTTCACTGCAAAGCCAAGAATTTTTTGCCTGTCCCCTCAAACTATAACAATCCCCCATAATAAAAACAATGAAAAAGAAAGCACAATGTAAAATTTAACAAAATGTTATAAATGATAAATTATCAATTCCTTTAGTTTTCCATATTAATATATTGATCATGATAAACAGATTTGGTCTTTAAGACAACATAATATAAAATCCCATTGGTATTTGCTGCAATTTAGCTGTAAGTTTCTGCAAGGAAGATAGCACTCCCCAATACTTTGTCGTGATAGTGCACAAGGGAGACAAATAAACTCTGATCTTCATGAGTTGACTGGCACTATACAAGGAGGTCTAAAGAATTAATAGCATTACTTAGAGACATATTGTTCAGAAGAGGAAAGAAAAAGGCAAAGTAATGGGTTCCAGAATGGTGACAATTTTCATAGGACCTTTATGACAATAGAATATTGTCCCTTGCATCACAGGAAGATACTCTAAAAATACATTACGAGAAAAATAAACACATTTCTTGGTTTGACCTACAGTGAAACATCGCTCCATACAACAGAACCCCTGGGCATTTATCTGACAAATAAAGTTGAAGCCAAAAACAAGAAATTACAAATATTTGATTTTTCATTTGCCACGTTCATTAGACATTATTTTTCTTTAGACCAACTTTTCATTTGGAAACCACTGATCAGGCAATAGTGAACCTCTACAGACCTTTGCAGTTAGAAACCACACTTTAACAGCCTGATCTTGCCTGAGCCATGCACCCTTCTTTCTCCAAACCCTTAATCCTTTAAGAAAAATTTCCAGCTTTTTCAGTTGGACCCTCTCATTTCTTCTGTGCTGATATGGCATGTTTTCTCCATCCTTCACTTTACACCACTTCATCTTTGTGTTGCTATTTGTCTCCATGTCCAGCTTTACCTGCTGCTCATTTCTCAATTACTGCTCTGCCTCAGAGAACAATCTGCAATCCTTTGCTGCTTTGCTTTTTTCTCTTGCTCAACTTTCAGTATTCCCAAACACCCACTCTGTGCCCTATCAACATTTCTTGAAGCTAGAGGAGACAATTACACCCACATCTCTTTTGGCAGTTTAGGTATCTTGTAGTAACTTGTCTCATGCTACCCTTGATGAGTGCTGGCTTCATTTCCCTTAATCAGTTCTCTCCTAATTATTTCTCTCCTTAATCAGTTGTCTGATTACTATTCCCTCTCTACCAATCATGATTGTTTCCATCATCTGACATTGACAGTCATCTCCACCTTGCTCATACTAGGAGCTTCCACTCCATTTTTTCAACACCCACACACTGCTGTTCAAATCAGTGTGAACCTGAGTATCTTACACCAAGAGCCAGTATGGATTTGGACAAGTGAGGCAGTCTGTTGTACCACCCCCACTAAGAATGTCATCATCCATTGTCTTCTACTGGGTGCGAAAGGCTGCAGGAAAAAGACAAGAAAGACAGATTTCCCTTTGAAATGTGCATTTTTATGCCTGATATGACAAAACTTCAGACCCATTTTTATCAATCATGTTCTATTGCATCCCCAGTGTAAAACCCCCTTTTCTGCACATCAACCCTGTCCGAACTGTTTTATCTACTTTGCCCATTAGAGATAACCAGGCAGTGAGAAACTAAAATTATTGGTATTTGTCCTTGCCAACAACTACCCACACCTAATACCACATCATCTTCTGTAATTAATTTCTTTTTGTACATCTCTTTCACTAGATTGAAATTGTCCCACCCTGCCATATGCTGCATCCATGCTAGTGGTGGTGCCTAATGAGATCTTTTGTCAAAGCAGAAGTGCTTTGTGGTCTATCTTGGAAATTTCCTTCCCAGTTTTGCTGTCATTCTGAAATATCACTGGAATGTAAATTCCTTGCCATTTGTACCTGACTGGTGAAGTGGGCCAGACTGATGAAACCAGAGAAAGCTCTCAAAATTTGTACTTGGGAGATCTGGGCTTAGATTTTTGTGGAGTATTACACAATACCAGTGAAAAACCCACACTCCCAGACAAATAAACCTGTCCTCTTCCTCGTGGTGGTGTCCAATATGCATCCCTCAAAGATTTCCAGATTAATTCAATTCAATTTCATACATTTTCCAGCTAACACTGGAATATTTAGTGACTATTACTTGGAAAAAAAAAAAACTAATTGAAGGCTGTATAATCACTGCCTCAAACTGGATCTTGTCTTGTGGGATTTAAAGCTTAGAGTTTACAAAAGGTAGGCAAATGTAACATCAAAAACAGAGAAACCACACATCATCCTGTACACCAATGTCATGCAAAAGAGTTTTCTTAAAATCTTACAGTCCCATCCCTTCCTTCACTCTGGAGATAAGGTACAAGTACTGATGCAATCAGCGAGCTGAACACAAAGTTGTTGTACCTTGTCCACTAGGAAAGAGTGTTGAGGTTTTCAGAAGCTCAGTGGTGAACTAAAGTAGAGTTCTTAAAACAAATGAAAAAGAGAAGTTCAGCTTTTGACTGAACTTGCCTAGGACCATCTGCTCAGCTAGGAGGTGCTCTGAATAATTCTTCAACTGGACAATCTGCAACTGATTAACTATGCCCTTTCTTTACTACTTCAATTAATAAGGACCTGAAAATGTGACCATAGCCAATACCTACATAGTCCATTCCAAAAATGATTGGTAGACTGATCCTGATTGTAAATTTTATATTCATTTTATAACATTATTCAGCAGCAGATAAAACCATATTTTATATTTTTTTGGTATTACTATGAATACTCATCTTTGACATGATCCCTTATGACTCTTCCTACATTCCTTTGCAGCTGTATGCTTTCTTATTTGATATCCAATTGGACACCTGGTTTGCAGAAAATAGGTGCTCGCCAGTTTAAGATGGGACCCTCTATAATGACTAATTTTGTTCAAAAATCACTGCTTGCTTTTAAGAATAGCCATATTCTGCAGTTTAATTTCTGTTAAGAACTGTTGAACTGTAAGTGTGAAAACTCTTATGGAAAAAATGCTGAGTTGTTTCAAGAGTGCTAACAATATGGTGGTGGGATGCTACATGGTTAGAAGCTGTAGCAGTCTTCTGGGTTTCACAGGTCTGGGCTTCACAGGCAATAATTTCACTCTTCACACAGAGCTTTCCCATTTTTTTCTTCATTTTTCTCCCTGTTAAGATCAAAACAATTATCTCTCAAAACAATGACAGTCTCTAGCCTTTTCTGAAAACTGAAGAGATGTATTTTTTTTACGTTTTGAATACTTGACTACTCTACATGGATACCAACACGAGGAAAAAAAAAAAAGAGTAACTACTTCTTTCACCCTTAGTTTTCTCTCATGGTAAAGAAATTGTTTTTAAGACTTAAGTTGAAAATATATGGAGCTCAGTCAGTCAAACAGAACCAGGGGTGGAGGAAATTAAAATATTTATACCCATATATTTGGGCTGCTTTTTTTCTCTACCCTCTCCACAGTGCACATATTTATGCTTCTAAATCCACACTCAGGGACTCCAATAAAATAACCTGAGTTTAGCAATAACAACAATTAATTTTTACTGACAGACACCCCTTTGTAGTGAAAACCTTTCAAAATCAGGCCAGTTTTATTAAAGACCAAAAACTGGATTTGTAGGTTTTCAGTAGTAGAGAGAATCAAAACTGTTTCCCAAGACTCTTGTGTCAATTGGCAGCTAATGTTTGCAAAGAAGTAAGAAAACTGCAAAATATTAATATTATCATAGTACAGGAAATTAGCCACACATTTTTTTTTTGTTATTATCAACAGGATGTGTGCATAATCTTCACATTGCATTGAACTCATAGCCCATTCAGTTCACCCGTCATTGAGATAGTAAGACAGAAAAGTGAAGCACTGCAGCATTGATATAACTTGCCATAATGGAGTGCTTCAAAAGATGTTAAAAATATTTTTAAACAATTAGTCATCCATCCTTATTCAAGCAGCAAACATCCAATCGAAGAAAAAATGGAGACCATGAACAAAAGCAGAGAGAGAGTGAGGAATCAAAGGTCATGCAACATGGATCACTGATTGTTGAAATTATTTTCAGGTAGTTTGGAAGATCTCCAGGGGTGTGATTCAACTTTGTACAGGTTACAGAGCAAAATCCATTTTTGATTCTAACAGAGCAAGTTCACAGCATGATCTAAACTTTTTTTTTAAAAAAAGGCAAAACCCTTGAAAAGATTTGATTGTTCATTTTGAAGAGGAGACTTCTTGAGCCTATAGCAATTTTCTTCCTCATTCTTTGCAAAAAAAAAAATAATAAATTGATACACAGAACTGAAAGATTAGATCTGGGACTAACTAGGCAAGTGGGGAACTCTGCTTTCCTATTAAACTCTTTGATTTCTGATAGCATTATTCTCTTACTTTTGCTCATCCCATTACTTTAGTTGCTTTTGTCTTGTTTTTGTCATTTATAAATCATAGTCCACCTGACACCTTCACATTTTATAACTTGTTCCCCTTTATGAAAGAGTTAGATTTGCAAGAGAAACAGCAAAATCAAAACCTCAACTTGGACATTCTTCCTCATATTTTTTGTTTCTACATTATCTAGCATAATATGGTTCTGTACCCTGACAGAGGATATGAAATCCACCATAATCAATAAAAATGTAGAGTAGAAAATCAACACATTGACCATAGCAAAAACAAAGGACAAGTAAATGCATCTCCTTCCAAATCTGACTACCAGGAGGAGATAAAGACAATAATAAGCCACATCAAACACAGAACAAAATAGTGCACTTTCTAATTTTTACAGAATATTGTCAGGCAATGATGGATATTTTTGGACTTCACTTTGACAGTTCTTGCTCCATATTTGGTGTCTAGTCTTTGAGTACCAGCTCAGAGTACAAAGCATGAGAACATCCTAATAGAATCAGGATCTTGTTAGCTGAAGGATTGCTCTGGCCCTGTAGTCCTTCACTGTAGTAAAAATAGCTAGTCTTGCCTTTGTCCATTGGGGCTGAACTTTCCACAACTGATAGATAGTAAGGTTTTTTTCAGCATTTGGAAGTTACTCCACTTGTCAGTTTAAGATAGCGTGAGTTTGGTGAGTGTGATTCAAGATGTATTTTTATAGTTGATTTTTTTTCAGCTGATTTGTAACTGCAGGTGCCTCCTTAAGACAGTTATTAAGCATACTGCATCGTGTTGCTACATTTAAAAATCAGTGGCAGGTTGTCACAGCAGTAGATATGCTGGCTGTCAGTAAAGTATATGATCAGGAAAGTGAAGAGTAATATTATTAGTAGCTGGTTAAAACCTTTGTAATCCTGCTAAGGATTTTTTCCTGTAGAAGCACTTCTGTTACAAATTAAAGGCTAAATCCTCCTTATACTTTCATACTGCAAGGAAAAATAAATTCACAGTAACTTCAAGTATTTCCAAACTGAAGATCAGAAAAACATGGGAAAAGTAACATTTTCCACTTCTTGGGAAGCAGGTTCTTATATGATGGCTCTTAGTTGGGATGCTACAAATTCAGTTCAGCTGACAGGTGCATGAAGGTACCCAAAGCATATTGGGATTAAGTTTCACAATACCTTTGTGTGCAAGAAGGAAAGATTTAACTGCAGATTGATCCTTACAACCCTGATACAGAAAAGTCTTCTTATACTGCAAAGCACCTAAGTGCTTTTTAAAGTACAATCTTAAAGCCTATTTTTTAAAGCCATTCTTAAAACTCCAATATACTTTAACTGTGAACTTGATATTTAGTGCATATAACCAGAGCATTGCTGAACTGACATGCTTGTAAATATGTTTTTAAGTCCTTTGCTGTTTCCCAGGAAAAGGGAATCAGCACAGAAAGAATGTTCTGAAAAAAAAAAAAAGAAGAGGATGGAGCCCTGGTAGAAGAAAGATGGGCAAGAAGCCACTTCAGAGTATCACCAAAGTAAACTGAGAAACCTAGTAATTGGTGAATATTTTTAAAGGTCAACTTTACAGCTACTTTGCCAGAAACACTGATTATCAGAAAGGTTAGGTAACCTAATAGCTTTTCTGTACTCACTAATTCTGTCATAGAAATGAAACATACAGACTACACCTAATGGGTTCAACCTTCTGCATTTTGATGTTTCACTTTCTTTGAAGACAATCATGTAACGTTATTGTATTCTAATACTGAGTTGTTTTGAACATTGATAACTGCAGTAATTTTCTGTTAAAGAAGAAGCAGATTAACTAATAACCTATAATACTTTTATCTTGTGTTAAGTGTAGTATTTACAGTGGGAACATTTCATTTGATTTAGTTTGCAGATGACTTGCTCTCTCAGTCCACAAACAGCAGGCTTCTCAAAATGAAGAGTTTTGTATGTTGAATACATGTTGTCAGGTGGTACATTTTGCCCACTTAGGATTTTAATGAGGTTGTCTATAGATAGGCTGGATGGTCATGTCATAGTAACTAATACTGAGGGATAACATTAAAAACATCCTGCTTAATTTTTTCATTTTAAAAGAAGTCCCCCTTACCTCCATGTTTCTCTCCTGGCCTAGTGGTTGTCTCTTTTAATCTCCAGACTATATTCAGCCTTACCTCATTGCATGGGAGTCAATTCCCTAAGCACAGATTGCCTGCGCCCATATTGCCTTTGTCCAAGCATGTTCTCCTCTTTCCTGGCCACTCTCTATGGCAGTCATGACACTGGAGGAAACCCTCTTAGTATTGTTCAACAGAGGGGTGCGTGTTGCCATGGGTTGTGTGTCACACAATCAGCCAGTGCAAACTGTGGTTACTCACAAATTACCTCTTCCTAGAACCATCACCCACATCTTTGCTCTGAAGGGAATTGTCTTCTCCTCCTTTTGGGTAGCATGTATTATTCTAGGCTCTTTCTTCTAAACCTCTAATGCTTAAGTATTCAGTGTGTATATGAACAGTGAGTGATAATAAATGTAAGTCTCTGAAGTGTCTAAGTCTTACAGTGAAAAGTCCACAGTGTTGCATGAGTGAAAGAATCTAAACTATGGATAACAAGAGAACTGATTTTTAATTTATATGTAAAACAAAGATTGAGGTTAAAAAAAGAAATCAAACAGCTTTGGAAGAAAAATGCATGTGCACTTTTTTTCCTTTGGATATAGCTGCAGTGGCATGGGTACTATATTTGAATAATAAAAGTAACCAGAGCATAAAATTAATAATTTTCCACTGACCTCCATACTCATTTAAAATTATTTTTCCTTGCAGACAGCTAAAGTTTTGTGTCAATTCTCATTTTCCTTAAGCTCTAGACAGTTATTCCAATCCAACATAACAAAAAGTGAACAAGAGTGTATTAACAGCCCAGAAAATCTCCAACACCCTTTTAAGTGTAAATTCAGGATTCAGGTGGAGGCTGCATATGCACATAAGTGTAAATTTTCATAACATGGCTGTCATGCAGAAAATAAATTATTCAGAAAATGTTTTATAGAATGTAAAAATTGTCAATTTTCAGACATACATTCATGATAAACTATATATTTTATCTTGATAGTAAAGCTTTCTGCCCAAATTATCAGAAACCCATTATATATGATCCAGCTACCAACCATCGACTCATTTACTGAAAAATCATCAACACTTTTCCACTTAATTTTTACCTGCAGCTTAGTAAACAGTCACATATGACTTCATATAACATCTGGAAATACTTTTTATCTCGTGTTCAATTGTATTCATTTTTCCTATGCAGACTAGAAATTCTCTAGCAATGTGATGTTCTCACAACAATATCTAAGTCAGTGACCCTTAATTTCCAAATGTCTCTATACAGAGTATACTTGGGAAGGCCATTCATTATGGTATATGAAAAACAGGTCCACACAAAGGACAATGTATTGTATCAATAATACCTTTTTTTTTTTAATATGTCTATTTGGTTTATTCAACATGGATTCCCATGACAGATCAAGGTGGAAAAGCAACAAGGACCAGGAGAAAGATAAAAGACAAAATAATTAGCATTATTTACCAACCCTCTTTGTTTTTTCTTGTTCTTTAGACTAGAGTCCCTTAAGACTAAAATATAGTCTGTACAGTGGTTATAAGCATTTGAGAGTTTTGAAAAAGGAAAAGATAAAAAGGACAGAAATTAAAAAAAAAAACATTTAAAAAGATACAGAAAACAGAGAAGATGATCATTAACTGATAGAGTTTTACTGTAAAATAACATGAACACAGCATAAAATGTTACAACTCTCAAGAGATAACAAATCAATTAATTAGATTGCACAGTCTTATCTCATTCTTGTTACAAAGACAAAATTTTATCCATGCCAATTTAGGTAGGTGCACTTTGCTAATCAACATGAAACTAGAGATTCTTAAATACAGATCCAAATTTATCACCAATCAAGTTGTTCTGCCAGTGGAATCATGGGACTGCTAATGTTAGTTCAGCCAAATAATTCTAATTAAAATTCAGACATTTAAAGAAGTCATTTAATCATCAAAGACTGTCAGTTCATTTCAAAACCACCTTGCTTCAATGATAGTCACAGCCAGGGTTTATAACTTTCACAACCCAGAAGACTGTCTCACATTACAGTAAGAACGTGATATGCGTATACTAATTCTGACGCTAACCTAATTGCTCTGGAATAGCACAAGCAGTTCAAGGTCTTAAGCCACTTCCTTCAAAAGTTCAAAAAGTGGTAAAATTTCCACCTTGCAAGTCAATTCAAAGACGATATTTTCATTTTCCTTTGGGAGATATATATCTTCTTGACCACAAAATCGAGGATTTTTCAAATGAGCTCTGGAAACACCCCTAAGTTTTGATAATCAGAAAGAGATAAAATTTAATGAAATCATATGAAAGCAGCTGTATGCATCTTGGTACAGTTCTGTGACAAAGAGACAAGAGCTGTATCATGCACAGACTCTAAAACTGCCCATTCAACTGATAATCAGGCCTTGGGATCTTACAGCACTTTGAAAGATTGATCTTAAAGGCTGATTTTTCGTATTGTCTTTTCAATTTGCATTTTTAAAGAAATCAGCTACTTTAATATGAACGCATGTCAGGTAAACCTGTGTTAGATCTAGGATGTGTATTTCATATTGATCCAGCCTAGTTTAAAGCTGAGAAATGGTACAAACAGCTGACAATGTCTTGAACTTGTGGGCAAGAAAAATTCCATTGAACCGAAGTATGTTTCTGACTTAAGTTTTCAGATACAGCTTCCAAACTACTTTTATAACTATTTTATGTAGTCATTTGAGTAGATGACTTTGCAGTTTTATATCTTAATTGGGTGTTATAGCATATACAATTTTGAAATATTTTAGAAATGCATCCAAAATAGTAAGAGTTTGCATTGAAATTGTTACTGAACTTCTGTGAATGGACTATAGAAACAGCATTTGTAATTAAAATGTTTAGGCCTAAATGCTGTTTTCAATAATCTGCTTATTCTGTGTTTAATTTTCTATTTGTTTTGGAACAAAGAGCTTTTTAGATCATGCACTTAGATATTTTATACATATGCCTATATTTCTGATCAAGACAGTTAATAAAAATAATCTTTCAGTCAAATATTGTTGTTTTTTTATTGACCCCTTAGCGTGTATCAGAAATAGTGTGGCTAGCAGGACTGAGGAAGTGATTGTCCTCCCTGTACTCTTCACTGGTGAGGCCACACCTGAAATACTGTGTTTAGTTCTGGGCCTCTCACTACAAGAAGGACATCGAGGTACTGGAGTGAATCCAGAGAAGAGCAACTAAGCTGGTGAAGAGTCTGAAGTACAGGTCTTATGAGGAGCAGCTGAGGGAGCTGGAGTTGTTTAGTCTGGAGAAAAGGAGGCTCAGGGGAGACCTTATCGCTCTCCACAATTACCTTAAAAGGGGTTGGAGCAAGGAGGTGTCTGATCTCTTCTCCCAAGTGATGAACGAAAGGACAAAAGTGAATGGCCTCAAGCTGCACCAGGGGAAGTTCATCCTGGATATTAGGAAAAAAATTTTTATGGAAAGAGTGGTCAGGCATTGGAACAGGCTGCCCAGGGAAGTCTTAGAGTCACCATCCCTGGAGGTATTCAAAGAACGTTTGGATGTGGCCCCTGGGGACATGGTTCAGTGGTGGACTTGGAGGTCCTGGATTGATGGTTGGACTTGAAGGATGGTTGGATCTTGAAGGTGTTTTCAAACCAGAGTGATTCTATGATTCTATGAAATCAGTGCAAAAACTAGAATGAATGAACCCAGATTGAGGATTAGAACATCATTTTGTGCTGTTTGCAAAAATATCCTACAAGGCAGATATGGTTTGAGAGACTATCTGGTTATTGCCCAGTCTCCTGCTGGATAATTGTGCCAGTCTAACCTTGGGGTGGATGATATGGAGACAGCACACTTTCCCACCTTTGGTCCCCACTCCCACTAGAAAGCACGAGAAGCTTATTTTTCTTCCTTCACTAGACAACAGTACCAGAAACTGAACACCTTTATATGTTCCTTCACTGCTGAAGATACATAGCAAACACCAATCTGTAGGAAATTATTTTTAGGGCTAATGAAACAAAAGGATGTAAGGTAAACAATCAGACAAATATTTCACTGTGGCCCAAGTGCAAAATTGTTGGGAGGTCCCCTCCCATTCAAACTCCTCTACATGAGTACTCTGGATGAAAAAATCGGTTGTATGTTGCTATAGCTTGTCTGCTTGACAGGAGTCTTCTTCCGTTGAACTGAAGAGAAATACCCAGGTTTGTTTTTTGTGGTTTTATATATATATATAGAGAGAGAGAGCTATTTAAGGATTGTAGTTTCAGACACACGTGAAAAGAAAAAAACAACTAAAAAAAATAATATCCACCTACCCACAAATAGAGCAACTAAATTCAACAAAATTACAGGAGGAAAGAGAATTAAGAAGACAAACTTTAAAAAATTGCTCAGCTTTCATTAAAGTAAAATGTAACCAATTAAAACATCCTTACTGCAGGATTTATACCTACAATGTAAGCAGAATATTAATAAAAGAAAATTTGTCACAATGTTTAACAGTTGTTATGGTTTGAGGGGACATAGGCAAAATTTCATGGTAAAAAACTGAAGCTGAGATATCTGTATTCCCTCCCACTTCCTACCAAACTCTATAAAAGCCAGGAAAGCAGGAAGTTCTGCCCCTTTTTCCTGCTCTATCCTTCCTTGTCTTCACACCATGTGGAGACATCCCGGAGAGAGAAAGAAATCCCGCCCTTTTATAGGATTTATGGGATGGCAAATGGTAGGAACATAATAAAGTGCAATGGATATTGCAGTCCTTTTAGAGAAGTAAATAAGTGATTTAATCAGTGCTTATATTATTTCTTTGTATTCTTCAAATTCAGTATAGATAAAGTAGATATTTTTAAACATTCTTCAATAGCAGCTGATCCAACCAGATTTTCTGCAGTTTTAATACATTTTTTTAAAAAAAGTAAATAGATTGCTTGTTTTGTGTTCAAGTAAAATCTTAATATTTACCATAAGAGCCCTTGTTAGAGATATCAGCAGCAATACAGGTTTTTAACAGGTCTTTCTAAAAGCATATAATTTTTACTACATAGCAAGACTGAGTTATAATAGAAATTTTTCAGGCTTTAATAGGTACTAGAAAAAAATTCAGAGACACTCTTAGTCTTCTTATCGTCTATAAAATTGTGGGTACACCTTCAGGTTACAAATAAAATACATGTTGTTTTGCACAGTATGGAGTAAACAGCTATATACACACCAATGAAGCCCATGCCTTCACTTAGATAGACTTTAGAGGAGTTGTATATTCTTTAATACCCTAAATAATAACATTTATTTAAAATACTTTCTTAAAATAATTACATAATATTATCAATATAATCTATATTTTAACATACATAAAAGTACATGTGTGCACACATACATACACACATCTTTTATAGGAAATCTATACATACAAAGAGTCTTAGGTATGTATGCATATATGCGTGTGTTGTTTTGTGTGTGTCTGTGTGTATATATATAAACAAATAGTTATGCTCACGTAGGACATGAGCATAAAATATGTATATGACAACTATGAATATAGCTTAACTGGTAATTTTAGAGCCTTTCCAGATCCAATGCCACATCTATGTCAATTTTTAATACAGTGAGCATGATTATTTGTGTGTGTAATATATATATATGTATGTAAATGCCCTTTTTACACTTCGTTTTCTAAAATAATTCTTGAGATTTAAGCCAGTGTCTGATCATTCAATCATTTGGCATATATGTTGCATGCAAACTATCATCACAGCAATTAAAATTCTACTGAAATAATTGCTGTACCTGTCATAGCTGGTTTACTGTTGATACTATTCTTACAGATGGCTGAGCATCTTGCTGGTTCAATAGTCAAAACTCCTCTTTAGTAGCTCAAAAATGATCTGGACAAACAAAGGCAACAGTACAATACTTTCCTTTTACTATTTCCACTATCTCACTGGAAAGCCTCCTCTTGATTTTTCCAGAAATCAATTTCTTGCAGCTGCTCTCATTGTAGATAATTGCAGCTAACTCTGTAGTCTCTGTTAAATAAACACACAAAACTATCGATGACATAAACAACCTCCTGTAGGTCCATTATTTCCCTTGTAAGAATTTTTTTACTATGTTCATATCTCATTTGTTATTTTACTCTCTTCAGTCTAGTGGTGTCATTCAAGAAAAAATAAATTTAAACACACTGATGTGTTTACTCTAAACATTCAGGTATATTTTGAGGACACTTAGCATCTCTTCATTTATATCTTTTTTACTGTGATTTGGGAATTGGTCCATTATACTTCAATATAGCTTCTGTGTATGGTCTTTTATGTATTTTCTTGACAAATTAAATAGGACATTTGATGTTATAAAGTCTGTATTTTTTCAATTTAGAAGTTATAAAAAGCCTAGAGCTGATACTTCCTCTTAAATAAGTACATCTTTCTTAGTTTATTCAATTCACTGACAAGTTACACAACTTTTTTGCCAGCATTTGACACAATAATTTCCCTAGGAAACAATACAGCAACTGTCTAAACTGTTCTGTTAAGTAATGTCCCCCCCAAAACCTTCAGTTGCTGTCTTCCAAATATGTACTGTGCTCTTCATCTCTAAACTCTGAGGAATAGTGAAAATTAGTTATGACTGCTGTCAAAGAGTTTTCCCAGTAGCTCAATGTTAGAAGATTATTGTTAACAGTTAATTGGTCATTAATTACTTGAGATTGTTAATGATTTTATGATGCTCTACTTTAGTGAGATTTAAAATATTCAACAGCTGAAGAAAAATGTCTCAGCTTCCTCTTCCTTAACTTTTATGTAATTTAAATGGGTAAATGGATTGGATTAATCTTACTTTTCTATGGATTTCTAAAATTAGTATGAACAAAAGTTGCCATCTGGGAATAAATAAAAATACAACTGTGGTTGGTTCAGACTGCATACAGACAATGCAGGTTTGTGCACTGTCAGCTCCCTCTTCCACAGGGTTTTTTGAAAGACATACTGTGTCTCTGAACTTCCAGTGTTTAGTGTGACTTGACCTTTTCCTTTTTCTGACTTTTCATGCTCACTGTAGCAAAAATTCACATAAATGTGACATGATGAGCAAACAAGACTTTAAAATAACCAGTTAAACTGATTTCATAGCTTGTGATGTACTCATGAATACTCTTGCCCAGTGCCAGCATAATTATTTGTTATTGTATGAGATAGTAAGAATTAGGAACATAACATTAATTTAAGTGTAGAAAAATGTGTTTATATATACCAAGGTCTAATTCAAATGTAAAATTGACTGATTTTCTCATATTTGAAGTAGAATTGGAAATAATTAATTATAGACAAAACTGAAGATTGCATTAGCCTGCACTTCAAAGTCAAATTGACCATCTTCTCTCTTCGGAATAAGGATACAATATAAGTGCATAAAAACAGATTGATAGACTGTTGCACAGAATTTCTGATTCCTAGTCTTGTAGTTAACTGAATGATTAACAAGCTGTAAGATTGAATTTGTGACTCATAATTCTATGACAATAACACTCTGAAGAAGACCCTGGAGGGATTATTCTTACTCATTAGTAAGCATCCACTATATGACAAACAGTTTTGTATTTATAGAAAATCCACATTTCCAAACCCAAGGTACCTTTAGTAGTTTCAAAACTTGCTAGAAGATGAATCCATAAGACTGAATGCCAATTTATACAATAGTATCACTTCATCTAGTATGGTGTTAGTGTAGTTTCTGTTCCACTCCCAAAATTTTCAACAACAGAAATACTTAGCCAAGAACTTTAATGGAGGACATACTTCAGTATCTCTAAACAAATGAACAAAGCTCTGCTTTTTTTTTAAAGAGAAAAGTCACAATATTTTACGGTGAATACCTTAGTGAATTTAGTCTGTATTTGTTTTTTCAAAGATATATTAACATTTTCTATAATGCATTTGTTAAATTAATTGTTTTTGTGATCTTTTAAAATATTTATTTCCTAATTAAATATCCATCTTTCAGCTGGATATTTAAAATTCAAAATTAATTTAGATATTACAATGTATAGTTTCTGTTCTGTGAGTGAACTGAATTTGATAAAGAAAATGAATGTTTAAAATAAAAATTAAGACAATCTTTCCTGAGAAAATAACACTTAAGCAAGAGGTTTCAGAAAATGGAGTGAAGGAAGCACAGACTATCACAAACATTCCTTCATCTCACTGGCTTTACTAGAGTCAACATTACTATTTAAAACAGAAGCCTATTTCAAATTTTATTTAATATATTCACTGGTGGTATTAAACTTTTACACATGACATTCAAGAAACACTAAAAATGGAACAATATAATACCTTCCTGTGTGGATCACTTAATTGTCTGTGCAAAGGTATGAATTAATTTGCAAAATTTGTTCTTGGTTTGTTCTTTATTTTGGTTAGGTTTAGTTTGGTTATTTTGTTTGGTTTTGAGTGCGAGGGAAAGGGAAAAATTATCTCTCTTGAATACAAAGTATCCATAACTCATGCAGTATGTCACCTCTGCTGTGAGAACTTGAGCATGGAAAGTTAAAATTAGAAATAAAATATGATTACTAAAACCTTATGAAAAGCAGACAAACAGTTCATTATTTGGTTTAAATATTAAGTGAGCTATCAAAAAAAATTTTTAGTTTTCCATGTTCTAGTAAATAAAATACACATTTCAATTCTCACTTGTGCAGAAAACCCATTCACCCAAATAAAACTTGGTGTGTGTTCAGTTTCCAAAATATCCTGTTTTTCTTTTTTTTTTAGTGGGAAGCATAAATATGGATTTTTTTGGGACGCATAAATGGCTTAAGTCCTGACAGATGTCAGGTGTCTTTCTACTCTCAAGTCTCTATTCCTAATGTGAAGCTATTATACATTTAGTTTATTTTAATAAATAAAGGGGGAAAAAAAGAAAACAAGAAAGAGAACACTCAAAAAAAACCCAAAAAAACAAAAAAAAAACCCAAAGAAAAACACCAAAAAAATGCCCACAGACACTGAACTTTAATCTTTGGGATGACTGAATTATTTTACAGAAATGTACCAGAAAGATCCATGCTCTTGAAAACACACAGCTTGAAAATTTTGATCAACAGATTCTTATACTTGAAAGCATTGGTCGAACTCACTAATAGGTGAATATACTTAAATACATACATAAATACTAAACATTTTATATTAAGTCTAATTCAATCCATTTATTTTTAAAATACTAAAATAAACCATTTTAAAAGTCTCTAAACTTAAACAAGAAGACTAAAATTAAATATGAGCTTTAAACAAGACCATATAATTAATTTGTAAGTCTTTAATTCTAGATTAAAGTTTATTTCTGTCTTCATAAATCTTCTTTACTTGCTTCATATATGCTTGTAATCATTATTCAGATAACTTAGAAAACTGTATTTCTTATAATAAAATATTATTGTGGGTTTTTTTACTCACTGTAAGAAATAATATAATTTAACTACAAAGTACTTGTTTTTATAGGAAGTGTATTTCATTCCTGCATTTATAAGTTTATTGTCGGCTCATCAGCAAACATATATGGAAGTTTCATCTCTAAGTGGAATATAGACAGTTATCAATTATATCCATTCCATAGCATCTCAAGGATCATTGTACTTGACTGGGAGAGAGATAGGAAGCTCAGTTACCTGAGAGAATACACTTACCCCACTGGCTTGTCCTTTTGTTTCTCTTGGCAGTGGCAACACTGACTACTTCCAACCTATTTAGACCACAATAGCCCTCTCATAACAAATATTTACAGTAAAATATATAATGGTGCCTAGAGGGGGGAATGACGTTAAAATCCCTAGAAAATTCATGGGAAATCCCACAAAGCTTTAACTTTATGAGGCCAAGGATGGTAACGGGAAAGAAAATGGCACTGTCTTCTCTGAACAGGACTTAAGTTCACTGAGGAAAATTCATTGGAAATGTAATGGAACCAACCTGTGAAAGTGTCTCCTGTACCCATGAGCTTCATGTGTGCATGCCAAGTTTGTGTTAAAGATAAATGCTACTGGGAGCCTATGGCAGTATCTTTGCGAGATGTGTAGGAAGAAATGTTAATTTCTATGAAGGTGTTATGCAATCAACAGTTTTATTTGGCTTACCAAGCAGCAGTCTCCACTGGCATCCTACACAAATCTCAAAGTCTTTCTATTTCATGCTAATAACAATTAAATTGCAGCATGGGGATGGCATCAAATGAAATCTAAATGAGAAGTGTATCTTTGCATTAGGTGTATTTCTGTTAACTACTGAGTAAGTGTCTAGCACCATACCCCAAATTTTAAACTTAGAGAAACAGAGAAGCTAGGAAAGAGTCTAGTAAGAATGGAGATGTCTGGGGGAAAAAAAAAAAAAAAGCAAAAAGCAAATTTTATTATTTTGCTTCTGAGTTCTTCTTCTCTCCAGGTATGCTGTTCTGTTAGCATATCCCAGAAAGATGGAGGTGTCTGTGGGGCTCCTGTCTTCAGCTGGGCAGGGATTTCTGAATCTGTCTCTCTGAACACTGAAGATCTCAGTGGGAGAAAAGATCTAGAGTTAAACAAACACCTGTGGGAGCAATAAAAAGGAAGATCAAAACTGTCTTGTGGTTAAAGGTAATGATCTCTCTGTTGAAGAGATTTAGAAGCATTAAGATTATTGGGGGGGGGGGATGGGGAGAGTCCTATTGTCCTCTGTACTACTTGTTAGAGTGATATGAGATAGTATCTTAGCAAATTATTCTCTTAATAATGGATCTGATTTTCTTCAGAGGAGCCTAGAAACTCTCATATACCTCTGAATGAGCATGTCCCCAAGGTACCTGTGATCCTACCCAGTAAGGTGCTCAGGGTGCCACCATCCAGGTTGGCTTTGTTTCAGTGAGAAGTAAGAAGGAGCATAAAATGCTTTATCAAGTTGAAATTACAAATTTATAGAAGACACAAAAGAGCTTTGAAATTTGCTAAAATGTCACCTGGGATAACTGCATGCATGTGCCTAAGCCTCCATTCAGTGATACTGCTGTCCATGCTCACTCAGTGTGGAGCTTCACCACCTTTTCCCTGTCCAGGAACAATTGATCGTGCACTGTGAAGATGTAAACTTTATGTCTGAGCTCTTCCTTGTGTTTAAATGTAGAGATGAACTGAGATAATGATTTGTCTGGGCTAGGCATATGCAGGAGCATTCTTAGACGCCAGGGTCAATGTATAATCCTAGAGATAGGGATTTGTTTTCAATGGGGAAAGCCTTAGCCAGTTGACTTGATGCTGGTTCTCTACAAGTAGATAGAGCATCAGACTTTTGTGCCTGCTTTGGGGAGAGTGAGTATCTTTCTCAGACTGTATTTTGTCTTCAAGGTGGCTGGGTTCCTGAGGCTTTAATTCCTTTGGTATCTTCCACTCATCTGCTGGCTGGATACTTGAATGCACAGCCTAGCAAGTCTGAATTTACCACTTTCAGTTGTAAACTCCTAAATTGGGCTAGATGACTGCTTCATTGACTTGCCTCTCCACAGTCATTGCACAAGAAACTGAAAATTGGTTTTAGGCGGACCGACTTAAATCACTGGTGCCAGATCCAATTTCTGGATGATGGCATCTACAGTGCAGCTAAAAGTCTGCAGTTAACTAGATGATGTTATAGCAGGGACTGATTAATCACAGAGAGACTCTGTTTTGATACCCAAATGTGGGTATAGAGATGTATTAAAAGGGTCTGGGATTTGTAAAGACCACCAGAAAAATTACAATAATTTCTAGAGTACTTAGTGTAGTGTTATAGAAAAGACCAGTCTGTTGGTTTGGTGTATCTGAAAGCAACTCCTAGGGGATTATCAGGACTTTTGTGTGCATTGCAATAGCAACACAGGATGATGACAGTAGTAAGACTACCATCTAACTTAAGCATTCTGGTCACCTTTGGCTACATATTTTAGTATGGAATACATTTTGGGTCACAAGAAAGTCTTTCAAAACTGTAGCATTTTGAAAATGAGTCTACAATATCCTTCAAAAGGTCTTTTTTTCTCTGAAAATTGGTTTCCTAAGCTCTGCAGTGATTTGATAGTAATGATGAGTACAAACTAGATTAAAAGATTCTGTTTGTGAAGAGTATTTTCTAATCAGACCTTTTCATAGAGAATTTACACGGTAAACAGAAGTTACAGAGAAGCTTGGTTAATGTCCTTCGAGACTGGGAGTCAGGAGCCAATGCTCCATTTACATAATACTTCTTCCCAGTGGAATATTTGTTGATTTATAGAAAACACTTAAAATAAATTGTTCAGATAAATTTCAAACATATAATCTATCTGAGACAGAGCTTGCTTTATATCTTTCTCACCCCATTCTGAATGACCTTATATTCATAAAAGTGTTTAAAGGTTTTAAGTTTAAGATGCAACAATAGCTGTCTGATGAGTTTTGGACAGAATCTAATGAGTTGAGTCTGAGAAATTGCAAGGAAAATTCAGAGCCTCCAGATTTCCAATACTTAGTGCTCTCATAACTCCTGCCTCTTATTTTGATGGAGGTGGCAATATTAATTGAACCAGTCTCATTAGACAATGAACTTGCAGCACTTCTAACACTTATGAGAAAGAACACTCATTTTCTTTGTACACCTACACTATTTTTGTTCCAATGAGATTAATTACTCTGAGATTAATACAAGTAAAATGTGCAGTATATATTTTACTATGGATAAAAAATAATAATAATAAAAATATTCCCCCTATGACATGGAAGTCACACCACACTGAGAAAGCAATCTTAAAACCTAATATTAATTTATCTGTAACTGATTCAAATTAGTCTTAATATTTATGTATCAAGTGGACCTTGGAGACCAGTATGTGTAAGTGCATACATCTATGCATATATCTATACATACATGCATATATATATGTATGTATTTTTTTTCTATAAACAAGTATAACAGCATCAGGTGCAGTAATTAAATGATAAATAAGATCCTCCTTTAAAAGACTGGGGTTAATTTAATAAGGAATCCTTCTCTGGATTTCTATTGGAGTAGAGATGATTGCTAGGTAGATGTTAGCATTGTGTTTGTATTTGCCACCATTTTTGTTCTATGTTTAATGTTCTTCCCACTTACTTTCAAAGCAAAACCCAAATATCAAAAATACATTAGTAATTTTTCAGAAGTCGTTCCACCAATATTGGGCTCAAATTCTCTAAAATGGATTACGTGGATTTCAAATGCTTAACATTTTAACAAAGCAGCTGAGCTCCTAAGTAATTAACTCAGTGGTATATTGACTTTTTTGGAGCTCTGCAAGTGCCTGACCTCTGTGTTCGTCCATGGTAGTATTGGAGAGGAAAACATTTCTTTCTACTAGGAAAGAAAAGAACAGCTAGTCAGATACCTCGGTGATTTTTTTCTTCCTCTGCTTCCTTTTTACAGAGGTACTGTAGTTTCTGGTATCTAAGAGCAATGGCTTCTCTTTATAGATAGTTGTAGCAGTATTGGAAGCAAATACCTTGCTGAGAATTACAATAACTTTTTCCAGCATCCCAACCTCACCACAAGCTTCTTGAATTTTTCACTTTCAAACTCCAGAGGTTTATTTCATGGTCCCAGTCCAAATTCTTGAGACAATGCAGAACAAGGGAACTACAGCAGGGCTTGTTTAGGCTGCAGAATTATTCAGTTAACAGGTTAAAAATTAAGATTCAAATGATTCTTATATACATACTGTGCTACCCCCTCTCTCCACCATCCCCTGAGCAAATTCATTTAGATTTATAAATCAATCAGTCATGCTTTGGAAAGTACTATAGAGATGTCCTTAAAACACCAGTCTATTTTTAACGATATAGATTCCAGCAGAATTCTCTATGCTTAAAATGATGACTCCAATTCCACCAGTAATATCTTTAGGACTAGAATGAACTTTTGATGTACAGTCTCTATTCTGGGTACCCACAGTGAAATCCTTCTGTAAGTTTTACAATGGTAAATGCACAGCAGTTCAGAAGGACAGCATAAAAACTTGGGTTCACTTAAGGTCTTCTTGAGCTCTTGCTTTACTTTTCTGATTTTCCTTTGCAATTTGAAAGCTTTTTGTGCTATGTGAAATTAGATAAATTTTATTATGCTATGCATATGAAAAAGATACAAAGGAAAAAAAGCATATATGTATATGTGCTTACGGCAAGAGACATGTATTACTGAATAGAAATTTGGAAACAAAGTATTTGAATAAATATTGCTAATCTAAATGCACATACACAGATCTTAAACACTTTAAAAAATAATTGCAGCTGAAGGATCACCATAACACACTTGAAAAATTTGATACATTTTAACTTATGAAGATAAATTTAAATATAATGTGTGCTTGCATATTTAACCATATTATTTTCCCAACGAGAAAGAAAAGAAACAGACTTGAGCTTCCATCCTCAAAGAGATTTGTATGTAAGTATCGAAATATTAAACATTTCAGTAGTTTACAGAATTACAGTAACAAAACCATACTGAAATATATAATATTAATGTAAAAGTAAACAAATTTCATAAAAATAGCTTGTACTTTTTTTCCTTCTTTACATCCATATTGTGTTCATCTGCATTCAATTATGAAGCAACACAACTGTGGTATAAATGTGGGAAGAAAATTTTTTTCATCATTATTAGTACATCATGTTTGTTACATCTCTATGAATTAAAAATAAAAAAAATGTTTTATTCCTATGTATAGAACAGATAACCAAGCTACAGAAGTGAACACTACTATGTAGTATTAAGTCAAACATGGAAATATTAATAAAAAGAAAAATGTTTATAAGATGTTAGGAAAAAATTACCAGATCACATGCTGAAACACAGGAGCTAAGTTAGCAAATTGCTGCATGAGTGTTTGTTACAGGACAATTACAGCAGTGGCTGTGGGGTTCTTATCGACATTTCACAGAAGAGGAAAACTGCAAAGGATCGGTCTATGTATGTTGACAGTGCAGTAACATCACTATGTATTCCAAATGTAAACCTTGATAATATTTTTTTCCCCAATTTCATGCAAACTTGACACATTTGATTTACATTTCCAAAATGTTCATGTCCACAAGCACTTTCAAAGTAATTCCATAAATAGTTTCATAAGGAAACCTTATCACATGGAAATCTGATACTAAGAAGAGTCAGTATGTTGACAGGATAAAGCTTCTTATACTTCTCCAAACAAACCTGAAATAGACAAACTACTATGAATTTTGAAGTGGGGAGAAAAGTAAAGCTAGCCTGGCTGGTATGTTTCCATCACCACTGGAACTAAGAGAAAAAGATAAGGGATTTCCAAGAAAGGCTTTGACACAGATCTGGTATTCAGAACACAAAAGAGCAAGGGTTAAGAGTACTTTTTGCATTAATTTCTTTTGAATTCTTGTTATTGTTAATCCTTATACAGGAATTCTCTTTGTGCAATATCAAACAGCCATGTTAAAGTACAAAATAAATAGCTGATGTTTTTTTCATTATTCTTTTTTCATTGTCATTGAAACATTGGTATCTGCTCTGTTAGTAAGATTTTTACAAGATTAGAACATATATGCTTTTTATGGTATTGTTGAATTCATGTATTTCTTTTATTTTTATTTCTAATTGCAATACTGGGAATCTAATCTGGAATTTCAAAGTCAAGCCATGATTAGTTCTTGTTCTCAGGTGTTTTCATACCTAAGTTTTTACTCCATGGAAATGTAGCATAGCTGTGATTTTAAAAATAAAGGCATTAAAGCAGCTTCTGACACATACAACAAATTTTCCCTTATGCTTCCTATTAGCCTTTTAATAGCTAAATGAGCTTGAAACAAAATGTTATCTTTAGCTTTGAACCATAAGGTAAAACAAAACGAGCTAGTAACAACTACTGCTAAACAGAGGCACTGTGACTGAGTCATTTGGTTATGCAAGTGGAACAACAACCTGCAGAGCTTGGGTGGGCCTCTTCAGTCCATTTCCATAAAGACAACACTGGAATACAATCACTTTTACTCCATTATTTAAAAGGGAGATGGTTAAATTTAAACTTGTCACTCAACACTTCCTGTCAGTCAGTTGAGAGAAATGGGTACATATGGAGCCAAGTAATTTTATTTATTTTAAATGTTATTTTTGTGAATGACTCACTTGCTTACAACAGGTATTCCAGGCCACTGACTATAAAGGCAACCTAGGGCAGTTGGCTCAGACTTTGATGTCTAACTTTAAATATCTAAAAGTTAAGCAGTATTGATCTCACCCTCTACGACCACAACACTCTCTCTCTCATCTTCACTCTCTCTCTCATCTTCCCCCAAGGGCTCAGCTGTTCATGTTCCAAAGGTCAATGGTCCAGCTCTGATGTGGCACAAATATGTGCCTTTGGCTCAGGCTGCTAAAGAAACTCATAGACTGTGGGGAAGAACTGTGAGAAAGCCTTCAGATCAGAGCAATGCAAGTTATGACTGTTGAGTTACAGGGAGAGGTAGAACCATGAAGATAGAGAGCACTAGTAACTCATAGATTAAAGAAAGATAAGCATCAGTGTGTAAAAATGTGAGTCTGCTGATATCACTGGATTCAGTGGATGCTGACAATTTACTGATGCTACAGGTCTGCTCCTGGGAGCGGTGGAGACTAACTCTTCTTTTCCTAGCTCGTACCTGTTTGGCTAGCAAAGAAAATATTTTTGTCCTGATGAGAGACTGAAAGGTCTTAACAGGAGGGTAAGAATGCTAATTACTACCTCAGCAGTCAGTTAAACTCTAGGTATCTTATGTATGTACAAGCCAGAAAATAACTGTTGTATAATCCTACTTTAGAGACTCTTCATTACAGTTGTAGATGGCTGTAGCTATCTGAAGCTTGTCAGACAAAACTTCAATAGAGTAAGGTAAAAAAAGTGTAAAGAACAATGAATTGTCAGGGCAGTTCTCTCAGTAAGATATGTTATTTTCAGCCTGATATCCAGTTAGAAAATGAACATTGGAAATTACTTCTCTTTAAACTGTATTGGTATTTGTGAGTGGTTTGTGACAATGACACAGGTGTAATGCACATGACTGTTAGAAAGAAAAGCAATTTGTAAGAAGATCTTGTAGACTAAGAAATAGTGTGCACATACTGAAGTACCGTAATACAGGACTTATGTCACTAGACTGCAAAGACACCAGATCGACAAGTCTGTACCCAGCAACTTGACTGAACAGGGAAATTTTCCATTAACTTGTTGAATGTGATGGTGAATGTTCACAATATCTGTAGAAGTGTCTGAGCCTTTCTAAAAATACTACTGATTTTTCAGCAGTTTCCTTTGAAAATTTTTGACTCACCATTTTTGACTTTGGAAGATTTCTCATGCTTATAAGACAAGCATGAATAGTTTTTAATTTTATATGCTTCAATCCCTTACTATTTACTATATTGCATTCTGGAAATTCTTGTATTATCTTTCACTAGAGAGAGACACTTTTGTGCTGGCTTATCAAATATATGCATTTCACTCTGGTTAATTCACCACCTTGCACAGTTATACACTAAGAGAAGTGAATTTTATTTTTTTTATAAGGCCATAAAGCTCACAATATTCTGCACACCAGTGCATTACTATTTTATTAAAATAGAAGAATCCGATGTGTTTGGTTTTCTTACTAATTGTCAGTATGGGTGATAGTAGTTCTGAGTAACAATACACAATACAAGTAGCAGATCTCTTATGCTGCACAGCATGTTTGATGCTTTTTTGAAACAATTGGAGTACCACTAATGGCATTAATATAAAAAATTGGAACTGCAGTATTAACCTGCTTGTCCCCCTCCCTTGTTTATATTTGTTTAGGTTATTAGCAAAATAAAAGTTTATCCAATATTTTGTTGTTGAAAACTCATGTAATTGCAGTATATTTTGTTACATAAGAGGAAGAGGTTGTGTAATTATAAATAGTAAGTAGTGGATGCTGTTAAAACACTGTAAAAACATTTATCCAAGATTGAGGACTGATTTATTTATAGTTATGGTGTATCATCCTTTAGATACTTAACTATTGTAGTATGAGTTTATTAATATGTCTTAGAGTTTGAAGACCATTTTTTGTTAATGAGATCAACTGTGACCTGAAACATCTATTTGATGTTTGCTTCATGTTAGAGAAATCCTGAGATGATTGGTATTATCAAGATTAATATTATTTATATTACAAATAATTTCATTTATGATTTCAGTTCCTTATGAACTGTTCTTCAGGATCAGGAGGTGTGGCTGACTCGATAGTGATTTTATTCATTTCAGCAGAGAGAAGAAACAGGCTGGGGTTCATAGTAGAATTTTTTTAACATTACAATAAAACGTGACAACAGCTCTGTTCCAGGGTCAAAGAGAGACTGATAAATTGCATACCTTTTTATTGTGTTAGTTATTTTATACCATCTGTACTTTGTTTCCTTGGGAAAAAAACATGAGAGTTAACAAGTTACATCCCAACTGGAATTTTAATTATGGGAAGCATTTTTATTAGTGTTACTGACTGTGATATCATTAAAATCTATAGCCTCACAGCCTAAACAAGACTGTATCTAATCTTACTTTTATCATACAGCTGTCTTGACTTTACAGCCAGGAGGGAATCTCAAAATCAACAGATTCTGTAGACATACAGGGAACCTGCATGGGCCGGATGGAGACAGATCAAAGTTTTCATTCCCTTTTGTTTTAACTATACGCCACTCCCTTCCCCTCCCCATGTGCATTCATTACTGCAGATTCTTTAAGTTTTATTTTTTGCTCAACAATATATTAGGTTTTCACTTTTTTTTAACTTTTGAAAAAGCTGCATATGATCTTTTCAATCACAGTCACATCAGCTTTAGCAGAATGCTAAAAAAAAAAACAAGTCAAATTTTTTGATTAGTAGTAATGTTCTGGTCTATTCTGGACACCACTAATAATGTTGAAACAGATATTGGAGTTCAGATGTTGTCATTTTTTTGCAGATTGATTTTATGACAGAAGAAATAGATTTCTTTTAAAAAATAAAAAAAAAAATAAATTCTGTTTCTAATAAGATTGAAACGATATTGATTTTCCCATGCTGGAGAGAAAAATAATACAAGTAGGGTGGCAAACATTATCAAAGATGTACAGCAGAAGAAAGATGTTTGATAATGGATTGCCAGCTTGCTTTTGACTTCTAATGAATTTGACTGGGATCCAACTGGTCATAAGTGTCTTAAACTGGCTGAAGTTCAGCACTGGTTGCTTTATTTTTTTTGTACTGCTTGGCATTTACTGTACATGGCATAAATCTGATCTTCCACACCAAGTCTGGATTAACTCTTGTGTCATGGAAAGTCTACCACTTCTCATCAAATTGGATGATGTGTTCAAGAATGGATAGCTGACCAATGATTTCCATGCCCTCCCTTGTGGCATCTGGCTGCCCAGCCATGAAACTTGTGCTACATAACAGATCAAGGAATGGACCTGCCTCAGTGGCAGGAACCATAACTGTTTAATCCAAGAATCTAATTATGGAAAGAGAAAGAAAATATTCATGCAAAAAGGGTTAATTTTTAATAATTATCATAATGATGATGTTAATAATAATAAATTATTAACTTAATTATAATATATACTATACGGTAATATAATAATACAGATAAAATTGCAATATGAATACTTAGTTTCTATCCCTCTGTGTACTAAGGGTAGTGGTTTAATTCTGGTGTTGGCAGTGGTGTCATGTTGAGTTGCAGCTCCTGGAGTCCTACACTGGGAGGAATGTCATGTTGATGCTGATGATTTCTTCCCCACTCTAAGATCCACTTGGGTCCCTTTCTATGTGTTTGCTAAAGGTGATTCATGTTTTTACACCTCTCTCTCTTCTCATTAACCTGAAGCTCCATGTGACATCTAAATTTAGTATATATGGTGCATCTCACATATGTCAGGTTCTGTTACTATTACTTTGTTCTGTTTGTTAGTTCCTCCAAACCAGTTTTGTCCAGGTCTGCATTTTTTTAAGCTGACCATTTGTAGTTTTTTTATAACTGTGTGGTCTCCAGCGCCAACCCTACCACCCCATGTGCATGGTCCCCTGCGCTGCATCCTCTGCCTCCACTTCAAGACCTCTGTCATTACATGAGGACTGTGTTTCTCTGTATTTTATCACTATGTTAGCATCACAAAACCATGGTGGTACCATATGAAGAAGAACAACAGTGAGACAAATCAGCCATAGGCACCTAGCCAATTAGAAAGTTGCTATTACAGTGAAACCAAGTAAACCAAGGCTGTAAGCAGCCCAGAGAAATGTTCAAGCGGAGCAGACTTGGCAACCTTCAGTCCTGAGGCCTTACAAACTCAGTATGAACCTCATGGTTTGTTGCTAGTGCTGGTTTATATCAGATTACAGAGAAACACATGAGAATCAGGCAGTCTGATGCTGAACACACCAAATGCCACTAATGTGGGGTGTTCCCTAAAGGAGAAACCACTGCCTGAACATTCACACACCATTCAAGGAGTCACACACAACCACCTGAGTCTTTAACTGTCAGGACAAGAGTCCCTTCCCAGAGGTTGCCTTCACCAAGCCGACGGGTGCCCCTTTCATCTTCACATGCACACACACACTTACTCTCAGGCCCACTTCATCTTTCTTTGGGCTCAACCCTAGGTTTCCCGCAGCAGAGTCACAGGCGTTGTATTTTATAAAAACAAATAATTTAATTAAAAGGTACAGCAGCAGGGTCAGCTCAAGTTGGGCACCTCCAGAGAGGGACTCTGAACACAGAAATCCTGGGGCAATTATACCCTTGTGAACTATATACCTGCCCCTCATGTGCTGTTCATGCACTGTCCATGCACCTTCTAGTCCAATGATGACTTTTCCTCAGCAGTCTTCTAACACTGCATTTGATTTTTCTTCTGTACCTTGACAGACAGGTCATAGACTGTTCTTATCTTGTTGATTTGCAGTCTCTGATAATGGTTGTAGCTTCCTTATCTTCTGGTTTAGGCTTCCTTTGCACCTGTGCTTGTTAGCAGAATTTAGGGAACTGGAAAGTCCAAGACTTAGTAAAAAAATTTCTTAACAACCACAAAAAAATCAGTGTGTTTTGGTTATCAACATTTTTCTCATACTAAAAAGACAAAAGACAACATTGTGCCAAATACTAGGAAAAGTAGTAAGTAAATTAACTCTACTGCGGCCTAAGGCTTCAGCAAACTTAGCTATTCATGCTAAGTAAGTAAAACAAGGCAAACAGCATGAATCACACATTATTATAAGTCTAAGTAACTTATTCTAGTTAAAACTTATCTACATAAGCTAAACAACTAACATCTCTCAACAGTGCTAGACATGGCTTGTGGAGAGACCTGTTAGGTGTGTAGTGATGAGTGGCAGTATTATATGAGGTATGAGATGTAAGTGAAATAACAGCATCTTTTTAGGGGATTGGTGTGGGGATTGCTGAAGAAATTTGTTTAAAAAAAGCAATCATTTAATACTGAAATGAAGGTGAGTAGAGATATTGTTTCAATTAGCTCTATGGCATAACATCTGATCTGAACTTTGAGGATGAAGGCTTTTTAAGAAATAAATCACACAAGCCCTTTATTAAAAGCACCTAAGCAAGTGATCATTCACCTAAGCAGGTGATCATTTTAAGAGGCTTAGCAGTGTGAAGGAACCTTAAAATGTAATATTTGCTGGAGTCAAAATACTATGCTACAGCTCAAGATCGTTGCTGTTTGTTTCAAAGCTAAGCGATGTACTGAGCTTAGGCCACAAGCCACACTGAACAGAAGACTGTGTGGCTGCCATTCCCTTTAGTACCCCAGTGAACAAATGTTGAATAATCCAAGTACTGGAAATGCCACAAACAACGAAATGGAGCTCCTAGGACAAACTGAGTGCAAATTTACTCTCCTATGTATATCTGGAAGCAAGTGTACCTTCTGCATTGCTTTTCAGTCTTGTAGACACACTTTCCCTGAGGGGCATGTCACATGTTGCACAGCCAATTCTGTTGAACATCACAGTCTTGAAGAGCTGCCACAGATGAGAAATGCAAAAAAGCCTCCTTACCCCATATTGTCATTCTGACACTAGTAATCCAATCACAAAACCAGAATAAATATCTATTTGAGAAAAAAATATCAAGTTAACTGTAGGTTAGACTGTTCTAGTAGGGGCGGTCCAAGGAGTAAAAGAGAAAAGTACTGTCTTTCTTCACATGCCTACAATGAGATAAGAGTTTGGTAACTCTGAGAAAAGCATATTTTCCCTCCACTTGCCTGGAAAAAGGAAATTTCACACTTTTTGGTGCTGTGCAGGTGACACATTTTTTTCTCACCTTGCACCTGCATGCCGGGAGTATTACATTTGCCAGCCAGAAAGAGAGATGAGCTTTTGCCTTTGTCTATCTCTTGCTGTCCTGGTTTGAGAGTACCAGGATAAAAATTTTCTGTATTAACCTGAGACCACCCGGGACACTCTGCTCTTACTCACAGGAGAAGTCCCACTTCTATGAAGTACCAGCCTTCATTTTGCTGATCAAAGTAGTAAGGAGACCTTATACTCCCAAATCACTGAGCATCCAAGGACAAACTATCCCTAGCTGCCACAAAATTATTTACTAGAAAATAACATGAAGTAACAGCTGGAAATAACTCTCCATATAGAGACATTATTTATATCTACAAAATCTTAGAGTTTCTCAAAATGGGATGTTTATCTTCAAATGAATAAAACTACACGGTCCCTTTTGTAGTAATGTACAGTAAACCAGTAAACTGTTATTTTTCTCCAAAAGAATTTAGCTTATGACTTCCAGCTGCTTATTTCTTTATAGCAATAATATTGTGCCAGGCTTTTATTTATGGCTTAGCTTCAGCTTTTAGCAGATGATAAGCAACTATTAATAATATTTAATAGTAGACAACCATGTAATGTGCACATTAGTTTGTGCCAGAGAAAAGGTGGATATACCACACAAGGAAAAAAGTGGTTTCGTGATAAATGCTTAAGCAAGATTGCCTGAGACCAAATAGTGAGCCTGATTCTGATTTTCTAGCAGTGAGACTCAGAATTAAACATATTAGAATTACACCACTACTATCCTCATGTGAGATAACCAAGTTCAGAAATATTGACAAATATTAACATCTTAGCTGTTAGCAGTGTTACAAACCTAAAGATAGATCAAGACAAGCGCATAATACTTCAGCATCAAAACGTTATTCTGTCATATCTAGAAGGTTTTATAACATAACATAACACCATGTTTTATGGGTCATCAAACTATAGCATTTAACCAACATTCTCTTTAAAATTAGTTCAATCAAAACTCTTTGACATTCTGCAAAAGATGCAGGTAAAATAAATTTGATCATGTACTTAAATTCTAAAGATCATATCCAGAGAAAACTAAATTTCCTGATTTGGTAAAATAAGACTGTTGTATTTATATGCATATCCATATATATCCCTCTAAATAGATTATTTTACTGGGTATGTACTTTTGTTATTTGTAGAAAAAAAAAAGATACCTCAGACTTTATTAGCAATGGATACCATATGAAAGCTAAAACACATATGATAAGGATGTGAAGGAATCTCTTCTTAATATGTTGACCAGAATTTTCACACAGAAAAAGATGATCACATGCAGGAAAGTATTTGTATTTTAAAGTTCTATTCTAACACATTTGGTATAAAACCATGCAGATTTGGCAACTTTCACTGCTTTCCAATAGCTTCACACTCAGAGTGTCTCCAGTTCTTTTTAAGCATTAACCCCTTTCTCTTAACCCATGAAATGCTGGATCTGTTGATATCAAAACTCCCACTGAGAAATAATTTCATTACCATGACAATTTCTCTCTATGGGAATTAACTCATTATGAAAAATCAACAGGAAAATGTGTATTTTGAATACAGAAGAGCACATATTGTAAGGAATTAGATGCAGAAGAATGTGACTAGGAAACTTGCGCAGGAATTTTTTCTAAAGTTGAATAAGTAAAGGGGAAAAGGAAGTAAGAGGTTATGCAGAAGATAGAACAATAGCAATGATTTATCCATTTACCTTCCCACATCACCTTTGGAGTAAAATCTTCTGTGTCAAAGTAAACAGAAGAGAGGTGGAGGATGAAGGGATGAAGAGGAGTCATTCTCCAAGACGAGCACTGTGAGGCTTCCATGTGGAGGGAGTGCAATCACAGGCTACAGTGATAGCAGGCCCAAATGACAGAGCCATCTGAGTTGCAATGACCTGTCTCCAGCACAGCTCTTCTCCCAGAAAAGAGTAGCTTCCTGAAAATTTCCTGGTTCATCCAGAGAGGATATTTTTTCTATTTAATTAAAAGATTCACTCCTACCAGGAAACATAAGTAAGGAACAAAAAACCATAAAAGTATAAACACAAACATGTAATGATCATAAAAATAGTAAGGGCTAAAGCACAGATAAGCCTAGATCTGGAGCTGTTACAACAGAGAAAAAAAGCTGTATCAAGTCAGCAGACATTCTCATATGCTCAATACAGAGCGGGTGGTAGCAGTGAGTAGTACAGAGGGTAACAGTAGAGTGGGTAACTGTACACTGTACAGCGGGTAGTATAACCTCAGAGGACCAAGAAATTACAAAAATTACAAAAACATGATGTGAAAAGACTGACAGTATGAATTGCCTTCCTCTGCCAAGTACTATAAGCATGGTAGTAGTACTTCATACATATGTCACCAACATTGCGTGACGACTGGATCTCTGACTTGGCAGATAATCTGCCTGAATAGTAGATGGACTCTGGGGACAGCTCTAGTAAAGCAACATTAATCTGAGGAGGTGGTTAGGGTTGCCACGGTGAATTTGCAGCTGTGATGGGAAAAGATAAATGTCTACTTTTTTGCCTGAAAGCATGTCAAATGCTGTTTATTACTTAGAACAATAATCCATCAAGTGATCCCCATGGTATTTGCTAAATCTTCATTAAATTTAACATGCAGAATAGTTATGGAGCTTGTAAACAGCCAAGTTAATTCATTGACACAACACTGTTTCCTTCACAGAATCCTGTAAGAAGCATCAGTGCTGCATCTGTGAGAAGAGAGAGAGACGCAGAAATGTCAAGGACTGAAAAGACTCCTCGTGCTCAAGAACAGAAATCAGTTATTTTCCCCAAACATTTGAACAATGCAGGAAAAAACAGGTGTGAAAAAATTTACTTACAGTACTATCACCTTTACAGGATTTTCATCACTGTCTTAACAAGTTACTTCAGGGATCTGAATCCAAAACTGCATGACAGAAATCAGCTGGGTATTAATATTCAAAGGAAGCTTTATATCCTCACAGGGAAATTGAGAGTATTCACAGATGACCATGAAAGAAGTGAATTTCATTACTTTTCTCAGCCACGATGATTTCATTTCAGCTAAAAATTATGAAGCAGGCACTACTATTGTTCCTTCCTTTCAGAATCAACTGCATGGAAATTGTCAGACAATATGAGGATTTCAGAAATATAAAAGGAGTGTTTCTTTTTTGAAAGAAGTACAATTGTAAATGCTTCGTGGAACAATGAAAGTGCTATTACTGGTAAATATACCAACCAATCAGAACTACACACATCCAACACAACACAAAAGACAGTCATTTAAAAACTGCAAAAGAGCAAGGATATTGAGTAGCCAGAAGCTAAATTTCCCCTGTAAGCAAGAACTATGATAGCAATTAGATTCAAAGTAGGATTAGGCCCATTGTCAGAACTTCAAACAGTCAGAGGGAAAATGTTCAGATTTTTACTTGATTCCAGTTATGCCAGCTAGCATGAAAGTCATGAAAAAGACACGAACATAAACCAAGCTTAAATAAAATGTGTTTCTAAATAACTCCAGAATTCTATTTAAACTAGTGCTTACAATAGAAGGATTTCAGGAAATAAAAGTTTGTGGCACCAGGCATGTGTTTGAACTGGTTAAAAGATTTTTTATAAAAGGAAAGCTAGCTATGATATCCATTTTATTTCTGGGCACTTTTCCAAAACAGTTTATAGTTGACATAAACAAGTCCCTTAAAAAATATTTCACATCTTCTATGCCTTTTAGGTACATATTCAGTTAACATACAGTGCTGTGTGCAACAAACCACAACCACTTTTAACATGGTGAAAATTCTTCCTGTAATCTGTACATACATGAGATTTAATCTCTGAAGTTCTCATTTTATTTTTCTAGACATATTTTTCCCAGATACGTATTTCACCAGCAAAAGGATATTGGTTTATTTCAAATAAAATACAGAAAAATATATATGTAATTTCACATATTTAGTCTAATTAGAAGGTTTGGAGTTGAACTTTTTTGCATTATATGCTCATCACAACAAGGTAGCAGCTGAGAAATAAATGATAATGCAAAGAATGTGGGCTAAACATTCCATTATTTAATGCAGTCAGGGCCTTCCTCTGCTATAAAAATGGGGCTAATTTTTCATTTATAATAATGAAGAATGTAACATTAGTGTTTAAAAATATAACTAAAAACATGATCCAAATGAAGTGTAAGTGCCTCCTCGGATCTTGTGGTAAGTTTAGCCATCCTCCATGTTATTTACTAGGTATCAGAATTCCTTAGCTAAAACTCTTGTGAGTCCTAAAGTACAGTTTCATTTCATTTTCTTTCATTTAATTTCTCTGTAACAAGGAAGCTGACCTGTGCTTTACCTTTTGCTTTCCTGGGCCATCCCCCTACTATCTTCAGCTTTTCCCCGAAGAGGTAAATTAGGGCACCATGTATGTTCCTTTGACCATTTCACACAGCCAGAGAGCAGAGGTAAAGTCAGAGCTTGCAGCCAAGGTGTAGAGGGAACTGGACTTGTATTCTCCCTATATGGAAAATAGCACAACAGCTGAGACCTCATGAAGTGAAAGCAAAAACCTAGTGAGTCACAAGCTCTTTTATTTTTTGTAGTGCCATTACAAATTCTAAGATGGTTTGTAATTATCATTACAAATTCTGTAGCCCATGCTATTGACTCCACTGAGCACAGAAAAGATCTGAAATCTGGCATCATACCAGAACATCTCAGCTAGAAATATAATTTGCTAATATTTACTTACCAGTAGTATTTCCAGCTAGGAATTAAAATTTAAAGAGAAGATGAAAGTCAAGATGAGAATTTGAGTAAATTAAGGTTGCTAGATAATCTCAAAGCACTTGCTGTGAAATCTGGTCCCACTGAGCCAGACAGTATGGTGGGTTCAGAATGCAGCCATTCTGGATTACTGTAAAACACAATGTCACTTACATGGCGGATGACAGCCTGTCACACTGAAAATGCTAATGATTGGCCACCAAGAGAGTCTTTACTTACAAGCAATCACAGACATCATTAAATCCAAAGTGTGGGCCAACTACTCTTTTCAGGGCCAAACGGAAGTAGCAATTAAGCCCACAGGGAAGCACATATGAAATGTCAGCAGCTGTATAAAAAAAGGATAAAAGCAAGCCTGCTTCCCTGCTAAAACAGGGTCTATCTAGTGCCAGCTCCCTCTGGAGAAGGTATATGCAATGTATTGAAGGATGAGAACATGGAATGTCATTCCAGGGAATGATATTACACAGACCTGCTGAGAATAGCACAATTTCAGAAACACTTAAAGGCAAAAGAAGAATGGAAACGAATGGTGGTGAGCTCCAGGAACAGATGAAAATGTAATATCCCAGGGGAAACTTAAAGAAGATAGACTGTCTAATCTTTCAAGGAACCCCCTAATTTGCAAGAAATACAAACTGACACAGAACCTTATACCTGTCATTCCAGCTCTGAAGAAGAGATACTGAAGGTTCTGTAATGCTGAAGTTTTAGAGCCACATATTACTTACAATGTGATCTCATATATTTAGAAAACATGAAAGTGCTACAAGATTAATAAACCATATCAGGAAAAGTATACTTCAACCCAAACTGAGACTACAAGCAAAACAAAAAGTGGTAGACTTAGGGTTAATTCTGTGCCGAACGTAATTAACTACTGCTGCTGTAGAATCCCGGTGTCTTCAAAAGTGATTCAGTAATACATCTTAGGCATCTATGTTCCAGCCACAGTTTCAATACCATCTGCGTTTCTCTTCTAAGGAATCACATGCAGACACAGTATGTGCAATGTTGGCATTATATGAGCAATGCCAACTCTGTACACATTCAGCTGGATTGAATGATAACACTGAAAATGTCTCCTGGATGAAAATGGTGCTTGCCCATTGATGTAAAAATGTCAACCAGAGGCATTCTCAGACTTATTTTGGGGTTAGGAACAGTGAATAAAAAAAAGAGTCATGCAACTGGGAAGGTTGGATTATTTTATTATTATCTTATACTGTCAGCAGTAGAGAGGGACTATAGGCCACTAAGAATGAGGCATATCTCTAATGTAGCATAAGGATAAGTAGAGGAACGTTGACAGGGCATGCACAGTTTTTTAGGCAAAGAGAGAAGTAGGTTGGAACACAGGGTAGCATCGCAGATGGAAAAACAAGCAGACTGGAGGGGAGCTTGCAAGCTCTTGTTGTCTCCCTCCTGTTCCTGCTGCCTGGTTTATTCCTGCCCCATAAGGTTAAAAACAGTTTTCCTGAGATTCACTGGTGAGCCCATATTAATAGGCACTGCCTCAGCACAGAGGGATGGTGACATCAGCCTCCTCCAGACTAGACTCATGCATGCTACCATCTCTCTCAACGTACAAGTCAGTGACACCAACAGTCTGGGCTGACAGTAACTTCCTTCTGAAACACAGATGAACTGTGAATTGGCAGGAGGTGCATCGCCCTTGGGAAGATCTTTTAATGTCAGGCATCTGAGTGAGATGCATTGGGTTGTTTGGGGATTTTTTTTGTTAAGACACACCTATGGTGTTGTGCTTACTGTCCACCCCTTCAAAAAATCATCAGGTTTTTTGGAGGCACAGTCCCAATCAGAAGAATTGCATGTTAAGTTTTATCACCACATTCCCCAGGAGGAATAGGAGCTACAATGTGTGACACCATCAGAGATACTTAGAGCAATATCATTCACACAGATGCATAAAAATTAGATTATTCCTCCATTAATTCCATATTTAATCTAGCTACAGACCCACTATTTGCAGTCCTGGAGTCCGACCTGTGTTTTTTCCTGAGGTCCATTTGGTTAACTGTCAACTGTTATATTTGCTGACATTTTGGTCTGCACTAGAGATACTTGTCAAGGTATAAGCAATATACTGGAATTCAAAGAGTGATTCTCAACATCTCTGACCTCTTAATACTTACCCATAATTCAGTTGATATTAAACCCCCTTTCTAACCTGTGATGGGTTGACCCTGGCTGGACTCCAGGTGCCCACCAAAGCTGCTCTGTCACTCTCCTTCTCAGCTGGACAGAGGAGAGAAAATATAATGAAAGACTCATGGGCCAAGATAAGAACAGGGAGAGATCACTCACCAGTTACCATCACGGGCAAAATGGACTCATCTTGAAGAAATTAATTTAATTTATTGCCAATTAAATCAGAGTAGGGCAGTAAGAAATAAAAGCTAATTCTTAAAACACCTTCCCCACACTCCTCCCTTCTTCCTGGACTCAACTTCACTCCCAATTTCTCTATCTCCTCCCCAGCAGTGGTGCAGGGGGATGGGGAATGGGGGTTGTGGTCAGTTCATCAGATGTTGTCTCTTCCACTCCTTCCTGCTCAGGGAGAGGACTCCTCACACTCTTCCCCTGATCCAGCGTGGAGTCCCTCCCACACGGCACAGTCCTCCACGAACTTCTCCAAGGTGAGTCATTCCCATGGGCTGCAGTTCCTAACAAACTGCTTCAACTTCTACAGGATGCAGTTCTTCAGGAATAGACTGCTCCAGCATGGGTTCTCCACAGGGTCACAAGTCCTGCCAGCAAACCTGCTCCAGTGTGGGCTTCCCACAAGGTTATAGACTCCTTAGGGGGCATACACCTGGGTCCTCCACGGGCTGCAGGTGGATATCTGCTTCACCATGGACCTCCATAGGCTGCAAAGGGACAGCTTACCTCACCATGGTCTTCACCACAGGCTAAAGGGGAATCTCTACTCCAGTGCCTGAAGCACCTCCTCCCTCTCCTTCTTGACAAGCTACACTGCCCAACTCACAGAAGGCAAAGACAGGGACTGGAAGAATGAAGAACCACATACAGTAGGAGAAGATCAGCTTAGAGAACATCTAAGGAACCTGAAGGTGCACAAGTCCGTGGGCCTGATGAGATACATCTGTAGGTCCTCAGGGAACTGGCAAATGAAGTTGCTAACCCAACATCTATCACATTTGAGAAGTTGTGGCAGTCTAGTGAAGTTCCCACTGACTGGAAAAAGGGAAACATAACCCCCATTTTTAAAAATGAAAAAAAAAAGACTCAAGGAACTATAGGCCAGTCAATCTCACCATTGTGCCCAGCAAGATCATGGGGCAAATCCTCCTGGAAACTATGCTAAGGCACATGGAAAATAAGGAAGTGGTTGGTGACAACGAACATGGCTTAACTAAGGTCAAATCATGTCTGACAAATTTGATACCCTTCTGTGATGGGGTTACAGCATTGGTAGATAAGGGAAGAACAACTGATGTCATTTATCTGACCCTGTGCAAAGCATTTGGTACTGTCCCACACAACAGCCTTGACCCTAAATTAGAGAGGCATGGACTTGATGGATGGACCAGTTGGTGGATAAGAAATTGGTCATGTTCAAAGAGTTGTGGTCAATGGCCCTATGTCCAAGTGGATATTTGAGAAAGTGGTGTTCCTCAGGGTTTGGTATTGGGACTGGTGGTCTTTAACACTTGCTCTTTAACATCTTTAGTCTATGAATAAGGGTTGTCCCCAGGCCCAAATCTACCATACAGATTGCGTCATGACCTGCAGTCAAGGCACCAGGCTCATCCTGTCAGCCTGGACTGGCAATACAGGTTGACACCTCATTTGTAATCTCTGGAAGCACTGCCCTACTGTTTGACATGATATTGCCTGTGTGCTATATCTCACCTGGACTCCTTCTGGAGAACAGCAGAGACCCATGGACACATCAGTTGGTGTCAAAAGCGGAGTTGAGGGACCATGGAGAAAAAACAAACAGGAAGTGTGGCAAGTTTGCTCACAATAGGAGTGCAGGTAATGAAACAGTGAGGTTGGTGAACTGCAGCTTCCCTTGCCTGCAAGACTTTGCTGGTGTGCTCTTACCATGAACATAAACACAAGTCAGACACTGAGCCTAGCTGCCACAAGCTGTTGCCTGAGACAGATGCATTGGCAATATGGGTAAAAACAACATTCAGTAGATAAGGCAGTGGTCCAGTTGTGAGCATACGTGAAAAAATAACAAAGTCTTGACAGACATACAAGATACTTGCTCAGATCTAGAGCATGGACCCACACAGACTAAACAGAAGAAATTTTTTTGAGTAAGCAGTAGGAACAGACCACAGCTTGCAGAGGTAGAAAATTCAATGGTAGTTCCTATGGGAAAGCAGAAGAACCTGTGGAGCACTGAGTTTGCCAGAATGTCTCTTCTAAAAAGTGTAAGCAATGAAGCCACACGTTTAGTTCTTGTGACTAGCAGTCCAGTAGAAAGTATTTTAATTACTGAAAACTTTACCTAACATTTTTTATTATTGATACTATTTTTTCCTTCTAAAAATATCATACAGAGTTCTCTAAAAAAAAAAATCATACAAGGTTCTCTAAAAGACTAAAAATTTACTTCATATTTCAGAAAGTTATTGCATATTTTGTCTTGCATTTCTATGCAGCATCAGAAGCACTTGATGCTTTACCTGAAAAGAAAGTTAACAGCAAGGCCATTTAATTATTCTGTCCCTGACTTTACACCTAAAAGAACAACAATACAGTGAATGGTGTCTAGGAAGGAAATGTTACAATACAAATTTGCAGGTTTGCTTTTTAAGATCTGTAATTGTGTTAGAATTGTGAATATAGGGTACCTACTTCTTATTTCAAATCTTTTAAGAAAAGGGAAGCTCCTGAGATGAAAGCAGAGGTCTTAAAAGAATGTGGAGGACCAAAGACTAGAGGAGAAAACACAAAGTGAGAAAGGAAAAGAGAAAGCTGAGAAAGAAAAAAAAACAAATACAAACAATAGTGAGGAATGAGGCTGGGTAAAGGAATTGAGTAGACCAAACAAAACTACATCTTGACAAAATATTCCTCTTTTGATGTGTACAACACTAGGTTTGGAATAAACATCCTTGCCTAAAACAATCACATTCACTATAAGCAATGATTTTGATTGGACCTCCATCAAGAAATCAGACTGTACCCTTAAGCCATATTTTCTACTGAAGAATAAACTAGATTCTCAGCTATATCAAGACATTCATGAGAAAACCTTGTGACATATTTTTGCATTTTAATCATTACATGTTCAAAACAAGGATCATAATCCAAATCCCATCTGTGAAAACCAACTGTGTATTTGCAAGGACAAATTTAGCTTGTACAGGCAACAGAAACTTACTGAATATTACAGAATATTACTGAAATTACCCTGGGAAACTAAATATAAATGGATAGCCATATTCACAACTTCTGACAAGAAGAAAGTTTTGGTTAGTATTATCTTCATTTATTCAAAACATATAGTTAAACGATGAGTTTTCAATGTTTGTTGAACCTTTTTTTTTTTATATTTCCAAAAGGGTTTGACAGAATGAGTTGTCAGGGGATAAACGCTAATTTTGTTATTTACTATCAGTTAATGCATTATAGGATTAACTCATCTATGAGATTATGATGATTCAAAGAGATCTAAAAAATATTTAAAGTCATGGGTAGCATTGATGGGGAATCAGATTTTGTTTTGGCAGTGGGGGAAGGACTGAAGGAGTTGCTTAAGAGAAGCTGTTAAAATGCTCCCTGTTTTATTAAAATTCTTGCTGGTAAGGTACTATTGATACTGCAGTGAAACTACTATAACTGCACTACACTACTACTGTTGTATGTCATTAATTATGATAAGTGATCAGAGACATAAGATTAAGTTTTTTAACATAGATTTAATTTACCATCCATTACCATCTAGTGTCACAACAAAAAGCAATTAAAATTTTGATGTGCAAAAATGAAAGAAATCAGTCTGTACTGCAGAGGTAACAGTCTCCTCTCTGGTTGTAAGTCAGTGACAAAGGAAACACATCTTCCCATTCTAAGTGTTTCATTACTAGAAGGAAATAAATGTAATTAAGGGAACACATAGAATCACAAAATTATCAGATCCCAGAGGAGTTGGTTGATGAAACATGTTTCAGAGGTATAGAAATTACTATAAAAGAGAAAAGGAAGAGGTTCACTGATCCTATCCAACAAGTATTTAATGCTTCTCAACAGCAAGATCAGAAGGATTTTATTTAACATGGTACAAAAAAAACCCAACCAAAACCAAACCAAAAACCAAACTGGAGAAACGATGAGATGAAATGAAGGAAGAATTTGCTTTGATTACTGAGAAAATATTTCAGAACACAATATATTTGAGGAAATAAAGCTGTATTTTAAATGAAGTCATAAATGAGGAAGCATCTAAGAAACTAAAGCTATGCCACATAAAAACTTCAGAGAATATTCATGAGTGATCAAATGACAGACGAATGGCCCAGGAGCATGAACAGGCTTCTGAAAAACTCTGGAAACCTGTGAGGGAAGAGAGGCCTAAAGATCATTTACTTGCAAACAATAGGGCATTGTTTGCACCCATAAGATACTAGGCACATTCTTCCTGCAGTGTTGCATTTGATCTGCCCCTGCGGGTTTGGGTGGAGGTGAGAGACACATGATGGATGAAGAGAGCTAGCATCAGTCTGTCAGAGAGAGAGGCTGTGATGGGGAAAAATGTACTTCTTTTTGATAACAACCACACTTCAGAATATGGAGTTATGAGCTGCAAATTTGTTGCAAATAATGTTCTACTATAATAACAGCCTTGACTATTCTAGTTATTTCCATTGTTTCAGAAATTCATAATCAATAATTTCATTTAAATTAGTATATATATATACATAAAATACATCTATTTAGTTTAATGTGTAAGCAACTTCATGTTAATGTTAAACCAATGCTATTATGATAAATTTGTTGCCTATATTTCAGTTAATATCCTTAAATATTTTATCATTAGAATAAATAAATGGGGTTTTATCATTAAAATTGTGTTATTAATGAATAATGATCCTTGGAAACTTTAATGTGGAATAACATTTAGAATAAGGTTTTATATACTTGAAATTGAAATGTAGAAATATTCATTTGACTAGAACTTCAATTGCAAAAAGACAATGACTAAAATTGAAGATTTGATATTAAAGAAACAAGAGAAAATAAACATGCTACAAAATGCACCAAGCTTGTTGCTTTTTTTGAATGTTGCAAGTGGAATTGAACAGACAACAGACCTAGATTTTGAAGCAATTATCCTCACATTAGCTTTTGAATCATTTTCAGAAAAACGAAGCTCAGAAAGAATTTAGAATATGTGGGAAAAAAAACACACACTTATGAAATACGAACAACAAATAATTTCAATAGTGGAAAACATAGAACAATTCCTGACCAGCTCATGTGATAAAAAACTTTCACTTCTAGTCTTAAGGTGATCCTCAAACTTGTGCTGCAGAGTGGAGAAAGTGAGAACATCATTAACTCGCCTCTTCAAAATGAATGCAACAACAAAAGAAGATGCCTCAGAACTCAGTGTCGGGGTCTGGATCTGTGACCCCACATATTTTTCTTTGAAGTAAGAGATTTTAAGTGGTGCTCTCACAGTCTTGTTCCATTGGTCAGTGCATATGTAAAAATATTCAACAATTCAGTTGTTATTTAATGACTAAGTCTTCCATTAACATCTCATTTGTATAAATTTTGAAAGCACATGGGCGTTAACTTAATCAATTCAAAGCTTGACTAGTTGTAGTGCATCTAAAAATGGGATGAGTAAAATAAAGCATAGACAAAATTCCACCTTCTGTTGCTTCAATTTCAACTGTCATTTACAGGCAATAAAGTTTGTGAGATTTTGTGGGAGTGGCAGAACTATGCAAGAACAATAATGTCCTTGTTTCACTGGGACAGAATCATAGGCCAGCCATAGAAGGTAGGCCATTAGTAGCCCTACGTCAGCTGGGAGCTGAAGTCAGAGCAGTTGACTCAAACTGTGTATCCCATACCACTTATGTCATGCTCATTATAGATAGCAAGGTAGACTGAGGGTGGATATCCTGTTTCCTGGGGCTCTTCTCTCTTGGCTTGCTGCTCCTTCTGCTACTTGCAAGGTCCAGGCTGAGTATAAGCTTATATAGTTCATGTTGGTGTTTATATTAGTTTTGTTATTTCATTAAATCTGTTTATAGTTCATACCATGGGGCTTCTCTCCTCTTCCCGACTCCCCTTCTCAACTGGGAAGGGTCACTGGGTGAGAGAGCAAACTGGTTCAGTTTAGCTCTAGATATGGGCTAAAAGAACACAAATAAGAAATTCAAGTATGTTCTTAGAGGAGTTAGTGTTTGTCAATTGTATTCTGCCTAGTGTTGTGGGGGTTTTTTGGTGGTTTTTTTTTGTATACTAATTATTCTGAAATCCCAGATTCCCATTTGTCATTGTTACCTACATGTTGACTTACACTGTGAATCCAAACTTACATTGTGAGTTATACAGGTAAGACTGCTCCTTTGGCTGCTTGCCACGGTACTATGTACAGAAACGCTAGTTCTAGGCTGCAGAGCATGTATAATCCATATTTTCACACACAGTCCAAGCTTAAGTTGAAGACCTCTCTTTCATCACTTTTACACAGAATGTCCATAATGCTAGCCATCTTCAGAGCCATGGTACATGAAAAGCAGTCCAAGGGGCTCTCTGCCCAGTGCTTATCTGTAGTGGAACTTGCATGAAAGAAGTGACACGGGACGCAAAGATACTGCTCTTCTGCTTTAATATTTGGCAAGATTCAAGAGACAAGTAGCACTTGTTTGAAAGTATAAACTAAAGACAATCTATCTTCATAGAAGAGAAGAAAACTGTCTTTAAGGGACATGTGTGTTTTCTTTTTGATTTGCTATCTGTACTTTTTAGTTAAGAGAACAGAACTGAGCTTTTGTTGATCTATGATAAAATATAGGGTTCAAAATGTCCTTATCAGAGAGGTTATTGAGAAAGGAAAATAGTTTTAGAGAGACCACTTCAGGCAAGGTCATTTACTTCCCTGATCTGCAGAAGTAACCAAGACAGGACTACACAGGCCAGAACAGACCTTTGCTGAGCTTGGCAAACAAGAGGGGAGAATAGAGTATCCAGGGCAAGAACATGTTCCACCAATGGCATTCAGCCAGTCCTGGCTGACACTGGAAGGGAAAGTTTAAATTGTTCTGAGGAGATCTGGGAAGGGTTGCATAGTTTGCAGAGAATAGCAGCAGGCTGTTGCAAAAAGTGAGCAATGCATTTTTACACAGCTGAGATCCTGACTGAGCTACACAGAACTTGAGCAATGTATATGCATCTCAAGGAATTTCTTTCCCTCCTAGACATCTACACATGAAGATGTGTTTTTAACCACATGAAAGAGGTGGTTAAAAGCAACAAGACACTTCAAGTCATCCTTTCTACGAGAAATGCAACTCAAAGGCAGGCACTTATTATGAAAACATCCATATGGTGTCATGATAGGATCATACAGAAAATGTGGCACAGTCAAATAATACCTAGAAGAGCACACCTTATATCCTCCTTAATGCTTTCCAGGTCTCCCAAAGTGGGTGAAGTAGTGACAACTCATGTGGGAAATTTCACTGTCTTGGTAGATGGTGCTATGCCCTCCAAATTGTGTGAAACAGCTGTATCCTTGGCTTTTCATGAATCAGAGGCTTCCCAAGAAGGGTTAGAAAAAGATAGGACAGGGAAAAATGAAGAAAAATGGAGTGTTTCTGGTTAGTATGTCTTTTGGTTGGTGGTAGCAGAGTTGAGACTGAATATAATACCAAATTGCAACTGCCTTCTGTTCATGAACACCTTTTTTCTGTGATGTTTCAAATTCCATATTGTTTATGAGTTAACCTGTTGTCCAAAGGACTCAGAAACTATGCTATTAACAAACAGAAGTAAAACTGGTGGCCTGACAGAGACATCTGGATATAGAGCTTAGTGGTATGCAGGATGCAACTATAGTTATGCAAGTAGCAATTGCACTTTGCAAATGTACCTTTCACCATATTCTCTTGTCTGTGAGGCTGTGTTATGAAATTGCTCAGGGAATGTTTCTGACTAAAAGAAGTAGACCCAAACAACCATACTTCAGGCAGACTAATTCCTTACCTACTTCATGAAGCAGTGGCATGAAACAGTTACGTTGCCTTTATGCAGGAAAAATGTATGGGGAATGGAGGAGACATCCATTTACAGGTCCTATAAACAGTATTAGTCTTGCCTGGATACTGGAGAAGGAAAATATTGGAACAGACACTGCTCAACAGTAACCGCTTCTGCAGATTTCAGGTTTCACTGTTCCTGTTTGAACTAGTAGGTCCATTTCTGTTTTTTTGGATAGACATGTGGAAGTGGAATTTCTAAAATTCCAAGATTAATGTAAGCTGCATTTTTTCTGATTCACCTTTTGCTTTCTGACAAAGAGCAATCCAGGATCATTACAAGATTGTAGCATTACTACTGCTATTCTTTTAAAGGTAAATGACAGGAAGCCTAGGCTTCGTGTTTTCAGATGTTCAGGGATAATTTTCTGACAGGGCCATTTGATTTATGTTTAACTAAGGAAATGACACTTTGCTACTGTAAGATTGCTGACCAAAGCCAGTATATTATCTTATTAATCAGTTGTCTATCACCTGTAGATGAAAACTTTCTTTTTTTGTGTTCTCATCTTGCTAGCAGTTACTTCCTGCAATCATTCATACAACTTCATATTCCTCAGGTTGCTGAGGGGAAGCAGTTACAGCATTCTTGACTGTGGCATGTTCAAAATGAGATATGGCAATAGAGAGAACAGCTTCTGAGATGCTAATCCTCGGGTCACTCTCTCAAAATTTGGACCATGCCACCATGTTGGCATTTGACAGATTGCTTTTTAAGCTCACTTAGTTCTACATAAAGCCAGTTGTCATCTGTTTGCTAATCTGTTACGACACAGCATGCACATTTATGCATAAATATAAGTCACAGTTTTGAGTGAGCTCTTCTTAGAAAAGCAAAATCTTTCATACTAAAAGAAAGCAACAAAAGTGAGAAAGAAACTAGGGTAGCTGAGCCAATAAAGTGATGGTAGGAGATAAGCAAACAGTGAAGTGTAAAGTTAAAGCTATGGTACATCATTAGGTCAAAAGGAAATATCAAGAGAACTATGGACATTATGGCTACATTTACCTTATGACTGAAAATTAGGAGTATCCAGAGTGATTTAAAAACAGACTTTGTAAGACAAAATAGTATGAAACTTGTAAAATGAAAGAAGTTTCTGCAGACTAAACATTATAAACATTGATGAACCAGAAGATTTTCTCCAGGAGAAAATTACTAATGGTTTCTTATAAAGTTTCTTATTGGCTTGTGTAGCTGTCCTGATTTTGCTGAGACTGAATTATTTTATAATTTTTCTGTTCAGAGGAACTAGTTTTAAGGGACCGCAGAGTCCAATTCTGTCAGAACAAAAGAGATAAGATGCTCTGGTATGCAGCTTTCTGTAGCAACCAAGGTCAAGGGTGGTTTTGAACCATGTAAATGTAGTGGGCCAGGAGGGGCAAAGCCCAGGGCAGCTGACCCAAGCTGGCCAATCAAAGTATTCCATACCACAAATGTCACACTCTCTATAAATCAAGAAGTTTGCAAAGATGTCTAGAAGCTTCTACCATGGCTGTCTTCCCAAAAGGGTCTCATCCACCTTGTCAGTTGTCCCACACCTGAGGCCTACGCCTTTGCTTGCTGTGACCACCACTTTCTCGCTGGAGCTGTCATGCTCACAGTGGTGGCATTCAGCCTTAACTGCTAGAAGCGCACAGCTCATGACTGCTGTCTGAAGCTGAGTATAACTTTGTATCTTGTATTAACATTAGAGTTAATATTAGTTCATTATTATTAAATCTGGTTTTGTTTCAACCTATGGATCTCCTTTCCTTTCCCAACTTCCCCTCCCAGGTTTAGTCAGGTGACAGAACAACTGTCCAAACCGCTACAGTGATATATAAAACTAAAAATAAAAGCAAGAAACACTCAATAGCAAACACTCTAATTGTTCCTGCTGGGGTTGCAATGTATCACATTGAGAAGAGGGATGTATTTGCAGAACCACTTTACAATGTTCTGTTTTCTACATGCGTTAATGACTTTGTCAAATGTATAAACACTTGCACGACTGAATGTTATCTATATAGCCCCAAAAAATGCTTTGCCTCTCTAAGTCTGCAGCCACATATATTTCAGCTCATGCGTGTCTGCAGCTTCTGTGGGAGAGGCTGCAATTCACATCAAAAACAGACAGTAGAGCAAGAAATAGTGTGCAATGCTGATAGCTTCTTGCATAACAAATAGCTGCTGTGGGCATGTCACATTGGTACAGTGAAAGAACAGGTATATAGTAGGGGAGAAACCCTAGGGAATTAATAAGAGATCTTCGTGATTCATGGATTATCTGATTTTACAGATTCAAGTTTCTTGGTTTGTGTATTTAAAATGTGATAAAAATGAAAGTATTATAGACTCATCCAATGAATTCAAAATATTTTCATTTTATGCTAAAGCTAACACAACATGTAGCAGCTGTCTCACAGAAAAAAATTTAATGGCTTTCAGATGAAAGATTTACTTTACTTATTTTTGAAATTTAGTCAGCTTCCAAAGAGTACCCATCACAATGTTATTGAGCCATATAACAAGACACCTCTGAAAAACTGCACCCACTGAATGCTTTATGCCAATATCTCAATGCTGATACTCTTACTAAAGAGTAGACCAATGAATTCTTGAAGGAATTTTCCTATCAGAAGTGCCTGGAAAGCAGTAACTTATTTCCCCTATCTTAATAGTTTTAAGAGGATAACAAGGTTGAACTTTAAACCATAGGACAAATTAAAGCTTTTCACTTCATAAGCTTTAATTATTATTTTTATCCATAAAGATATTTTCATTCTTAATAACTGGTCATTTGTCAAATTTGAAGCAGATTAAGCTATCTTGGAGTAGCTGCTCACTTAGAATCAATTAATCTGACTAATTAGTTAGTCCTTTGTAACAGTTCCTCAGAGCAATCTGTATTGTCTAAAATTGCTATAGGCAATCAGAAATTTGTTCAAGTAGGAAGGCATAATTGGTTGGGCTGGCACTACTGTGGTTCACAAACCATGGACATTCATCCCTTTTATAAAGCAGTTCTGTACCTAAAAATGCATGTTTAGTTAGCTCATTAGATTTCATAAGTCGTCATGTTCCGTGCTTAAGGAGAGCTGTATGTTCACCTTCTTTATGGAAATATTTGTATATTTAGGTAGAGGAGGAGGTCCTATATTACTAGTGAACAGATAACAGGATGGCAGGAGACAATTTTAAATTTGGACCTATTGAATTCTTGGCTGAAGACAAGTTCAGTAGTTCTTGCATATCTTTATTAAATTCAATGGCTTCGTTTGAGAGCCATATCTAATAGAATGAGAGGCAATGGGCAAAAACTAATGCATGGGAAGTTCCACCTGAACATAAGGAACAACTTCTTTACTGTGTGATTTACTGCACACTGGAACAGGTTGCCCAGAGAGGTTGTGGTGTCTCCATCACTGGAGATATTCAGGAACCGTCTAGATGTAATCCTGTGTCATGTGCTCTAGGATGACCCTGCTTGGGCAGGGAGGTTGAACAACTGTGGTCCCTTCCAAACTTACTCATTCTGTGATTTTATCTTTGTTAAGCATAAGCCCTTATTGGGCCCAAAAGGGAACACAGTCTTTTCAAATCCTAGAATAGTTTAGTATAGGATGAACCACTGAAGTTCATCTCATTCAAACTCCTGATGAAATCCGGACTTACTGTACTAAGATGTTGTATCAGCATTCATTATTTCACGTGTAGCAATACAATGTATGTTTTCACATTCAGACAGTAATATTTTCATAGTTAGAGACTGTACAAGGCAGAAATAGACTCTTTATTCTGATGTTTGCACAGCTGCTGCTGTTGTAATAGGGCTTAAATCCATGACTAGTGCTTCTAGACACTACAAGAACACAAGTAACAGAGCTAAGCAAAAACAAATAAGCAAATCATTTAACAGACAGTGTAGCATTCCAGTTAACAATACAGCAACAGATACTCATTTTGCTACTGTCTACAAATACATGGTCTAGCCCCATAAAGGTATGTAGCAGAATTGGGTTTTACCTCTTTAGGAAGACCAAAAATTTACATGCTACTACAGTAAAATAAATAACTTGAAAAAGCTAGAGTAAGTAGTAAGGATAAAGAAATTAATATTTCAAAGAAATTAAATTAAATCTAATCTTCAGGGTAAATTTGTTTCCAAATAAGCTGTGGCAATGATATAACAGATCAAAATTAGGGTCATCCTTTTTACATGACACTCTAAGATATAAAATATTTACCTGATTTTTAGCAAGTTTTAGTGACCTAGCTAGTGCTAGTTCACAGAGAATTGTGAATACTGTTGACAACAGTGGCCAGAATGCCAGAATTTGTAATTATGTTGTTTATAATTTTCTTCTTCATCTATTTGTATTAGTAGTAGAACTGCCTCTTATTTACTTTGTCTTGTCTTTCATGTCACTGCTTTTCTTCTGCTATTGGCTAAACCAGACTTAAAAAGGAGTAAGTTCTTCTGAGAAGAGTTGTATTTACACATGCATATATTTCAAGCTCAAAGGGAATTGGAGGTAGTGCTCTGAATTGAAGGTATAATTTTTCAGCATTGCTACAAACAACATAAGAGCTTTTGCAAGCTCTTTTAACATAGATTCTCCCATGGCCACCAATGTGTTCATGTCATTTCTATAAGACAAGTAAAAGGAAAGTATGAGTCTTCTTAGAGAGATAGCAACTTGTGGAAATAGAACCTTGTTGAACAGCTTAATTTATTTTATTTGCCATAGACTATTAATCAAGGCCAGTGTACACTGATTTTGAAAGAAACCTCTGACATAGGAGGAAGTTCAGCAATGCCTCCTCTAAGCCAGCATTCTACAAGAATATTTATAACATAGACAGAAACATATTTACTCCTGGGAATTGAGAGCAGCATCACGTGGTTCTCAGGTTAGACTATATTCCCCATCTTCCTCTCAGTAAAGGAGTGATATGAGCCAAAGACTGTGAAGAATCACTGAAATATTCCTCAATATCATAAAGTGAGACTAAAGGTAAGGTGAAAAAACATGAAAGGAAAGCTTTTCTAAGTAGGAAATAAAAAAAAAATAAATAAGTTTTTGCAGTTCCCCATTTTGTTGTCAGCTTGTAACAAACAGGACCGTGTGGTGCAGAGCTGACCAGATTATTGTATATTTCATCATGCAGAGCAATCTCAGTTTCCAAAATGGGAAGAAAACAGATGCAAGTGATCATGACAGGAAATGAGAAGCTGTAGTTAGCGTAATGTTGCCTGACAGCAGGTGGCCATAAGCTGCTTTCACATATCATTTTTTAGTATAAGACTGTTCCAAATGCATGTTTTCCCAAGAGGAGTAACTGTTCAAATGCAGGAAAAGATATGGAGCTACTGAATAAAATGCAGATTTGTCAGTGCAGTGACCTGTCAAAATGGCATTCAGTGCTCTTGATAGAAATTTACTCACAAAAAATATTGTGTGTTACATATAATACTCAAAAATCTGAGTATCATTTCATATTCATAAGATCAGCCTCTGGAAAACTGTGTGAACAAGTAAAGATAACAGTTTCAAAATTCACTTGTAATTGGCTAGAATCAGCTATTGCCAAATGATTAAACAGATTATACATGTCTTCCCATCTACTTGAGTCAAATCAGATGTACGAATTTACAGCCAGTTGGTATATTCTTTCAAAAAGGTTACTTCTTTAACCTGCTTGACAGAACAGATGCTGACATTTGCTCCAATGGTCAGGAGATAAAGATTGAATTCTGATATCAAAACTAGTTAAGCTATGTTTGTCCGCCTACCAATGTAATTTCACAAAAATTTAATCTTCTAAAAACATCTCTAAGTATTTCATTCTTTTCTGATTTTTAACATGAGAAATCTGTAACAATTAAAGCTTCTTTTTTTTTTAAAAAAAAAGGAAAATAACAAGCCTCCAGGTTTTTTGCAACAGCATTTAAATATTGTATTGTGAAAGTTTCTCTGATTTTAATCCTTTCTCCCTCCCTCCACTCAAATGAAGAGAAACAATGTCTAAGTGTTTTAAATTTATAATCAGGTAACAATTTTCTCCATGTGTTCAGTGTTTTTGGTATAAAAAAAAACACAAAACAAGCAAGACACCATTACAGTTGTATTGCATAAGGACAAGAATTATATATCTTTTATGTTGTCCCTAACTTCTCTAACTTTAACTCTACAGACCCACATGGTGAAAATTGTTGATGCAAGAAATACTTACAGAAGAGCCATTAGCAAAAATCTGAAAGTTTTCCATATGTTCCCTTAATTTCAATTTCTTCATAGCATAATTTTAACAGTCTTTTGAAGGCAGCAATTTCTAAAAGAAGTTTGCCAAGTCTTTCTAAAGGAAAATTTTCCCAATGAGGTAACTTTTGTGAAAACAAATTATAAGAATTACTGAATATAGAAGAACACATTGGAAGAAAAATACTCTTAAATGAAGGATTTTCACTAGATAGCTTATCATACAGTAACTGTCTATTAAAATTATTTTAATCATAATGACATAGAATTTATTTCTTTTTTCAACAATGTGCCCTAAGTAAAATAGACACAAGGTTCATGTTAAATGTCTGGAATGAGGTTAAAGCTCATATACTTAGGGAAAAAATGAAACAGTGAGCCTAAGTTCTCTGACAGTTCTATTAAACCACTGAACAGTTCATTCTGTTGTTTTATGTTAAGTGCTTATTAATTTGCAAGCAATAAAGTTTTGCTCAGCTCACATAATTTCCAGAATTTCTGCACTGTTTTTAAGTATGTATATGTACTCAAGACTTTTTGATTCTACAGTTATGGTTTTGTGTCAGGAGAAAACTTTAGTCCATTTTTGTCATTTCTTGTGTATTCCACAAGACCCAACTGAAAGCAAAAATTTATCCCAGAATATTAATAGACGTTTTTGTTCTTTAAGATTTCTTCACCTATAGGGTTCTTCACCAATAAACCTGGTTACATAACAAAAGCAGCTCCAAACAATACAGCCTTTGTTTACATGGCTTATCCTACTGTGAAAAAAGAGCTGATAATTTTCCAGTCTTGCTTGTGTTCTGAAGCATTACCAGACTGTGTTTTACATATCTCAGTTGATGAATGTGTATGTGTACATTTGGATTTTATTTATAAGATAGTTGCTTTCCATTGTACTATTACACAAATGCTGCTCTACTCAGAGTGGTTTCTCCTTAAGAAAAATTAGATGCTTGTTTGTCATTTTTCATAAGAATTTTTCATTAGAAAACACTGGCCAAAGGGAAGAGTAAATCAATACACAAATTTCCATGCTGCTGCAACCAGATATTTTTTGGTTCCCAAGCAGTACTATTTTAGAGCTCATGCCTTACGGTACATTGCATCAGGCAATGAATAAAACTAAATAAATAAACAGGAAGACAGCTTTCCTTAGCAGATAAGCCAAGAACATGCAAAACACTCTTCCAAAATGCTCCTAAGCTTGATTGCGCAACAGTTGAAAATGTCAAACTGCTGAAGAATTTGTCTCTTTCATAATGTGGTAGCATTGCTGAAGTTTTCTCAACCAAATACCTACTTGTTTAAAATAGGGAAGACCGGTATTCAGTCTGATTGTTTAGCCCTTATGTTTCTACAGGTACAGCAAAAGATGCCAGTGAAAATGTAAGCCATTTTCAGAATAAGAAGAACACTGAATTTTTTTGTAGAATAGGTACACTCTTCTTTTCACTCAGACAGAAGACAAAGTGTCTAACAAGAAAACCTAGCTAACTCAAGGTAGAATAAACATTGTAAGTGTCTGTAGAATACTGAACGCAATACCTTTTTCCCAGTTGTAGCTCTCTATTGTTTTAAAAGACCTTTATAGATTAAACACAATGTAAGGAGGAATAACCAGATCCTGCCATCCTCCTGACCTCCTTCAGATGGGTAAAAAAGCAAACCCTTTACTCCCAGCATACTCTGGTAGATATTCACAAACTCCCAGGATTGCTGGGCTACACAAACAGCAGAATTCTTCTGTTTTGAACAGGTGCCATGTTTCAACAACAATTTTAATTCAGTCTCTGGCAGACTTTTGTTAAATTAAAAACAGATAGATGAAGCAGTAACCAGCCCCTGGCTTTCCTCTGTGCCTCTGACAGCTGTCACCATCCCCAAGGCAGGACAGTCAGTTTTCAGACTATCTTATTAAGTTAAACTGAATTTGATCTTGGGTTTTAAGGTTTTCAAATAATTTCAAGGAGGCAGAAAACATATGTGGAATAATAATATTAGGCAGTAAACTAGCCAGCTGAGAATGGAATATAAAGAAAATTGAAAACAGCAGGGAAGAAAAGCATAGAGCATTGACTCTTCTGAATATGAACTGTGATAATAATTTTCCCAATTAGAAACTGTTCACAATCAAAACCATGTTATATGAGGTTAATTATAAAGTTATAAAAAAATCAGAAAATTTGGACCTTGAACTAAAAAGAAGATGGTAGAGGTTATTTAATTAATGATGGATATCATTCAACTTCATTTGATTCTTGAAAAATCACTGAATTTTCAAAGTGTTTGAGAATCAGTAGAATTTATCTTAAGGACAAAATAACTCAGTTTTTAATTAAAATTTTGACTGCACTCTCCAGAGGACTCACTATTAGTAAGGTTATATAGAAAGTGTAACAACTCTGATGTTAATGGAAAAACATTGGGTTTTGTTCCCAACTCCATAAGGTTGCTCTCTATGTGCATGACAACAGTTTTCATTGGAAATAGATTTAATGCAAGTGTGAAACCCCTTGGCCTTCTTCAATAAGAAAGATTTGTTTCATTCCAGACAATTATGCTATGAAAAAAATAAAAATATACCATTCCCTTCTTCACTCTAGTGATTTTGGGAAAGTCTATCAAGGAAAATTCTTGCCTGGCTTCAACTCCAGTTCTCCAGACATTACAGAGAAACTCTTGTGCCTAAGAAAGCCCCCATCACTATAAACTTTCACATAACAGGCAAGCTATGTTACTGTGCAGGTTCATGCTAGCACATGATAACAGTAGTGTATCACTGTCATTGCATGTCAGGTCATACAACCCAGTTCAAACATGGTGGATGATGGGGATCTTGCACTAAAAATAGTGCAGCACAAGTTGTATCAGACTGCATCACTGTCCCATAGAGCTTCAGATTATGTCATAAACTAGTTATCCGTGGAGGTAAAGTGCTTCTAGTACATACCTTGAAGGGGTGTTTGACTTGTGCTAAGAACTAATGGCTCACCCCCATCCTACCATGGTCACCATCATGTTTATGAACTCCCAGCTCACAAGAAGGATCTCACTGATGAGAGTATAGGAGCAGCAATCAAATGTAGACATGGTCTGGAATACAAAAAATGCTGTTCCTTGGCTGGGAAGGCCTGTAACTGAGAGACAGAGATTGTTAATTCCCCCTCAAGAACTCTTTGTTACAGTCAGTGTGCTGCTCCATATATAGTTTAAAACCAACAGGACCATAATCAAGTGAAAAAATGGGGATGCCCAATTTAATTGTGCATCATCTAGTAGTGAGTTACCAAAAAGCAATACAATGATCAGAGAAGCATACAAGACTGTACCACACCATAATCTGGATAGACACAGCAGATGCAAGCAGTGTATTGCTTTTGAGCTAGTCCTCCATCTGCTTAACCAGTTGAGTCTAAAGCATGCTGTATCTAAACCCTTATTTCCCTGAATCACAAAAAATTACCCAATATTGTTTACTGGGTACAATTGTTGCATAGAGAAAAGGACTGAAGCAAATAGCTCTAAACTAAGACATATGGCCTTGCCAGCTGATGAAGACAATGGCCATTTCTGCTCATTTAAGGGGTCTCTGTGTGGTAAAACTAGACCTTCAGAGACTTACTTCATTGTTTCAAAGAAAAATAAATGGTATACTCCAGAGTCATTGTGGGCTCTGGCCTCTACCTTACCTATATTAACTCCTTTTCCCTAATATAATTAATTCCCAGGGCTCCTTTGTCTGTCCAATTTCACAATACTAATGCTGATGCCTGTGTTATTCTGGGCCGCTGGTCAACCCAATAATAGACTAGAATTTTCTTATTAGTCTTCAAAACTAAGAAATAGACTAGTAGTCACACTACCCGTAAGTGTTAACAATACAGAATTTAGACCTGTGAAGAAAAATCATTGGGCCATGCAAGTGTGTATGTGTGCAATCCCACCTGTAAAAGTCCCATTTGGCCATCTCCTTTGCTTTGCTCTAGTCAATGTAGTGCATGTTACAATAAGCAATCAGAATCTTCCTCAGTAACTGAAGTTTAGCCTAGAACTGTAGTATGGTGGCTCTCCATCATGCTTTGAGGTGCACATTCAACTGCAACATAGCAGCTCAGACAGCTGAGAGATTTCTGGGAGAAAGAAGTTGCCAACGAATGACTTAATGTGACAACTTGGCAGGAAATAAGCAGGATCATCAAGGGAAAGACGTGGTTGATATAATTAGGCTCTACACCAAATACAAACATGATTCTTGTTAGTTCCAGCCAGACTGGGAATTACAGGACACATGAGCTTCTTGCAGCACTGCTGAGCACCTGGAGTCAATGGCAGTAAGGATGTTGCAGTCATCTGCAATCACCTTGAGCACACAACAGGAAACAACACTCCTGTTGGTGAAGAACCAGGACTGGCCACTGGGACAAGGCTGCCTCTGTTAGACTAATGAATTAGCCAGTGACACTTCTCCTTACCACAGTTCTTCCACTCCCTTTTTCATATAGAGGTATTCCTGCATCAAACACCCCTAACACTGAAACAGATATTCTCTAAGACTTACCTGGTACAAACATCTGAGTGAAATAAATGTGTCATTCATTATTGGCATTTAGTCAATCTTATGACCAGTAACTCTTTGGGGGTGGAAACTTGTGACTGGAAATATACCATGCAAACTCATACAATATAACCACAATGTGTGGACATTTAAGAAAAGAAACAACACTAGCTATTGGTTGGAATATCATGCATGCAATGTTATATTTAAGTACTTCAGTTTAAAACATACCAGTAACTATCTTCATTTAAATGCAGTTTACAGATAGTAGGCAGACAAACATCCACTAAATGAGTCCATTAATTACATATAAATTACAAATTTATGGTCCATCAGCCAGCAGGTAAAGTAACTGGACAGGAATGCTGACCTCGTGGTCCTTAGAAAGAAAGAGATATTGAAGACAAATGTAGGCAGAGCACAGGTAAGAGCATGATTTTTTTCTTTTCCCTTGTGTTGCACTGCTTAGAATAGCTTGTTGGTGCTATTCCCATAGAAAGACTGATTTCTATCATCACCAACATTCTGCCTCATGCATCCATATGTCCCATTAAAGGTCCCAATACACTCATGATTTAAAGAGAATCCTTTATAGTTAAAACTATTTTAGTCACATTCAGGACTCACCAGGAACACTCACTATCTATTGTTTCCAAGCATCCTACTCTTCAAAAGCCCTGTAAGTTAATATGGAGCTGTACAAGGTTTATTTGTTCCAGCTGCATGACTTAACTACAGCTGACGAACCCAGCCCTAAAAACCCATAGAACTTTAGAACAGAGATTAGCTAACCATTATCATATTGTTAACCAATTCTAGTGGCATTTTAGAAGATAAGGAAAGCAGAGTTGTGTGATGTTTTGTTCATTTGTTTTAAGTTACAAAGGTTTTCAGAGACAATCACAAGAGAAATATGCTCCCATCTAGCAATTTCAAACACAGGACAATACACTAGAACCAGAGCAGAAGAACAAAGTTACAACTTATTAAGATAGAAGATTAATCAAAAAGATAAAATGTTCCTTTCCTCCAAAAAACCTTTGATATCAATTACCCTCTGTCACATCCTACAAAAATACCTCCCTCCAAAATTATGGTAATTTCAGTGCTTTTTCCAGTGTTCGTCAGGCAAAGAAATTGCTCAAAAACCACACAAGGATCAAGACCAGCCAGAAATAACTCTATCCACAGCAGAACTGAGGGCAGGTCTGAACTTTAATAGTGCCACTGGTGTGATGGGCAGAGGGAGTGGGTGAATGGCCCAGGTGAGGCTGGTCAGGGCAATTAAGGCAGATCCATGTCCTCAGGGCCTTGACATTTAGTTGGTATAAAATCAAAGCAAAATATTTAAGAAAAAACAAACACCCTTTTAATCTTTGGCAAGAAGTCAGAAAGATGATTATATGGTTTTTAAAATCTTTCAATAGACAGTCTATCTCAGTAAGAATTTGCATTTATGTACGCACAAAAAAAGCATACAGGTTTACATAAAATCAATCTTATGCTTGACTATCTGTATACAAATGAATTCTTTAGATAATCAGTGCTGGAAATCATGTAAGAAATGAGGGCAGGAGGAAAAGAGCAGGTTACTCTTTGAAAATAAAAGTTCATTTCTCTTGTATCTATCATGCCTTTGAGAACAAATGTGGATATTCAGCAAGAGAATTTGAAATTGAACTTTATGAAAAAAACTTACTGCGCAGATGGAAGTGGTGGCAGTTTATAATGTTGTGGTTTAATGCCTTCACTGTCTTCTTCAAAGAAGTTCACAATTAAGAATATAGCTATGTACAGTGTTAAGTCGATGGTTGTATTTTTATCAGTAGTTTTTCATGTATCAATAAAAACATAGTAGTGAAGCAGAAATAGATGTCTTAACAGTTGCCTAAAGGGTTTGACTTCACAAATTTAGACCTGGAAAATGCATGAAGTTAACACATGCAGTGATAACAAGAGCTAAATCTGTATCAAGAGCTGTAATGATGAAATCAAGAAATAAATAGAGTTTGCATTTCAGAGAATGTTTTGCAAAGAAAAAAATCCACTGGCACAGTATGACATTATCAAGGCTGAAAGGCAAGGACACAGCTAACAAACACTGTCAATTGGTATCATGCTGAAAAATGTAAGAACTACTGGCTGAAATCCTACTATGACAAGCCTAAACACACTTCAGGTGGAAGAGCTATTTAATGACAATTACCTATTTTAAAAGCCGATTTTACTATATTGTCCCCTTACCTGTAGAGTAATATCCTGTATGAAAAATTGCTTTTGGCACAATATTTAATACTGAGTGTAAAACAAGAGGAAGTCCCAATTGTGTCTTGAGGATCGATTTTTTTAAAAAAAAGAGAACAGTATAAATTTTGCAAAGTCATTTTAGTCATGATACAGGAATAAATAGATCTAATTTGTCTGTTAAAATTATTTTAGCTTAAATCTTTAATGACACATATAAAATTTTCATACAAGTCCCATTTATCATAAATATGTTCAGAAGCTAGATACACTTTTACTAGTGGGGAAAGAATGAAAAATATGACGAGTGAATAAAATTATAAAACTTTCATTTCCTTAAATACACAGACATCAGTGTTTATTTAACTTTTGTGTTCTTTGAAGTATTTTATCAGGTTTAAATACATTTATATTGTTCAATTAAAATACAATTTTAGTGTTATGAAGTATTGAGGCAATGCCATTGAATTTTAATATCTAATGATACTTATGATAATATTTATCCTGAAGGTACTAAATATTCTCTTTGAAGCTTCTGAATGAAGTATTTTTAAACAGCTTGAAACCTATGTGATAATTAGTTTTCTTTGGAAGAAATGCTGAAATTCCATTTTTTTGGAGAATATTATCTCCTTTCAAGACCTGTATACTCTTTAAGCTAGAGAAAAGGTTCCTATAGCCATGTTGTCACAGATGTTCTCCACACGGAAAGGACTTTTCAAGTCCGGTTCACATCAGCACTTAAAATTCACTATGAATTTGTACTTCATATGAACAATTTGCAGTAAGAGGCTTGGGATCAATTAAATTGAAAACTTTCAGAACTGATTTTGTAATGACCAATTGAAAATAATTTTAGGACTTATGTCAGCAATCTATATTATCACCTAATCATGTTTTAATCATAAATACTTTAGACACTACTGACTTTCAGCAGGAAAAACACAGACACAATTTAAAATTAATTGGAAGTTCTGTGCTTCTGCTGCTGTTATTTCCTCTTACTATGTTAGTTGTCGGAGACTAGAGTTCCATATTGCTATTATCCTAAAATGAGGCCCGTATATGTTCAATTCAGAAAGATCAGCATGCATTTAAAATGAGAGTAGGTAGGTGTAATATAAAACGAGACTGTTACCTTTGGTTTTTTTTCCAAACTAGATTTGTGCTCTAAATTTTATTTATAAACAGGAAACCTAAATCACTGCACAATAATAAAAATTATGACATGAATCAAACTTAAGTTTTAAAAGGCACTTTTACTTTTACTAAGCACTTTTACTTGGTGCTTACATTTGAGAACAGCATAAACTAACTAAAAATTATCAATATATAATACACTAAATTTATGACAAATATGGGTATTGTTCCCAAAGAGAGTGCCTTACTGATTTATAAGCTTTTTCATTCTCCCTCATATATCTGGACTCTCTGACCTGAGTATTGATTTCTAGTTTGTCATATTGACCAGATCTGCTCATTGTTTTAGGCCCCACTTAGAATAACAAAAGACTTAAATTCTACATGTCATTTGTAGAGATTACATAGATAAGTCCTTGGAAAAAAATTGTTTGCTTCAAGTTTGCAAACACAAGTTGAGTACAATAAGCCTTGTCACCGGCTGGAGATCGGCAACTGGTAGAAGAATAACACTTGAAATGGTGAGTTGTGATGTCACTATGGATGGATCTGATTGACAGGTCTGGGTGTAACGCCTCCCTTCCAGCAGAGATCAGAATGTTGTTGCAGGGCTGTCTGCCACAGCGTGCACATAGAGTGCCTGATGTGGTACCGTTACCTGCTGGACTGGACCATTGCCCAGAGTTCAGAGCAGTATTGTGTTCCCCTCAGCTCTACTGTACCATCTCAAGGGAGCAGGAACCAGGGCAGGGCTCATTTGATGACCCAGATTAAGCTGTGTATACATGTGCGATCATGAGTGTGAGTGACTGAGCAGCTTTCCCCAGAAGCCCTCATGTGGTCCATTTAATAAATTGAACATAGCTCGTCACGTTATTTGATGTTTCTCTCCCTTCTCCTGCTCTGGAATCCCTGTTTAAATCTAATTTCTTTTCTTAATTTCCTTCACTAGCTTGAGCCTTTTTCTGTTTGCAGGACTTGTTCTGATTCCAAATAGAAATTTAAAGCAGGTACAACAGATTCATGTTGGCAGTTCCAGCTTCCTTCTTTTTATCTGACATCGAAATCCCAAAGCTGTCTTTTGCCTCCAAAAAGATGCAGTATTGACATGATTTAATTACGCTGGTGTATTGTTTTATCATTAATCCATTATAAATTTATAATGCCCTATATAAATATCAGGGAAATATTAACTTAATAGACATGTACAAAACTGTTTTAGATTAATATTTGCAAACAAGGATCTTCCACTTTAATTTAACTCAAAACATAAACCAGGCCATACAACCGAGGTTTAATAACCGCAAATGTAAGCCAAGATAATGCCCCTGGCCACAAAGAATTAAAGCACAGACTGAGAAATCTGGGAGTTAAGAGCACTTCATGTAAATAGCTTTTGATCATGGGGGACATGCTTAACAAGATCTAGGCATTCTTCCGAACATTTCTTTTTCCATTATGTATTATTTCCCAGTATGCATACCTTATTTGCAACTGTTTTCAGTTCAGTTGCATAAAACTTCCAGAAAACTGCATCATTAAATGGAACTAAACAATAAGCATCCAGAATCATCTGAATCATGGCTGTGGCAAAGTTTCGTTGAAACAACTTCTTTTGGACTACATAGATCCCATAGCTGTCACTGCATTTGTTAAGGGACCTGGCTGCCTCCCATGCATAGGTGTCCAGTCACAGACAAGGGTTGCTCTCTCTTTGTCAAGCAGGGCTTGGTGACAGAATGTTGTGAGTTAGGGATTGTACTCCGCTGGAATTAATTTTTCTATTTTTTTTTTTTAGTGGGATATCTTCTCTCCCTCTATGATAACAAATCACAGAGGGAAAAAATAAAATAAAACTAGGAAACATTATCTTATTAGAGTACAGCTAAAGTGCTAAGATAATGCTGATAATCAGGTGTTGCTTGTCTAAGTTCATCTACAAAAGATTTGCTCTGTGGTCTAAGCAGTACTTGGGACCTAAGAAAAGGGAAGAGAAGTAATAGGAAAAAAAATCACTTTGCTCTGGAACTGTAAGAAGAATTATGGAAAACTGTTGACTTTCAAGCTGTCAAGCTGTATTTTAAGGCTCTCCTTTAAAAACACAACAAAGTTTTACATTTAAAAAGGATTTTTCCCCCCAGTGTTATTTAGAGTCTGGAGGACTTACTTGATCTGGGTTTTCTTTCCACCAAAAGCATATGTATTAGTATACTTTCTCACACGCGCACCAAATGAAGCTCTCTCTTCTGATCACTGTGCCAATTAGTCCATGTTGTTGGAGAACCTGGTAACTTCGGTGATATCTGCCAGGATAGTTATGAACTAGACAGCTGGATAACTCAAACTGTTAGATTTGGTCATCTGCATGTAACTTAGCTCTTTTCTTTGTTTTCTGGATTGATAAAATACATATATATATATACATATATACATACATATATAATAATTTTAGGTTTTTGTATAGTGTTTTGGATTTTTTGACTGGCATCTATAGTCTCTATAATTTATCTCATGTATCTAGTTAGTTTATCCATATTTGCATACATGCTTATGCTTCACCTGCTAGCCTGTTTAGTTAGACATGTATTTTCCCTCTTTTGCATATTATTATTCTACAATATTACATTTTTTTGCATTTACTTTTCTTTTTGATAAACAGTTCAGTCTGTTGGTCAGTCTCCCATTACTTCAATTGCACAGGTGTATAAACTCCCCCTTGGCCCTAATGTATATAGCATTACTTCAGATTACAATTTTGTTCTATAATGTTATTATTTTCATTAACTAGTAATAAAGAATAAAGATTTTCAACTTACAAAACATACCTTTTTTTCCCCCTGAGAGTTAAAAGTTCTTTTAAAAGAAGAGAAGCAAACTTTATAAGAAACTACAAATTAAGCTCTTCAAGATTTGTGAATTGGCAGCAACAGCAGGTAAAAAAAAAATTCTGGCAATTACAAGGAACAACTATTGGAAATTATAAATATTTATTCATTCTAATTTCTAAGATATTTAAGAACTGTATGTAAACTATAATGGGGAAAACTTGGGTACACACAGGTGAATGAACTGATGAAACTGCCGTTGACAATGACATGTAGGAAAAATTTCTGTCCTCTTTCATTCCAGAAAGTGTTATTCTAATATGAAAACCTTCAAACTGAGAACAAAAAAAAAAGAACAGAAGGACTTGAAGGTGTTCATAAGTGAAGAAATGTTTAAAAACATTCTTAAAATGCAGTCTTAAATGCAGTGTAAACAACACAGCCCTCAATCAAGGAGGGGAACTGCTCTGGATCTGGGAGTCTGAGAAGATATGGACTGGTGGAGCCATGCTCTGTCCTTCCTGAGACAGAACAGCCACTAGCCACCAGAAAAAAAAAAAGCAAGATCAAGAGGAACCTGTATCTTCCCCCCGACAGGCAGATAGCAGTAGCTTAAATGAAAAAAGTGAATAGAGGCAAGTCCATGCTCAGTGCTGCAGGTGAACTTTGCCCTTCTCACCTTCCCAGGTGCCTTTGTACAGCAGATATGAGGCTTTGTATGTGGAAGGACAGTCAATGGATGATGTGGATTATGGTTCATCTACATTAGAGATGTTGCCAAGGTCAGAAAGGCCTTCCTCTCATATCACAACCATTTTAACGAGGAAGTAAAGATGGGTTATAGTTGAAGGTGACTCCCTTCTAAGGGGAACAGAGGGTCCAATATGACAGCCAGACCTTCCTCTTAAGGAAGTCTGCTAGCTCCCTGGGGCCTGGGTTAAGAATATCACTAGGAAAATTCCTAGCCTAATATGACCCTCAGACTACTACCTATTATCTTCCCTGTGGGTGGTGATGAAGCCACAACAGATAGTTCAAGCATGATCTTAAAAGACTTCAGGGCCTTGGGGGCAGTTGGTGAGGGAAGTTGGGGCACAAGTTATTTTTTCCTCTCTCCTTCCAGTTTCAGACAGCAATATTGGAAAAAACAGACAGACACAGTCTATTAATACATGACTCCGTGGCTGGTGTCACTGCCACAACTTTGGGTTTTTTTGATAATGGGGTGGTCTACAGAGCACCGGGCTTGCTGATGTCAGATGGGATTCACCTTTCTCAAAGAAGGAAGAGGGTCTTCGTTCAGGACCTTACAAGGCTCATTGTCAGGCCTTTAAACTAGCTCGAGGGCAGCCTTGGTTGCTGTGACCATGAGATGGTGGTGTTCAAGATACTTAGGGTAGTGAGGAGGACACATAGAAAGCTCGCTACCCTGGATTTCAGGAGAGTTGACTTTGGCCTCTTCAGGGACCTACTCGGTAGAGTACCATGGCAAAAAGCCCTGGAGGGAAAAGGGCTCCAAGAAAGCTGGTTAGTATTCAAGGATCACCTCCACCAAGCTCAGGAGTGATGCATCCCAACAAAGAGAAAGTCAACCCCAGAAAGGGCTGCATGGATGAACAAGTGTCTTCCTGTGGGAAGGCTGAGGTATTCAATGACTTTTTTTTTCAGTCTTCTCATGGTAAATGCTCAAGTCACACTGCCCAAGTCACAGTAGGCAAATGCAGGGACTGGAAGAATGAAGAACTGCCCACTGTAAGACCTGCTTCAGATAAAGTGAAAATTATTTTTGTAATCTCTTTCTAGTTACAAGAAAAGAAATTTTTGAAATAAGAGAACTGGAAAACCTGCAGTGCAATATTTACAGATAAAATCTCGAAAAAGCCTACTTGCTACATATTTAGCTATTGCTTATTTAAATACAAGTAAATTAATTGGTTTTAGATACTGGAAAAGTTCAATTTAGACAAGCCCTTGTGAAAAAAGTATTTTTCAAAGTTGAATGCAAAAAAAGCAGAAACTTTGGAGAGACTGGGCATGAATAATTTTAAAATTTTAGTTAAAATATTGGTGAAGTGATTACCACATTGTCTGCATTGGTCTTAATAATTTTAATTAATGCCTGTAGCCAGCCAGTCTAAGAATTAAAAATAACTGTTTTCTGTTATTTTACATCAAGATGAAATGACTTCACTTTAGCTAGTTTTGAGATGTGAAATTCTCTATGGACAAAGTTATGTTCTGGATCTTGAAACCATCTTCCACATCCTCTTTTTTTCACTTGGTGTGCATGAGTAATGCTGATGACATCCGACAGATCTTTGCTCCACTGTTCAATTCCTAACAGGATGGGCAAGAGAAGAGTAGTAACCAGCTCCATGTTTTCCACGCCTATTCAGAGCAACTGTTCTAGCATAGAGGGCTTCTCTTCCTTTGTCAGGTATTGTATGTTGACTCCTGAAGGGTCTTGGTTGTTTTCACTGGCTGATTTCCCGAACTATTTGTGTTTTCCCCAAACACAGAGAGACTCCACACCTCTTGAGAATACAGGTACTCTCTGTGCAGTAAGAGATATATATAATTACAAGAGTTTGATTTCTCATCTATATTGTGTTAGATGTGTTTGTATGGTGTTACCTCCTGGGCCAGTGTATCATGAAATAGTCACATCATTCCTTGTGATTATCTTGAATTTTCAAAACAAGGCTGTTGTTTACTTGAACTCAAAATTTTTTGCTGATACTGAAGTAACCAACAGCAAGCAGGAGATTGTCTGTTTCCTGAGTTGTCTACCAGACTGTTTTCTGAGAAAAAACATTGAACTCTGAACATTTCTTTGAACAACAAAGTTGTTTTGCATCTGGCTTGCATCTCTGTAGGGTCCTGTCAGTAGCTAATAAGTACTAGTCTCATGTCTAGGAATTACTCCTTGGGTTATTCATAAAAAAAAGGAAAGATGAAATACAAAAACAGATAATATATAGGAAAATAAAAAGGTTTACATGAGAACAGGGTGAACAGAAAGTGAAGTAAAAAAGGAATATATTTTAAAAATAAAATTATTTGAAAAGGTACAAGCATCTGGAAGGTCTGGATTGTCAAAGAAGCAAGTTTGTACATGTTTGGCATTGGAGGACAAGTGGAAAGTTCCTCACAGCAGTTATTCCCCTGTATAGCCCACAGATCAACTGAAAGGTTTGCACTAGTAGCTCCTGTGGGTGCCACAGCTTTCAAAAGGTTCATGCGCATTATGTGCCTAACAAAGGATTTCTGATAGTGCAACCCCACATAAAGTTTTGCTTTAGTGAAAATGTATTAGCATGGTACTTCACATTTGGTTTCCTGTGAAGGAACTCAACTGCATGAAGTAGAATTGCTGAAACCTGAAGCAGTATGAGACAACTGGAGATCATTTGGATTCATATCAAAGGAGTCAGACTGCTGATATACAAACCAATTCTCCTGGGAAGGAAGCAGAGTATGTTAATTGCAGAGGATATTGTAGTTCTGCCAGGTTCTGGAGAAACACTTACTGATTAAAGCACAAATTCTGGAAATGTAGTTGTGATACATGTACCATTTCATTTAATAACCTTTGCAAAAATTGTGGCATACCTTTTTGTTGAGAATAAACTGGAAGACTTGGTGTCTCATTAAAAAAGGGGAGAAGAAAGGGAAAACCTCTGCGAGGTGGCTGGGGGAAAGCCCTCCCGTTGAGTCAAGGTTTAGATACAACTTTGTCTGCCCAGAGTTCTATACCAAGAACTTGCACCGAAACAGATTCACAAAGCTGTAAGAAGCCAACTTTGTCTGTCCCAGAGCCCTACTAAGGACTTGCATCGAAACAGATTCACAAAGTCATAAGAAGATGACTTTGTCTGTATCAGAGTCCTAAGGACTTGCACCGAAACAGATGCACAAAGTTGCAAAAATAGAGTTTATTAAGGCGACAGATACAACAGGTTCGGAATTGCCGTTGATAAATGCACTGACTGCAAAACACTATTAATAATATTGCTAGCACTAATAGTAAATAATACAACCCAGAGATACTTCCACCCCAAAGGTGAAAGACACAAATGCTTACCCAGATAAGCGTCTCTGCCTGGAATAGGGGAAGAGAACACAGTCCGTCGACTGGTTTGTTCGTCTTTCCAGTTCTTCCTGTTCTCACTGTGTGTCTGTCTGATCGAATGTGTGTGAATGAATGTGTGAGTGTGTATGAGTCTGTAAATGTGTGTGTGAGTGAGTTTGTAAAGAGTTTGTAAATGTGTGTGTGACTTTGTAAATGTGTGTGCCAATGATCCTTTTCCCCGTCTTTTATCCCCAAAGCTACAAGGTTCCCACCCACAGGTGACATACGATATGATTTGCGTTGAGAGATGAGTGCTATAGTCATATATGTATAGCATGTACACCAAAATTTTCATTAGCATAGACGAGGGTGTCAACTTTTCATAGGTAAATGAGGAAAAGGTTACCCTTTGGGCAATCTTGGCTCCTCAAAACAAAGGACTGTTATCAGTAAACAAAGTCAAGGACTATTATCAGTTTTATCTTACTAGCCCAGCAGAAGTCTTTGCCCCCACAAAGGCCTCTGCTCATAAGGCATCCCGTGCTAGACAGAAAGGTTTATCCCTTCCCAGAGTACACAAGATTTAGCAAGGTGTTTTGTGGATTCTTTGTATAGAGCCGTCTATGAATTTCCTCAAATTCCACACTTGGTCACAGAATAATTGAGCAGGCATCAAGTTTAGTGCATCTTGACTATCAGCAGCTTGTCTAGTTTGAGAAATGCATCCAGAAATTTACTCGAAGACAGCAAGAAAATGCCAACTACTCTGTTTGAAATTTTGTTAAGTGAAAGCTGAGCTCAGCATTTAGCAGTATTACGGAAAAAATACTGTAAGTTACTAGGCCTTTCTGATAACTGTTCACATACTGCTCATTATATGATTCAGGAGTTTTGTTCAGGTTGCAGTCCTGATGGGGAGAAAAACAAGAATCTCAAATGTATATGTTTAGTGTGGTTAAAATACTGCTTCTTTGATCTGATTAATATTCAGTGTGTCTAACTGTTGCCACCTGGAACATCTTTTCAACTGGGGAAAATGTTAGGATGATGAATAAATTAGAGTAACTCCTTTTGAAAAAGAAATCTTTATCTTAAATTTTGAAATGTGAAATATGATTTTAAGATGCAGACATCTTAGTTATCTTGGAAAAAAAATAAAAATCAGTCACTTCCCTCCAACAATTAAGATCAAGTCAATGTTCATGTAAATGTTAGAATCCAGGTGAAATATTTTTGCTGTATTCTGAATATGACTTGCTCTGAGACTAGTTTTTCAGCTGGGTAATCATTTAAGGCTGCTTTGATCTAAGCAAGAGGCTGCAGTGGTCTCATTTGATGACATCCACATAAAACTGCTTATAAATTTGAATTAGTTCTAGACTTGGTTGAAACTTCTAATTTCCATTTCTCAGGCAACATTTTTATGTGAAATTTATGTTTATGAAGCAGAATTTTTTTATAAATACTATACATCATGGAATTTGAAAATTGACTCAGGAAAATACTTTGCATCTTGTAGGAAGATTTCACACTTTGTTTTCATGACACTTTTATAATGTGTTTATTGAAGCTTTCCTGAAATGTGAAGACTGCATAAATGAAAAAAATCATCACCTTAGAAGTATACCTCCTTAACTTTTTAGTTTCTTTCCATTAAAGTCACAGTCAACTCTCACAAATATGTCAGTGCAACTGACTGTTAACAACTTTGATCTACTAAGTGACAACCTCAACTGAGGTCAGTTGCATGATTTTATTTGGTTTACCATAGAGAGAACAGATTTTTTGTGTTGTTTTGTTTTTTTTTTTTAACAATCCTCCACTGATTACAATAAAAGTTTATAGCTCTACCTCCTTCTCTTGTTTTGACCAGTTCAGAAACTACACATGAATGTATAGTTACTAGAATTCTTATATTTCTATTAGTTTCTAACTGTTACAATTAATTTCTTTCCATCACCTGGATCATTGCTTCCATCACTGATAAGAACAAATAAGGGCTTCTTGAAATGGGCCACAGCTCTATTAATGCAATTGACAAAACATTTTGTCCAGCTACAGAATTACTGGCAATGTTACTGTTCAAGATCATGTCTTTGTTAAGTGATCAAGTACCTGCAAATGGAAAAGTGTGTTTTACAAGGAAAATAGAAAGCAATACCTAAGTCTCAATAACTGTCCTTAGTGAAATGTGGTTGCTACAGCTCTTAGTGCAGCATATGAAAGTCACTGATTCCTCAAGGTTGTCCTTCAATTATGTTTATTTCTACATGTGGTTGACCCATGCATTGTGTAGTTATTCGAAAACACTTGTAAGAGATAACACACTCTGTCAGAATGCAACTTGTAGAAGATAAACCTAGCTGGATTGTGGTAAGCATTCTTAATGGTGGTATCTCCTGCCCAGAACAAAACCACATACAGGATGTAACAGGACGCTGCAGTGTCTGCACTAGCAGTATTTTAATGGTAATTGAAGCAACCCATAGCCTGAGGGTAGTTTCTGATGGGTTCTTTGTGTCTCTGTTAGGGTTGGGACAGCATTGTTTTGGTTTTGAAAGTTGCATGACCACATCTTTTCCACATAATATACTGCTATTATCTTGATTGTATCTTCATAAACCTCCACAGTTCTATGCTCATACAAGCCTGGAACACTTTCTTATTTTCCTGGCTCCTTATAAACAGAAGAGTATACCGATAATCAGTTCTACTATGAAAGCTTTTACTTTGCTTTGTTTTTGCTTTACTGAGATCCACTTCTTTTCAGAGATTACTTTAATGATTCCCAGTGTCATTCCACAGTCCAAGTTGGGGTTGTACTGAAGGGAAATCATGGAAGAGAAAGTACTGGAGGGAAAGCTAGAGAGATGTAAGTTTAATTATTAAAGTACCCTTCGAGGCTGTCTATTCTAGTAAATTAAACATGACCAGGAACATTTAGCAGTAGAACACGCATATTATAGCAAACTCTCTGGCAGCACTTTTTCCAGTCTAGCTAGTATTTTCCCCCTAAAATTCCTAAGCCCAGTTCATATTTCAGGGAATATTTCTTTTAACTAGTATAGGTAATGCTATGCCGCTTTTAGATTCTGTGTCTGTCATGACTCCAAATGGCCTTCAAACCTTGTGTCTGCAATGACACACTTGAGGCCTCACCAAATGCAGGCATCATGCAATGTAAGTATCTTTTATTAGGGGATAACAAAGCTGCCCTTAGGCTTTTTTTATCATGCAGGGTGGTAGAGCCAGTGCACTGTGAGTTAAGAAGGCCACCTGATGAAGTGCCTAGGGCTCTGATCAAATGAGTTCTAAACGGTTCATTTTATTACCTATGATAGTGGAGTTCAGCCCATGGAAGTGATAAAGGTGCACAGCTTGACCACTCAGTTCAGAGGTTAGGTGGAAAAGCTAACATTAAATGCAAGGCTGTTAACTTCCTATTCAGTGTAGCTCTACAAGTAAGGCTACACTATGCTGAGTTACAATGAGTCCTTCTGATTTTGCTCTGTATGTTGATATAGATAAGACTGACCAATCATGGGCAGAGAATCTAGGACATGGTATGCAAACCTCCACCTTTCATCTCATGGATTTGCTTGCATATAATTGTCTAGTTAGTGTTAGGAATAGCATTGATTGCAGTCCTCTTCACCAGGATGAACCTCTTGAAGTCTGAGATGTGGTGATTTTATCAACACTTCTAAATATCTAAAAGGCAGGTGTCAAGAGGATGGGGCCAGACTCTTGTCAGTGGTGCCCATTGACAGGACAAGGGAACACAGGGAGTTCCATCTAAACATGAGAGAAAACTGCTTTGCTTTGAGGGTGACAGAGCACTGGAACAGGCTGCTCAGAGAGGTTGTGGAGTCTCCTTCTCTGGAGACATTCAAAACCTGCCTGGATGTGATTGTGTGCCACCTGCTCTGGGTGAACCTGCTTTAGCAGGGGAGTTGGACTAGGTGATCTCCTTATAACTCCTATCATTCTGTGATTCTGTGATTGGCAGCCAGTACCAGCTAGCTTCCAGTCACTGAACATCTTCTTCATGGTGATTTCAAAGCATTACCATCATTGCCACTGTTCAGTGATGTTCAGCCACTTATGTCAGTCTATTCAGAGTTGCCTAAGGAAGTGGAGGGTAAAGCAAGGCAGCTGGGCAGTGGGATCCCTTGCTTTTTCAAGAATAAAGAGATCCTCTACTCATTACATGATGATGCCACCTGATGAAGTAAATGGTCCCAAATTTAGCTTTCCATTCTGAAAACATCTGTGCTCTTCTGAGTCAGAAAACAGGACCATGAGCTTCCTGGTTCCTGTCACAGTTCTGATTAAAAAAGACTCAAATGTCATTGAGTAAGGATGTTATGTGTAGTGGGAGGGGGTGGTATTTTAAATTTGTTATTTATGGTACTTTCTTGTACTGAAATTGGACAGCAGATCATCTCTTGTGCTTTGCTATATATTTGTTTAAAACATCTACAGTGCATAAAGTTACACTGAGTGTAATCTTACGCAATAATAAGTTACATTATGTGTCCTCTAGAGACGGATAAGAAGATCAATCTTTTCCAAAGGAAAAGAAAATAAGCACAAGAAATCTGAGAAGAGGTGGGAGGTTTCTTTTACAGCATAAACAATGGATACACTTCCAATTACAGATACTATTCTCATAGACAAAGATGCCTTTGTCCTTATTCTGAGTTTGCCTGTTGGCTATGTTAACTTTCAAAGTGGCTACAAGGTTATTGTCACATTTGATTTAGTAGAACAGATTACACTATTCTGTGTTGTACATACACCGTGACTTCTTAGTTTTATAGTTTGTTTTTTCCGTGATAAAACTGATATGGCAAAAAGTATATACAATTTACAATTTCAGAGGAAATAACTGCTCTTACTCAAGCTGAAAATAAAAAACAAAGCTGCTTTTAGATAAGCTGGGAAAATTCCTTCAAGTATTTTATATCTGCTAATACAATGTTGAAAAAGAGATGTTTGGAGATTCATGGCTATTATTTCCAGCATTCTACAGAAATTCATTTTCTTGATGCTGCTGCTCTTCATGGACTAAATTCAGTCTGAATGTGTGTGTCATGTTAAAAGTGAATGCATCACTTCAGGATATTTATACATGGACCGGCGATTAAAGCTGTGACTCTTATCTGTTGTTGGGTCAGCCTGATAGTGAATAATCTGAGTGATAAATATTGCAACTACATTTTACTGAATGTTTCTTTTAAAAGAACAAATAAAGTGACTTTTCTCACTTCCTTTTAGCTATGGGGATAGGAAATGTGCTTATTTCCCACTAAAGTGGAGGACACTTTTGCTTCAAACTTATATCCAAGATCAGTAGTTTTCTATAAAGAAACCTTTTTCTTTTAAACTTTAACCACCCTTCTTTGGAGGCTCTATTTCAATTGTCCAGAGGATAATTTTTAAACTGCTGTTTTCTCTTTATTCTTCATTCAGTTTGCACCATTTTTCCACTTTAATCTCTGTCCTTTTACATTCTTCTGTTAGAGCCAAACTTATCAAATACCTAGAACTCCTATTAATTTCATTGGGGCTTACTCGCATCAAGGTTTCATCATTATCAAAGCTGTCAGTGTAATCTGTAATATCTGTTGTTCTGTTTTATAATGTATGCTGGAATTGAAAAATGCACACAGTTTCTGCTGTAGTGTGTGTGACACTGTGAAACAAATACATTTCCTATTACCAAACATGCAAAATCAGTTTTATATTTTTGCCTGTTTTGAATTAAATTGATTATTTCAGAATACCAGTTACCTCTTGCAGAGTAAGCATAAGAACAGTCCAAAGGAGAAATGCTGCAAAATGAAAGAGAAACATCAATTCCCAAAGGCTTTTTGTATTGCTCTAAGTGCAGTATTTTCACATCAAAGTATTAAAATAGCTTTTCTTTGTGTGCACCTTACGTACTTTATATGTACTTTGTTGTAATACATGTATGGAAAGACTCATTGAACACGTTATGCAAAATGTTTGTTGAATAAAAGGAGTTGCACTTGTTCCATGTTAAAGGCAAACAACATCACATATTTTTTTTTGAAAGGTTTTTCTTATGTTATTCTCACTGAAGAAAGTTTGCATGGATAAACACATTTTGTGTTGCATCTGATGATATGAATTATAAGAAAAATGTTATTCAAGTCAGAAAGCTAATGACAGACCTAACCTCAAAATTATTTTATCTCAAAGTTGTCTGAAAATGAGTTAGATTGTGATGGTATTTATCTCTATCTCTAATGTCACATAGTGCTATCATGTAGTGGCATTTCCAGAGCCGGGGAAGTCATATTAATTTTTAAGTGGCAGAGTAATAACTGAGTGGTTGCTGAGAACCATTATAAAATAGAAATATCTCAGAAGCTAGATTCCTTGATTTACTTGCTGATATAGCTGGTGTGGTTATCTATCTTCCACATTTTCACTAATTTTGTTACTTTTCTGTTACTGAGATAAATTGTAAGTAGGATTATTTGCAGGTATCCTGATACAAGATAAATACAGTTTATCTGTGAAACAAGTGAAATACACTTTGCTTAGGAAAAAGGAGACTATTTTTTCCAGTGCAGATACCTTCACTGCTTGCTGGGATGTTTTTTGTCTTCATTAAGACATTCCTATCAAGGCAGAATATCTGATCAAGACTTAAAATACAACTGTACTATCTACATCTTATTCTGACTTCTTATCTTGCCCTAACACTGGTTTGATTGCTGCCTACCTGAATTTCCTCTAGGTCTCCAGGTCCTCCTGTCATCTTGCTATCAATGTTATAGCTGAAGTCCAAAGACCTTATGTGGTGGCACACTTTAAAATATGCCATACTCATGGTGCCTCCTGTAACTACCTGAATTTGCTGTTTCTGGTTTGTTTTTGGTGACCCAGACATTTTACTCCCACTGGGACCCCCAGATAAGCACTGGCCATGACCAGTTCAGAAAAACCATGTAGTGATTCCCTTTCCCAGAAATGTCAGGTTCTCTCATGCCAGAACATGTTCGATATCTTCATTTCCTAGTATTGGACTCCTTTCAAGTGACCTCATTGGACATCATTGTTTTGCAGTTAGGACCCTTTTGTGCAAGAGGAGTACACTTTGTTTAGGAAACAAGAAGTTGTGATCCTTGACTCATACTTCTCTGATATTCTTCTCTCATATGCATGTGCTCTGCTTTCTGCCATTCATTCTGAGCTGTGTGATCATGCAGAGTGTAAGCATGCATCCTGACATTCCACAAGTAATAGTATGCGTGGTACTTTGTCTCATCTATAAATTAGTTTCTTCTGCTCTTTGGTTCTTTGCATATAATTTGATTTCTTGTGCTCTGTTTTGATTGGTTAATATTATGCAGGAAATGCAAACTAATGCATGCAGAAAATATAGTTTTTAGATTTAGTTTGTTTTACCTAAGTAGCAAGGAAAGGAAATGGGTTACAAGTATATTCAAGGGCAGCAGGTAGACACCACCCTTCAGGAGAGCTCTTCAAATGACTTTTAGAAAATCCTCATATGGACATCAGCCCAGGTATCCAGGACAAAATAACAGTAAGAAACATGTCCTCATCTGAACTGGCTCAGTTAGGGTTCTGAACAACTCCAACCAAGGATAGATGGATTTTTGTTCTCATCTCTTACATAATCCCAGTCTTACTCAAGAGCTGATAAGAAGTGTAATAAGCAAAAATGTAATCCTTCTCTTGGTTTCTCTGGGCTTTAGAACTAGCTAGCTGCTCTGTTTAATAAGAACTTAGTATCCCTTGGCAGAGTGAGTCTTAGTTACAGCTTTTAATATCTGTGTTTGAGAATTGGCCATACACAAGACAGCAGCAATATGTGTCTGTCTGGACAACTATGTTTGTGCATGATTAGCAAATATTGTTATCTACAGCTGTAGTCTTTATTTTTTTGTGAGGAACAAAGCACTTGGATATACTTAGAATTTGTTACCTCATTAAGGACTAAATGATCTTAGGTCTTCAATCCTTTGCACTGAAGTCCTGCATGAAATGTAAGTTGTGACTGCCTTTCATAAAAAACATTATTTGCATCCTGTTTAAAAACATAAATCACTATTTAGATTACCTTTTGCAAATAGTAAGACTAGTTAAACTGCTCATCTTAACATCTGTGCACAGTTCTCAGCAATCAGTTTCTTTTGTACTGTGTAAATTTGTCAGGAAGAAATTTATGCTGCTGAGGGTAAAGAGACACACGGTAGCTGTACCCCCAGCTGCATATTCAGTGTGGTGTTCTCTCAGTAAATGTACTTCTTCCATGAATAGGACTGGTGTTAAGATGAAAAAGCTAATTTCAAATAAGAATTACAGTTATCTGTGAAATTATATAAATTTGATTTTGCGATGGTGGTAGAAACAATACTTCTAAAATTCTGCCATTCTTACAGCTGACAGACTGACAGTCATGTCATGAGGGTGCTGGTGTAGTGGTCACTAGAAAGAGCCACACCATTCATTGACTTACAATGCAAACTTTGTTTGCTTGGCAGAATGGGTATAGTGAGTGTGCAACAATTCCTCTTCTGCAAAAACACAAGCACATACACATTGCATTCATGTCAGAATTTTATCCTGTTGGGGTCCTGGTCTACTCACTGCCCTTGCATCTTGTTAAGTGTCCCCCTGTCTTTAATCATGTGTTGTTCATTAAGTGGTGTGGGGAACAGATAAGTGGACTTCTGTGAATGCATGAGCTGTACTTTTGAGAAGTAAGATTGTAAAACTAATAAAATGCTAGTTTAATAAAAAAGTTATCAACAGAATAAATAATCAACCCTCCCATGCCCCTCAAACTAATGCATTTTTTAATGAACTGAATAATTCATAAGCAAAGATGTCTAGAATGAAAAACGAGGGTCTTCATTGTGAATGTTTATTTTTTTTTCAGCTGAACCAAGCTCCTGAATTCCTTTACTGAATGTAGTCTGCTAATTTAGTGTTAAATACTATATGCCAGGAGAGACCATGTATTCACTGTGCATAGCTTTGAAGTTAAAGCAATATTGAAGTATTCACAGAGACTTCTGTTCACCAGAACTTCAACCTCTGAAAGATGTCACCTTCTTCAGCTGTGCTGAGGTTATGTAAAGCAGCAGGCAAATATACTGTTCTGGACTGCAGAACTGGTCTATATGAGCCAGCTATAAACAGCTGTGAGCACAAATTTTTCTGAAGTGGAGCAATGACATCCAGAGCTCTGCCAAGAGCTGATGCTCTCCCAGTGTCATCAGCTCATCATGTTCCAGGCACCTGAGCCTGTCACGAGGACCACAATGATTATGTTCTGCAGCCTTGTTTTGTGCAGCTACTCTGACTTCTGCCAATCATCAGCTAATGGCTTTAGGGTGCAGAAACCTACTGTTGGCAAGCTGGTAATTGAGGCCTCTGAGGCTGTCAGTTTTCCCCTTCTAAACAGTACCCCTGGGGAGCACTGAGTCACACAAACCTCCATCCCACCGCCAGCCATCTGGAGTAATTTTCAGTTTTTGTATTCCTGTCCTCTGAGTTTTACTGTATTTGTTAAAAGCACTCCTGCTCTGTTGTCACACCAGGCCTCATGGACTATCGAGGGAGATTTTCAGACTCCACTGCTAGCTTTATTGTCTGATTTCATGACACCCATGTTGTCTGGAAACCTGACAATATGAGGGATGTTAGTAACCTCATCTTCCCATAGGAATCAGATTTCTTAGCAGTCTGAGTCCCTGTATGAGTCCTGAGAAATGTTGTCTACCTCATGCTGGAGAAATAAGTCCTGGACACCACATGGGCAGTTCAACCAAGCATTGTCTGCTTAAGGATGGGTGGAGGGGGAATGTGCATCTGGTCATCTCACTGCATGGCCAGGGACTCTGAATGACATTATGTGCTATCAAGTCCAATGATGCCAAGGAAATTTCATTCTGCCTTTTCACCTGGTGAGGAAGTGAACTTTCTACCCAGATGGGGCTCATTAACAAATACTTAAGCATCAATTTGTCTTCTCTCCATTATTACTTCTGCTAGCAGCTACAGCACCCAGGATGCCATAAGCTCGTGATGCATTTTCCTTTTAGAGAAATACAGGTTGTAATAGAAAACTCAGCCATTTGTCAAATAAGTCCCTTAAAGTGGTTTAATAATATTCCTGGGATCCTTTCTCTCAGTATGGCTGGGGCTGCAGCTACACATTTTATTACCAATCATTTTATGTTTTCTCCCTGTGCATCTGTGAGACCACTCAGACTCTTTTGCTGACCTACTGCAACACAGTTTACACATTCATTTATAACCTGCTATTCTTATTTCAAGCCAACAGTTTGAAACGAGAATGTGCTACTTAGACCCTCAACACAATGAGTTAACAGCACCAGGATAGTGATTAGCTCCCGTTGTGCATTTTTACCCAGTACTGCTTAAAGCTGAGCTGACAACCTCCTGCTTTCTCTGATCTGTTTGTGGCTAGAGATAGGATCCTTAAACAAAGAAGTAGCATCGTGCCCCTATGTCATGAATCTGCTATGTGGCGTCCAGCTTCTCATTCACAACTGAGGACTTGCTTGCATTTAGGATCACTTTATCACTTCTAGGATGCTTTGAGCTCTTCTCTTTGATAACCACAAGCCAGGAGAACTTGCTGATGTGGAATTATGCCTATATCCCCATCCAAACCCAGGTCTTAATCTGCTCTGCTGTAGGCTCTCTTCCAGTAGAGGTACAGAGACTCGTGATAACAATAACAGTGCCAGGCTGACAAGGACAGATTCCTCTCTTCCCATACATTAAGTCTCCACCCTTGTTGCCGTGGCTTAACACTCTGCCCTTGTCTGGTATCTTCCCCAAGTGAAGAAGAAAGACACAGATGTTAGCTGCAACTACCACCTAAGTGGATGGCTGCCTTTTAAAATGATAAAACGAGAAGCTGAAGTTGTTTCAGCATCTGGGGCACCTGTAATCTGTACTATTTGTACTGTGTCACGTTGTTTCCCCTCATGCTTTACATTTGTAAAGAACAGATGGTAGTGTTTTGGCCTAGTGTGGATACTTCTGAGGGTCCTAGCTGCTACTATACAGGACAATACTACACTGAGATACCAATTAGGCAGTAATCAAACATTTCTGCTGTCTTGAGAAGTATAGAGGCTCCATAAAATTTATATGGTCCAGAAATGAGTGTCAACCATGTAGGTTGGTGTCACAAATACCAAGAACTCATTCCATTCTGTATAGACAGCAATGCAGAAGAAAACTCTTAATGCTTCTGCACAGAATCTGTGTAATAAATTTATGATGACATCCTTGCTAAGTTCACTAAATAAAGGTAACATTGACAAAATTATAGGCAAACCTAAACCACTTCACAATTCTACACAGGCTAATACACAGACTCCCTGTTCATTTGTAGTATAAACTTTTAAACTTACATTTTGCTGATTTATAAGATTTCTATGTATCTTATTAGCTTGCTGAAATGAAACGTTTGTTGCTGTGAAATTTTGACTAGAAGCTAGGAAAGTGTCCTGAAGGTAAGATGGCTTTATGGTCTAAGATGGTCTTGCCAAATACACTTACCTTGATAAGGCTTGTCATATGTTAGCCATGTGTATGTAGAAACTACCAGATCAATAGCATATCATCAATGCTATAAATGACAATAGCTCCCTCCAGAACAGAAAGAGTAAAGAAATAGCTGTCAAGCTCTTTCTTCCACAACAAAAGAGAAGAGCACCTAGCTGAGAGATTGTTCAATGGATTTTTTTTGTGCAAATCAGTATGCAGGCATATTTGTCACCAAAGTAAAATACCGAAACACAGATTATTATATGTTGCTATACCTGTATGTATATGAGAACATTAGCAACAGTTTATCCTGCCCTTTTCTCTTTCACTGCCATCTTGATCACGTGAAACAACTCCTTTTGTTTCAACAGTGCTGTAAAGTACTGTTGACTGGACCCAGTCCACAGGGTAACCCAAACTGTGCTCTTAAAGGTCTTTGTCAGTGACATTACAGAACTGTGAGATGAGCTGTGCTGTGCCCAGGCTCACAGTGAGGGTGCCTGATATTACCTGCTCTTCACACATGTGAGTTCCAGACAGCCTGCTGTGCTCCTCATCTGGTAGCACAGAAGGATACATGTAGTCTTTCCAGGCCATTTGGGAGCTGCTGATTGTTGCTGACTAGCACACACTTATCTCAAGATGACTATTGTGTGTGTGTCATATTATGTTATTTTCAGTAGAGTTGACCGTCCAGCCATCCACTAGGCTGATAAAGGTATATAAAATCACTGAGAGACAAACTGTTGTTAATTAATTCAACTAAGATCACTGGTAACTATATGTCCAGTGTGTTTCTTAAGTGATAGGATGTCTCAGTTTAGACAGCCAGGGTTGCCGCAAGCTCAGAGACAGAGTTTATGCTTTCTCCTTATCTCTTCCCGAGGATAAGGAAGAAGGGAAAAAAAAAAAACAAAAACCAAGCTGGTTGAAATTAAAGAAAACTATACAAATTTAATAAAACAGAGGAAAAGGGATAACAGTTAGGGAGAAGGGAAAAAAAAAAAAAGAATAAAATATATACAAAATATATATACAAAACCCGAAATCCCAAAATCAGAGATTCCGAAAAGAGTCCTCAGCTGCGGAAAAAACGATGGAAGTTCAAAACATTCCTCAGATGCTTTCGAACAGTCTGTGCATGAATAAAAAAAACCAACTCGGCGAAGTTGATAACAGGAGACAGAGGCCTCTCCCTCTGTTTTCACGGAGCAGACGAGCAGGACAAAGAGCAGAGATCGAAGAAAGGACAACTTCCTGGTTCCTTTGGCTTTTATCAAATTTTGGCAGGAAGTTTGGTTATGGAATACCCATGTTCCTTTTCGAAAAGGGTCCTTGCAAAGGACAAAATACTTCAAACCATAACATAGAAAAACTTCAAGGTAACCAAAAAAATTTATGCATAGTAAAAGGAACTCTGCACAAAAGAATTCTGAGGAAATTCCAAAAGTGAAAGCACTGACTTCTTCAGTTGTACATTATATCTGATGCATTTTTATTCATTTTCATATTGATGGAGGTATACTCTGAATGGTTATCAAAGCTACTAATACCACGACAACCACTGTGACAGAGGAGAATGCAATTCTTCAATACCTATGCAGCAGACAGTTTAAAACATAACATTCATTAACAGAGGCATATAATGTCTGCAAGTGAGCAGATAGGGAAGGCAAAAGTAGTTTCCTTTGAAAGGTCTCTCGTCCTGTTCCCCTGTCCTCAGCCATTGAAAACTGAAGAAGGGAGAGGTGGAGGTGAGTTGTTTCTCCTTCTTAATGTAGTGCCTTAGAAATATAATGGGAAGGGACAATATAACCTGGAATCACTCAATGAACAGTTTGTCTTTGCTACTTCCTTTTTTAAAGAAGTTTTCATCAGGACCTTAAGAAAGTTATCAGTTTTGCTGTTGCAGGGAGGGACTATTATAGCAGGCAGATCTGGAAATGATCAGTAAATGATTAATAGACCAAATTTTTGCAACTTCAGGAAGGTCTCCTCACTGTAAACCATGTAAAAAAACTCCAGCTTTGTCTATAGCTCATAGTTGCAAACCAATCAGCTGCTGACACTATCTCTGCTAGATGCCTTCCTACTCTTTCTGTAGCGGGTACATATTTGCCTCAAATATTTAATTCACATTGGTAACTGAACTTGCAAATATTTAATAAAGTATATACAAGCAGCCTATCAATGACTACAAGCAGAGAAAAACTCCCTGAATACTTACTTCCTTTCAATACAACCTGAAAAACCCAGGGTACTGCCCATAGTATTTGTGCACAGTGCTGATGGTATCATGAAGGATTAACACACATTACTGCTGTCATAAAGATAGGATTCTCAAGGCTTAACTAAAGCTATCAAAGGTGTAAGTTAAGACAAATAGCAGACATGTCTCATCCAAACAAGCTTTTTCCTATCTCCTTATCTCACTTGCAAAAACTTTCACAGTACAGTCCAACAGAAACCAGTTTTATTATTTGATTATTCAATCTCTAAATCAAACATCGTAACATTTCAGAAATATGGAAATACAAACAATTGCTAAACAGACAAATGACTTTGTTATCACCAAACCTGGAAAATAAATATGTCTTTGTTCCCACAAAAACAGCCTTTGAAATTTTTTTTAACAGACACTGAAACTGTGTTTTAATGCTTAGAACAGCATTTACAAACAGGGAAATAAAAAATTGTGGCCACTGCATACTGTGCCCATAAAGTAGATGGGCCAACACGGACAGCTAGTGGGTGATACCCCCCAGCTATCCAATCTGCTGGGGTTGTCCTTATGCCTGCAATCAAGGATTACTTACAAGACCTCCTGCTCTTACCCCACACTCTAATTACACCAGACCAGAAAGATATGGATAATTTTTAGGCAGAACAGATTGATTATCGGTGAAGGTTTTCCTCTCTTATCCTTGTAGTGTTCTGGCCCCTGGCCCCAGAAAGCCCTTCTTCTTCCCCCCTTTAATTACCAAGAAAGGTTTTCTTGTCTCAGGTGCCTGGCAAGTGTTTGAGCTTCTGTTTACAGAGCTGCTCTTTCCTCAGCTTACCGAACAAGATGCAGCATGGAGGGTGATATTTGGCTGCATCCATGCCCTCAGAAGTCTGTATCCTGCCTCCTGAAAGTCACACTCAGCTCAATGAATTCTCTTTGCATGTGGAGGTGTTCTGTTTAGATCTGGTTATATGTAAAGACAAAGCCTTTTCATCTCCAAAGTAGCCTAAAATATGTGATACTCACTTTTTCCATAATGTGTAATGGAGATACTTGGATGTATTGGTTAACATTGCATGTGTATCACTTCAGGGTTAGTAGAACATCAGGGTATCATAGTGCCTTATGTTTGGATAGCTTATACTTGCATGTATCTTTAACCGTTCTATGTTGGTATGGTGTGATGTCACAATATTTGCGGAAAATACCTTTATATATATATTTCAGACTAACAAATTATTACCTTAAAAAATAATGGCTTTTATTACTTTATATTATGGTTTGAGCAAGACACAGGCTAATTTTATTGTATCAATACGAGGACCTAGAGACGGGGTGTTGTTTAGGACCCTGAGGGATCCAGGGGGGCAAAACAGAGAGGGGTAGATATTCCCTCCCATTTCCTACTATACTCTATAAAAGCCAGGAGAATGGGAAGTCCACCTCTCCCTCACCCTTCTTCCTTTCTGCTTGCCTGCTCTCAGAGGTCTTGGGGAGAGACTTACGCTCTTTGTTTTCAGCCCACCAGATGCTCTGCAGAATCCAACTTCATCGGGTGCTGGGAAGAGCTCTGAACCCTTTTCCCAAGTCAGTTCTGCCACAAGGGACTTTTGGACACTTCTATCAATGATCATTGAAATTGAGTTTTGTATGTATTTGGGCATTTTTTCATTATCCCACCTGTTACTATCCCTTCCCTGTTTTATTAAACCTGTTCTAGTTTTAACTTCCAGCTTTAACTTCCTTATTCCCCTTTCATCTTCCCCTGGGAGAGTGGAGGGAAGTAACAGAGAGCAATTCTGTTCTCTGGGTTTTGGTTCACTCTGACCACTAAACCAAGACACTATATTAGCATACACCATCTTTCTTGTGTTTAAGACAAATTGTTAAATGTTTCTTCTGTTATACTCATGTTTGTTATTAAAAAATCAAAACCATTAACAAAGCTCTGCAAGATTCTGATTGGTTTCTATGTGTCTATCTCCCTAACTGTTATTGCTAAAAGCCTTTGCAAAGCCAGTAAATACTTTAATAGATAGTAATACAAAGTTTTAAGACATTGAAGATAAAGAGAGGAACTGGATGTGCAATGATAGATATGGTTGCAGATGTCCTTTGGTCCCACTTTCATGTTTATCACTCCTGCCTAAGTAAACAGGAAAAATCACAGACAGGCGCTGTAAACTAATTTTTTTTTTGTTTGGAAAGACTTGGAAAAAAGTTTTTGTGTTATTTGTTAAAGGGATGATTGTGAAGTGTCTTTGAGATGTGAAAAAAAAAAAAACAAACAAAAAACAAATGCAGAGTTTCCAGAAAAGAAATTTACTTACATGCACTTGTAGGAAACACTGATGACATCGTACTGATTAAGGTATGTTCACCCCACCTTCAAGAGTAAGTAAATCAACTTGAAACAGATCTACTATGCTGGAATTAGTGGAGAAGTATAGCCTCTAACTTATGATGAGAAATTAATAGAGCTTATACTGTGTAACCACAAATTAGAAAATGTTGAAGAGAAGTTTTTTGCTCTGGGATACAAATAAGTGAATAAAGGGTTTAGTCTACTAGCAAATGTAGGAAACAATTACTCATTACTAACTTTACTTCTGTAATTAGAAAAGTTTCTAAATATGCAGCATCAGTGGGTTTCAGAGCATAGTTCTAAGTAACAAAAGGGTAAAAAATATAAAAAAATAAAATTAACAGCCAAGAGGATCTTGGTCTTGGAATTTCCCAACTTGCAAGTTTGCTCAATGTTTAAGCAAAGTGTTTAAGCAGTGCTTATTTTAAAACTTAGGAAGCAGTGACCAATTTGATGTAAAGTAAATGAATCCTAAAATTAGGTAGAATGTTTGTAATTAGACAGTTTGACATTGGAGTTACAAGACACACCCCTGTTCCCAGTCTTATGCAAATAAAATTACATATTAAACTGAAGAGCTTTATCAGACAACTCCTTGGCAATCCTATTTTAAAGGCTCATTGATGCCTTAGAGAAAGTGATTCTGGGTAAGTTTCACACATTCTCATCGTGTACTCTACTGCATAGTGTACTTCAGTAACTGATAGACCTTATATCACTAAGCCCATTTTCTCAAGAAAAGAGATGTAGCTACGGAAATAAGATAAACTAGATATTTTGAGGTTGGCAGAGCTTTGAAAATTGAAGGACCTATTAGCAATGAGAAAATTTCCCAGCAGTTTTGGGGAAGTAGATCTCCATCATAAATATAAAAAGAATCACTATCTCATATTCAGAGAGTCATGGTGCTTCTGTTCTGCATCACTCTGATGGTAATGTGATTAGGTTTTCAGTGTTCTGGGGAGGGAAAGATATGTAGAATTTTTTTTATTATTATTTCATTGGGGTTTTTTGTTTTTATTCCTTTTGACTGTGATCTGACAGGTGGGAAATAGTGTAGCATTAGTCACTAAAATAAGAGCTGAGAAGATACCAATTGAATTTCTATGTCTTATTCTATGTCTTATGCAAAGAAAATGGAAAACTCCAAGACTGTTTAACCGTCACCGTTTCTCTCTTTGTTAATTAAAATTTTCATCCATCATTAGAAAAAAAGTCTTTGAAAATCCTAATTTGACTAGAGTTTGCAATAAGTGCTGCTATTCAACCTAGGCATTATGCGATTATTCATTGCAGTTGAACTTTTAGGTGAGTTAAATTAAGTTCACTTAAATGTTCCCTCTTCCCCTGTCATTAACTGTTCTATGGCAGCCTCTAGTTAGATCCTACAGATCAATGTTTCTCAAACTGTGGGCTGTAAAAGAACTCAAAGGGGTTTTCCAACTGTTGGACAACAACAGTCAGCACCAGTTCAGTTCCCTAAGTCTGCAGTAGAACTTTATTTCCCAGGAGTGGAGAATGAAAAAAATATGAAATACTGACTGCAGATATTTATTCTATCCAGGAAACTGTTAGCTACCTTTAGCTGCTGTCAGTGTCTCATTTCCTTCAGGATAGATAATATATAATAGTGGGCTTTCACTTCCTTACCCTAGAAGAACTGATCTATTATGAACTTGAGTGATTACATTGAAGCAGTTGAGCAAACTATAGACATTTGATATGCTGTATTGAGAGTGGATTGCAGTATCAAAAAGTTTGGGAAACACTCTGGCCTTTAGATTCCTCTTGGGAAGAGTGTAACCGCACTTTCTTGCCTAGTTGCATTTATCGCATCATTAACTTCATGTTACAAATGGGGCTTTTTTGTTTGTTTGGGGTTTTTTGTTTGTTTGTTTTGTTTTTGTTTTTGTGTTTGCTTTTCTTTTTTTCATGTTACAAATGGTGTGACTCATACACTGGAACCCCCCTATATATACACAGGGCTCCGTGAGGAGACCCACCTGCCTCCCGAGGTGCTGAACCTGCTTCTGCTCATGGTGCTGAAGGCAGTTCTGATTATTGTACTGAACGAGGGCCACCATTGTGCTGATCGGCGTGCAGCTGTCCCATCAGTGCAGATGTGTCCAGTGACCAGTTGGCTGTGGCCAGTCTTCCCTTTCCCTGCTCTTCCTTACAGTGTCTGCAAGACCAAGCCTTACTGGTCATATGAATAGTGAAGAATGAAATATGCAGTGACTGAGTTCCCAGTTTGTCACTCTAAGTAGTGGTAACTGAATGGGAGTCTGGTATGAGTACAGTGTGCATCTATGCTTCCTTTACTAAGATAAAGCAGTGATATGCAAAATAAAGATGTCTGATTAGAATTCCTGAAGTATAGAAAAAATAAATCAATTTTAAAAGTTGTTCTCTTAAATTCAGGAATTCTGACTTTTTCCCTTGTTATTCCCTTTCTCCCACAAGAATGTCAAAAACATTTTTCCTCATAGGTAGTCACTGTTGCTACCACTTTGCCTCTGGTTACTTTTTTCACTTCCTTCAACAGTCACCTCCCTTCATCACATCATTCCCTATGCCACCTTATGGAGTGGGGTTTTTGACTTTCTTCTTTCCTTTCACATTCTTATTCCCTGTTTTCAAGACACACTTCCCCCACACAAGTGTCTTTGTTTCAGTATGCTGCCAGTAGACCGCCCCCCATGTTCAACAGGACTGTATTAGTGTCAGGACCCTTTTTCCTCTTTCACACTTGACAGTGAACTCAGTGACGCATGATCTTATTCTTTAATCACCTGTGACTGTCAATAAGTACATTGACATCTTTGCTGAGAAAAGCAGTGTGTTGCACTTCTTCACCAGAAAATTTCCAGGCTGAGATGACTGTCTGTGCTTTCTTCTGTCTAGAGATTAATTCCTCAGTTCAGATTTTCCTCCCTTCCTTTCCCCTAACTGCACTCACCTGGCATATTGGCTTGCAACTCTAAGTAGACACCAAGAAACAATACCAGAGACATGTCTTTAGCTATCTAGTTGTGAATTATGTTCATAACACAAAAAAATCTTTGCATTTTAGGACCACAGCTTGCAACACTCAAGATGAAGCACAAGGTGAAATCAGCACAGGCTGCGCAAAGAATAAAGATGTGAGAAGCAGTATGGTCCATAAGATAAATAATCTGTTGGGACTAATAGGAAAAGGTGGAGTGAGATGATCCTTAATTATTGTTCCTGAAAGCAGCCACTTGTGGGTTGAGCACAGTGTGTCCCCATTAGAGAGTGAGCACAGTGGGAACAGGACACCTGCTTCACTGCTGTCTGGAATCAAATAATTTGGTTCCTCTGCCAAGACCGAGACCTGGAACAGTACGGGGCAGCTGGGGATGGCAGAGGGATTTGAATCGAGCTACTTTCAGACGAAGCTGCTAGGTTAGACATGGAGCACTAACAGAGCAGCACACAACAATAAATCATGAGCACTGGCATAGTCTGCTGGAGCTGAGCCATGCACTCAACCATTCTACAAGTTTCAATGTGTCTGTCCAACAGCTTACAATTGCTTAACCTTTGATGCCCATCAGTCTCTGTATTGTAGGTACAGTGACGCTGTAGGTGGCACTGGAGTAGGGGGAGGAGGTGTGAGCATGACTATGATATGGCTTTATCAGCGCTAAAGCAAAAAGGAGTGAGAACCAACATTAGGGATTTATGAACATTAGCTTTGCCCTATCCAGGGAGTTGATTAATGTCCTAATTATCTCAACACAGCAGGATTCTTCTAGGATTCTCCCTCCTGCAGCTGAATAGCTTTCACAGTATTTCAAGGTTTCCTGTTTATTGCTACAATTTAAAATTATATTTTTTTCCTTCTGTCCAGGAGGAGAACAAACACCTAAAATGCATGGTGAATACAGAAGCTCTCTAAGACTCTCTCTATATATGATCTATAGTTCTTTTAATTGTTATTCCGCTGAGGTCTGAGATGGATAACAGGTTTTTCTGAAATATCCCTACTATTTATTTACCTCCTTCAAAAAACAGGTGGGTTTTCCCTCCGAGACATTTCACCAGTTGTTTAGTAGTGCTCAGATTTAAGCCTGAAGATCTGAATACAATTTTTTTATATCAGCAGTGCGATCATGCACCAAAAAGTTTTAGCAAACATGGGAAGCAGCCTGTCTGGGCTTTCTTTTCCTCACATTGGCATGCATGGTAGTTCAGTCTTGTAATTTCTACCCTCTACATTCACAGTATTGTTTTGGCATTACAAAGCCTTTTTCTGAAATTTTCATTGCACTTTCCTGGACCGGTCACAGAAAACCACCAAAGAAAAATACAGTCCTTGAAAAGAAAGTAGTGAAATATACCAGTTTGGATTACAGGAATAATGAAAACTTCTGACTTCACTTTTTAAGGAGGGCAGATTATTATGATATTTTTTGTTTGTTTTAAGAAACCTTGCTGTATGTATATCTTCAACATTTTTGATTCACATAGAATGAGATATAGTAAGAGTCCAGAGATCAAAATCTCCTCTGTTGTAGATGAAGGTGTACAATCCTGAGAAGAACTGAACATGACTATAAGACTCTCATGGGTCAGATTGGTTGCTCCAGACTACTTATGTTTCCTGAAAACAGTTAAAGCAAATATGGGGTTATTAAAATATTTATTTAGGTTTTTTCAATTTACAATTGTGATTATATATGGGTTTATTAATTACTTTGGCATTATCAACCACTGATCACTGCTGATCACTGATACTTATTTTGGTAGGTCTTCAGAATTACAATTTTTTACATGTTTGACTGGTGAATATTGAGTCAACCCTTGACTGTATTCTTCTGACACCAGACTGATTGAAGAAACCCTGAAAAGCATAAAGGCAGCTTGAGAAGCTGGTCAGGGGCAGTTACTGGCAGTATAAATGATCTAGATCTTAGGTGCCTGATTACTTCTGAAGTTGATAGTACTTGGGTGTCTGAATAGTTGGGGACATCTGGTCATGGTATTTTATCTTTCAGCTGTTTCTCTTTCCTGAGATAAAGATCTTTTTCTATTCATAGAGGCACACTTAACACTCTCAATCCCAGTCCTGTGTTGGATTAGCCCTTCAACGGTTTGCCCAATAAATCATAGATGTCTTCTGTTTCCCTGGGAATACCAGTTTCTTCCAACACAGCTTCATTTTTCTTGAAGTTTATTCCTTCCTCACTACCCCTTCATTTTCCATCCCCCAAATTGTTTTTACGTTTCTCAATGTGGAACTGTTGATTAATAACTCCTCTGTAAATCCAGTGTGGAATCAGGCTCTCCTTGTATCTCCTCCTTTGAACAATCCTAAGATTATTCTTAAATATAACTGTATTTTACATTACAACCAGCAATAATGAAAACATGGAATTCATTACTCTGTAGATTTCCTGTTTATAGTGCAACAGAAGCCACAATGCAATTTGATCCTGTGATCATCCCTGCCTATCCTTATCTATATCTATGAAATAAAACAATCACTTATGTGCAGTTATGTGCAAAGCAGTAAGAGGAAAAAAGATTGCATTTTTAGCTCCAACAGCATCATGGTCATCATTACCAATAGCAAGGGTTTTCATTCCCACTTTGAAGTTCCACTGAAAAGAATACAATGATGAAATTTAGACAGAGATTGGACAAATATTGATTCAAGCAGACAGATTCAGGCTACATCCACTGAAGACATCTTGGAAAGTACAAAGACATGATAGACAAAGAGCAATTCAGTATGCAAAACCCTTTTTCTGAAAGACTAGTAACTGAAAGTAACTGACCTGAAGGCACTCATAAGGGACCATCATACTGAGAATATAAAAGGCTTAGAGAACAGACACTGACCAAAACATGCAAAGTTAATGGCTCAGATACAGCCTTGAAGACTGGGAAACAGTGAAAACTGACTTGTGTGACTGTTCAGAACAGAATCAGAGCAAAGGACTTTTTATAAAGCTTTGTATTTTTATAAGTTTTCCCGTTTTTATAAGCTGTGTATTTTCTGTCATTTTAGTTAGGCTGAATTTATGATCCCCCAAATGTCCCTGGCTCCCAGTCAAGTCTCTTTCAGGTTATAAGTTCAAGTTCTTGGTTGCTTCTTGCTGCAAATGTGCTATATTTCACCCAATTGTCAGATCAAGAGGCCTCTGCAGCCCTGGTAATGCCCTTTTTATTACCATGGCATCAGATAGTGGGAACCATAGCCTGGAAAGTGATGAAAGGAGAGTATGGGCATGAGATTACTGGTTTAGTGCTGAGGGACTCTGGGGAGCCAGGGGAGGCATGCGAATATGTATAGCATTAGCTAAGTAGCTAAATGGAAATATTATTTAACATGTGACTGGGAGTGGTTTTTAAACATTCAGTTGCATCAAACTAGGGATAAGGATTGTTCTAGTCATTTAAATTTATAGAAAATTGTCTTTCTAATAGCCAAGAACTGGACACTGTTCAGTTTATAAGTTTAAGAAGAGCCAGAGCAGGTTGATCATGTGTAATTCTCTCTGAATTTTCTGTATTCTTTCTACTGATACATGATGGTGACTGATGAGACAAATCATACTGTATCATGGATTAAATGTCTCCTCACTTGTTAAAAACAAGAACTACTTACTGGTTTGAATTTAAAATGTGGTTTTGTGAATACTTATGATGTTAATGAATACCTTGGATCTTATTTTTCCCTTCTGTGTAAAAGGCTCATAATGTTTTTATAAACAATTTGTCATTTTGAAGCTCTGCTTGGTACATACATTTTGTATGGTGCCAGACATGGTATTTCTGCATACAGATTGTTGCAGAATCTCTTCACCATGGCAAAGAAGCCATATGAAGTTTCACACCCAGTATAAGATTATGAGATTTCTGCCTCCCTTCAGCAATTGGGTTATCAGAAATTAAACCTCAATTCAACAAAAAAATATGTGTAAGTAGATTTTTTACAGTTTAGCAGGATTGCTGACATGATTAAAGTTTAGGAATTTGTATTAGTATGTTTCTGAACCAAGGCCACAGGGGATGTGATGGGACTTCCTTGCTTATCTGTCCTTATATATACAAATGTTGTAGACCATTCACAACTTGTTTGCCCTGCTTAACAGGAGATGTTAAATTCCCAGACTACAGATATTTTGCTTTGGTGTAAACCAAACTTTATTAACTGAGATTTTGCAATAATTAAAATGTATATCAAACATGAAAACCGTTTTTTTTTCCTTTCCCTCTAAATGCCTGAATTGGATAAGCAATGTTTCTGTACTTTAATTAGACAGTAGAAATCTATGAGACTGCCTTCATTTGGCTTTCAGCTGTTTACTTTGCATCTGTAAAATCCATACACTTTAAAGGAGATCTCAACAATAATTAAAAGTGCTATTGAACTAAACACAATTACCGATGTTTATCTCATTATGTAATGCTGCTGGCAAAAAAAAAGCAGAATTCAAACTTGCTTTCTTTTTGGCATTATTGTTTTACAAAGATTAAAACAATGCCTGTAATTCAATCATGTGACACCAAGTACCACTGTCAGTCCTTGGGAAAACTCAATATCCCTGAAGTTCATATGTTTCAGCTATTATGGCATATTGAATTCCAAACACAACTGCAAATTTTTAGCCATTGGTATTTTTCTGCAGTACATCTTCCACTGCAATTTTTTTGGATGAAAACACAAAACCAGGTAATACTCTGGCTGCTAGAAATGTTTCGCTGAATTTTGCAGTGCAGTATGATATATATAATATTGTCTGATAGTTGTTTTTCTTTTGAGCTATAGATACCCATAAAAAAATCTTAAAAGACATATTATATATATATGCTATAGGGACAAAGAGCAAATAGAAATAATGTGCAAGATTTTCCTCTTTCTTCTTTTACTTATAATGCCAAGAATGAGAACAGATACTAGGTATAGATAAAATACATCAATATAGTGTTCTTCTAAATACATAATGCTTGATATACAAGCTAGTTTATTGCCACTTCAATCTCAAGTGACTGATGGATTAATTGGCGCCCAACATGGGGCTCAAACCTATGAATCGTGGGAAGCATGCTGGTCCCATAACCCAGAGGTTGATGGAGTGAAACCATCCTCCAATTACTCTGTCATGTGTTTGGCCAATAACCAGGTGACAGATACTCCCTGTTGTCCCTCTACCTCCCTCTCAGGGGAAGGTAAAACAGGGCAATAAAGGAGAGAGATATTTTAGGTTGGAAAAAAATAAAACAGTTTTAATGAAACAGAAAATAATAACAGTAATGAAGTAGGTGACTTATATACAAAGATGTAAGTATATCATTATATATATACACATATGAAAAATTCAAATATGAAGCCTGCAGTTCCCAGATGGTAATTATGTACAGACGAGAAAAAAAGTCCCAAACTGGACTCTGCGGTGGATGAGGGTACCTGGTGACTATCCACAAAAACCTCAGAGCATCTGTGTCGGCCCTACTCAAGGAGGCAGGCAACCTGTCTCTGTGCATGATGTTCTTCAGCGAGAGAACAGGATGCAGGAATACGAGCAGCATAGGAAGCAATGCCAAGAGGCGATCCTAATCCTGCTGGTACAGTAGCCACAGCAACCAGGAGCCAGTGCAGCTACAGCAGTCAAAGCAACCAGGGACCAGGGCAGCCAGAGCAGCCATTTTATGAGCAACACATGAAGGAATACTGTGATTGGTCCACTTGGGTCACCTGATGTGTCCTCTCCTCCCCATGAGCTCAGCTGCTCTGCCTCCCATTGCCATTGCCACATGAACAGGCAGTGGCAGCTGGGGGTGTCCCAGGCTGTCTCAGATTAGCACAGAAAACTTTTATCCTGGTGCTCCCAAACCAGTACAGATACCTTTAGATAACTGTTATATAAGAAAGTAATTGCAGCTATTTTTAACTCGGTCAGCTGTAGCAAAGTAGATTTACTTGATTTTACTGAATGAATAACTAAGCTCAAAACACTGTAAATTCAAGAAAAATGAACACTGATGGGAAGAAACAATTTGAGAGCTATGGATGGCCTGTCAAATACTGGCAGTTATACACATTGCAGAAAGTTTTCTCACTATATACTGACACACCCTAAAGCACACTCTGCTGTGTTAAGAATGACACTAGGATTCATGGGCCAACCATTGCATGAGAAAATAACTTCTAAGAGAGAAATTGTTCCCAGCTCAAAGTCAGTAACCTTGAATAGGAGCATATGTAAGATAAATCAGTCATTCTGTTTCTATGACTAATATATCCTTAGAGCTATGCAGACATGGAGAACCTTATTAAAGGATCATTGTTAACATGTATCAGCTGGTTATATTAATTGTTTTATATTGTGTGAAGGGTGGACAATAACTGTGAGCTGAAATCCTCCAGAAATGCCTGCATCATTTCTCACTGGTATCTTACTTTCTTCATGTTCAAGCAGTAAAACAGCCCTGCAAATGAGGAAAAGAAAAATCTTCAGCTTGTGGTGAGGGACAGCCCTGAATGGCAGTTGCTGATCTCTGTGAGAAGCTACCATCTCTTACTCTTTGTGCTTTAACATCATCACCAAAGTTGAAGCAATCTCAGCAGCTTCTGATGACACGAATATTTGTGTGTGTAGATTCAAAACCATTATTATCACAAAATGATGTAGTGGCAGTTCTTACACTGTGAGTATGCAGACATTATCATCATGATCTGTCAAACCATCCTCAGATACATTGTGTTTTCAAGCTGTTGAAGAAATATGGAAAGGTTATTTTGGGGGTTGTTGTAGATATCAAAACTATGTCACAACTGGAACTGCTTCTTGCTAGAGCAACATTACTTTCATGCGTGGCATTCGGGATTGATTTCTTTTAACATGGAATTTCCTGAGCAACTCTTGTATCCACTTAAACTTTTATTTTTCCATTTTCAAGTGTTTGTGTATTATGTAGTGCTCATTGAACCCTTCTGCACAGTCAATTTGAGAAATTATATGAAGAATTTAATGTAAGGGAACAATTGTATTTCTTGTGTTTTATTCCTCATTAATCATACTAATTTACAGGTGGATTCTGACTATCTCTTTTTTCAGAAGCCCCAGGGGAAGTCAGGATCAAGGAGGAGTTTGCTTTGATTGATGGATGAATGTATGGATTGATGACTGGATTAGGGATCAGTTAAGCAATTTGGACATCCACAAATCCATGGGTCCTGATGGAATGCACTCATGGGTGCTGAGGGAGCTGGAAGAAATCATTGCTAGGCCATTCTCTATCATCTTTGGTGAGTTGTGGGCAACAGGAGAGGTGCCTGAGGACTGGAGGAAAGCAAATGTCACTCCAGTCTACAAGAAGGGCAAGAAGGAGGACCCGGGTAACTATAGACCGGTCAGCCTCAACTCCATCCCTGGAAAGGTGATGGAACGACTTATCCTTGGCACCATCTCCAGGCATATCAAGGATCAGAGGCTCATTAGGAGCAGTCAACATGGTTTTACCAAAGGGAAGTTATGTTTGACCATCCTAATAGCCTTCTGTGAGGAGGTAACGAGGTGGATAGATGATGGTAGAGCAGTAGATGTGGTTTATCTTGATTTCAGTAAGACATTTGACACTGTTTCCCACAGCATCCTTGCAGCTAAACTGAGGAAGTGTGGTCTGGGGGATCGGGTAGTAAGGTGGAGTGTGAACTGGTTAAAAGGAAGAAGTCAGAGGGTTGTGGTCTATGGGATGGAATCTAGTTGGAGGGCTGTGACTAGTGGAGTCCCTCAGGAGTTGATACTAGGACCTGTACTATTCAATATCTTCATCAGTGACCTGGATGAGGGAGCAGAGTGTACCCTCAGCATGTTTGCTGATGACACAAAACTGGGAGGGGTGGCTGACACACCAGAGGGTTGTACTGCCATTCAGCAAGACCTGGACAGGCTGGAGAGCTGGGCAGGGAGAAACTTAATGAAATACAAGGACAAGTGGGGAGTCTTGCATCTGGGAAAGAACAACCCCATATATCCGTATAGGCTGGGGGCTGACCTGCTGGAGGGCAGAGAAGGGGAAAGGGACCTGGGAGTTCCAGTGAACAGAAGGATGACCATGAGCCAGCAATGTGCCCTTGTGGCCAAGAAGGTGTATTAGAAGGGGTGTGGCTAGTAGGTCAGGAGGTTCTGCTCCCCCTGAGGTGTATTAGAAGGGGTGTGGTTATTAGGTTGAGAGAGGTTCTCCTCCTCCTCTATTCTGCCTTGGTGAGGTCACATCTGGAGTCCTGTGTCCAGTTCTGGGCCCCTCAGTTCGAGAAGGACAGGAAACTGCTTGAAAGAGTCCAACACAGAGCCACAAAGATGACTAAGGGAATGGAACATCTCCCTTATGAGTAGAGGCTGAGGGATGTGAGTCTCTTTAGCTTGGAGAAGAGACTGAGGGGTGACCTCATTAATGTTTATAAATACATAAAGGAGGAGTGTCAGGAGGATGGAGACAGGCTCTCGCCAGTGATGTCCAGTGATAGGACAAGTTGGAGCATTGGAGGTTCTGGGTGAACATAAGGAAGAACTTTTTCACTGTGAGAGTGACAGAGCACTGGGACAGGCTGCCCAGAGAGGCTGTGGAGTCTCCTTCTCTGGAGATATTCAAAACCCGCCTGTATGCATTCCTGTGTGACCTGCTCTAGGTTATCCTGCTCTGGCAGGGGGCTTGTACTAGATAATCTTTTGGGGTCCCTTCCAACTCCTAACATTCTGTGATTCTGTGATTCTGTGATCTCATTTAGATACACTACTATTCAGTACATGACAAAGACTCTGCTTTATTTAAGACTCAATATCCTGCCAGGTTTATGATCCTGGAGCTGCTATTAGTTGTTTACAAAATATGCCATTATTGTCACAAAAGATTCTGGGGTCTCAAAGGTTATTCATCCAGCAATCACTCACTCCTTGTGAAAATTATACTTCAATAAATCATCATTCAAGAAGGTTAGAATGGTGCACCTCTTTGAGGAGAAAGGAATTTTAATACAATTTTTATTTACAACAAAAATGTGAATTTATAAAGGGGATTATTCTGAAACCAAAGCATTACAATTAACTAGTGTTCAAAATGATTCCCTTTAAAATTCAGTAGAAAGACTTAAAATATCAGGAGAAAGCAAATGACATAATTTAAAATATGTTTAAAACTGCTCAGTTCCTCCTACCAGTTATAGCAAGTTCTTTTGATATGGAAGGATACATCAACAGCTGTAAGTTTTATTTTCCTTCAGTTGCAATGTCTGTTGAAATACTCAGAAGTTTAACACAGAATGCAGAAAACAACTTGATAACCTCAGTACATTGAATGAAATAACATTTGAAACTCTTCTCCCAAGACATTTCCACAGGTCTCGTAATGTAAGACTCTCCTATTATTCTCTTTTCAGTTAAGGGTATTTCAGGACATTAAAAAATTTTACATTTTGTCTTTGGGACTTCACTTGTTTTTAATATATACCATGGATACATGCAGTTGGAGTTTACCCGGAAAACTGAAATGAAACACTTCACCGTGAGAAGTTATTAATATCTGAAAGCAGAAAGGTCCCTCTTTGTTTAATGATTGTTTATTTTGAATTTCAGGTAACAATAAGGAAAAAAGAAAGAAAGGGAAATACATGAAGTTTTTTTCCCCTCTACAAGTCTTTCTCAGTGACAGAATAAGTACAAGAATATATGCAACAAGATCTCACTTGTCACATTGATATGCACCTTCATTATTTTATTATTTGTATTTAAACATTTTAACTCTTTAAAATTAAAATATATTGCATTAATAAGCATTTGCCTCGGTTTGAGCTAAGAAAAGAAATTGGTTTTGGTTTTGGAAAAAAATATGCTTTAAAATAAATAACTTGAGTTTGATAATATTTAAAGGTGTCTTTTAATGAATTTTCCTTTTGCAGTCTTAATTTACTACTTTTAAATTTATTGCTTTTAATTTTTCTTATTTATATATTATTAATAATTTTTTAATCTGCTTTCTAAGCCTACTGAGGAATTGTGAATTCATTGCACTAATTGATGCATTGATTAAAAACTTCTTGCTGGAAAATGAAGGCTCATTTGAGGCATGCTGTACAATTTGAAACTGCTTGGGGACTGAAAGCTTCATTAAAAGAGAACTGTATTAACTCTGCCTTATGGAGAGAAAGTGTCAAAACATAAGGAAAAAATCAACTTTTACAATAAATTGAGGGACTTGAAGACATAATATATAATCACACATCCATAAACCTGATAATTTTAAGACATGAGATTCAAAAATTTGATTAAGTAATTGTTGGAGGGTTTAAAATAGACTCAAACAATATTGGCTGAATTTCTTGTGCAAGCAATCTTTGCCATTTATGTTAGAATTCCTAGATCTTTTCTGTTCTGCTCTTTTGGATTTTTTTTTCCTGTCCCTATTTGCTCATATTGTACTGTTACTCACAATTCCTCTTTGGTGAGTAGTAAATGGAAGTGACTGGAGATTTTACACATTAAGTTGAGAGGGCAGCTTGTCAAGATGCCATTAAACCATGGAGATGTGGTAGAAGGTGAGGAAAACGAAGTAATAAATAAAAGCAGTAAAATAAATTTTATTTAACTATTTTATTTCACAAATAAATAAGTATTTACAATTAAGGTCATCACAATAATGTAGCCACAGACTCTTAACACTGACTGCAAACAAGGCTTGGATTTTCTAGTTTAAAGCATCTGGGACAACCTGATTGTATTTGTTATTTTTCCTTGCAAGAAAGAGTTTTCTTTCTCCCTTGGACTTGGAGGGTGGTGATTATACATGTGGGGTCACAGATGTGGGTTAAGAAGAAACCAAAGACTCACAACACATGATGGTGTGGAAGCAATAGTTATTTAGTAGAGAGAAGAAGATGGATGAGTAGTCTGTGGCTCATAGACATTGTGTTCTGTCAGATATGGGCTTCTTCCTCATTCCCATGCCCTGAAGCTGCACAGCCTGGGAGGCATTAATGGAGGCAGACCCTGGCTTAAGTGTCACCACATAACCAAGTCCTGCAAAAGCAGGATTTGAATCAGGGAGAGTATGGAAATGTTTTCACTGTGAGGGCAGAAAAAGACCTGTGCAGTTGCTGTTAAGGAGATATTGTTCCTGAAATAAGGTCACATAGCAGGCTGGTTTCCTCCACAATTTGCTTTCAGCTTTCATGCAGCAGTGACTGCAAAATATGAGTGCTTTTGAAATATAGGTTCGGAACAGGATCACAATTTGTTTTTGAGGAGCAAGACTAGTGAAAAGTCAATAATAGGTCTGGATAAGGGATGGCTGGTGCTAGGGACTAGTGTTGCACAGTTACAGACACAGATTAAAAACTGCAGTGAAGATCAGGAACTACTTCACAAAATAACAGCCTGGGGAAAAGAGGTCTTTCCTTATATATTCCTTATAACCATGTGGTATATTAAATAATATATATAAACACTACAATTTTCATAAAAGACTGTGTCTTCAGAGCCCTCTATATATTTGTCTCCTGCTATGCCAGATGCAGAGGAAGGAACATTTATCTTCAAATGGTGGCAGGAATAAAGGGCAAGCAGAACCTCTCAAGATGAAGAGGGCAAGGAAAAATTATCATCATATAGCCACTTCCCTAACTAGTTTGATCTTGGGAACCAAAAAAAAAAAATCTTCCATAGGACACAGAGTGCAAAATGTTCGTTAGTAAGATATTTTTTAACATAACTTCAGCTACTCACAAAGCATTAAAAACCTCAGTTTGCTGTGCAGAAACAAAAATCAGTGTTAAGTTTGGAGGAATCAGCACATCAAAAAATAATGAGCAAATTGGATACACAGTCCATTCAGGGTGTTATCAACTGAGGGGCTGCTAGTCTCCTGGTTAGAACTGTGGCCTACAAAAGAGCACAGGAAATTTAGGATGTTTATCCACCTGTCCTACCCAAAGGGAGCTTCAGTAAATTACAAATTGACTCACTGCTGTGTTCTACATGATATGTGTTTCACTCAGCTGTGTTAAAGCCTCAGATCTACAGTCCAGGAGCATGGCTCACAAAATGGAGCAACAGATTGATGTTTAGCCTGCTGGTTCTATGATTATTAATGTATTGGGATGTAAGTTCTAAGGGTATTTCATCAATAAGACCCAGACCCAAAGGCTGCTCAGTTGCCTGTATAGCATTCAGAGTAGCTTAGTGCTGGAACGGGTAATAATACACCACTGCAGAAAACTTACTCTAAGACTTAGTGTTTTCTGGCAGAGTGGGAACAGCAGAGAAGGAGCAACTTGGGGCAACATTTGTGCCACAGCTAGAAGAATAAAACCCTGTTGGCAGAGAGGAAGATAAAGGGCTCAGTGTTGTCTGACTCACCTGGAAATTAAGCTGGGCACAGATTTAAACACGTACATGGATAGACACAGGGCTAGATATTTAGGCCATTGATTATAATAGAAGAAAAATATATTCTTGAGCAGAAACAGGTACCTATACAGAAAGAGGTATGTAAATTTTGTATGAAGGATGCTGACTTTGATAAGGAAGTCTTTTTCCAGATTGTCAAGTCCTGACAGACACAACAGTGGGACTCAGTAAAAGAGCTGTGGTTGCAAGACTTGTTAGAGTAGTATGGAAATTATCACATTTTCCTTTTTTTTCTTTTTTATCTCTTCTCACAACTCAAATTAGATTCATCCTGTACTATTCAACAGAGTATTCTCAACCTGCTTCACCCTGTTAATTGATAAGGGCCATGACTTAAGTGGAAAAAGGTCAAGAGTCTTTTTAAATGTTGAAAATTATTCACAGGTCTCAGTAGAAGTTTAGAAATCTGTAACATAGGAAAAACACTTTTATACAATTAACCATGAAACCTCTTCACACAAAATGCACATCTGATTAGTAAATTTAGTAGAAACGTTAATCCCACTGGGATATGTATTAGATTATTCCCTACAACATTTAAACTAGTTTTGTACTGTCTGAGCACTAATCTAGGATAGATTTTTATTCAACAAATAATTTTAGATCAGACACACTAGAATTACATATGTTTTAAAATCTGGAATGATATTAGTTTCTGTGTTTATTCATAGCAGCTCAGTATTACTTCATTTTTGTTTACATAATAAAATTTATTTGTTATGCTTTTACAAGTGAAACAATTTTATATGTTAATAACTTTGAATGATAAACCATTGCCAAAGAGTTGCTTTACTTTTGGTAATATTGTCTTGGCTGTGGTTTACAAAGAAGCCATGCATAATATAGTATGTTTTAATAATCTATAGGAATTACTACAGAAGGTACCTGTCATAGAATATTTCATATTTAATGGGCATTGTAAGATGTACACTGTATTGATATTAGCCGTGTTCAGATGTTTTGTTCCTTTGCTATATTTCTCTCCAGTTACTATTATTTGTGAGAAATGTGCATTTTGTTTTCTTTTTTAGTTCTTAAAGTAACAGTTTCTTCTAAAGATACCACTTCATTCTATAATTACATTGTGGTAATTTTGATCACATACTCAACTTTTTAACTCTGCAGTTTTATATATTACTAGTCAAAAGCACATATAAAAAGATAGTAGATAATTTCTAATTGTCATTTCTCTCTCTCTTAATCAGTGTATTAAGGACACTTTCTACGTAGTAAACTTAATATGAAGTTTGCAAAATTCTTCTCTGTACCTGTCATGTTTTTAACTCAGCAGGCAACCAAATACCACACAGCCACTCTCTTACTCTCCCCTTGTACACTGGGGGATGGGAGATAGAATGAGAAAAGTGAAGGCAAAGAGATTCGTGGGTTGAGGTTAAAACAATTTAATAATTGAAATAAAAATAATAGAATATATAAACAAGTAATGCACAATGCAACTGCTCACCACCTGCCAAACAATGACCATCCTGACCCTGGCTAGTGATCCCAGAGGAGAGAAAATCATGAAACCACAATCCCAGAAGAGAGAGAGAGCATCCTGGTCAAATCTCATCTATATACCGAGAATGACATTGCATGATATGGAATATTCCATTGTCCAGTTTGGATCCATTGCTCTGCCTATGCTCTGTCTCAGCTTCTTGTGCATCTACACACTAGCAAAGCATAGGAAATTGAAAAATCCTTGATTTCTTAGCTACGACTAAAAGTATCAGTATATTACAACATTCTTCTCATACCAAATCCCATATTAAATCCAAAACACAATGTTATTCTAGCTACTAAGAAGAAAATCAGCTTTACCCAGATGAAACAAGGACAGGACCTCAGTCATCCTTTTCTATAACCAGTTCTTTTTACAGAAGCTCCTGGAATTCATGTTGAGTTGCACCTAGTACTCTGAAAATACAAACAACTCTTCCTGCTCTCAGTCTCAACAAGGTAGGAACAAACAGATAACAATTTTCAAGTGCCCTCAAACACTATGTGCCAAAACAAACGGGTATATTACATTATGTTTAACTGCCAAGTGTCCATTTATTTATTTATCTATCTATAATTTTTATTTTTATTAGAATGAGTACATTCTGAGCTTGTCTTCCTCCTTTCCTTCCTCCCTTCTGCCCTTCCACCCTTCCATCCATCCATCCATCCATCCATCCATCCATGCACCCTTCTTCCCTCCCTCCCTTCCTCCCTCCCTCTCTTCTTTCCCCTTCCCTCTCAGATGGGGATGTCAGCAACCACACCTGTAAGTAGGCAAGGCAGAGGAGACACCACTGTCTGCCTCTTCTGGCAGGGAAGTTCATCAGCCCACAGCTAGTAATGATTTGGCAGAGGAGCATGGCAGCTATGGCAGCTATAGATGTCAGTTTGGCCTCAGGTGTCCCAGTAGCTCCATGGTGCCACAGTGGCAGAAAACTCTTTGGCAGCTGCTCTGTGAGGGACATCCATGGCTTCCGGCTGATGGGACAAACAAGTAGTTGCCAGAGAGCTCATTGTTCTTTGTGGCAATATCATACTGCTGAATGGCAAAGGCTCCATTTGGCAGACTAAAAGTATGTTTAGGTGGATGTGTAGAAAAATCTGAAGTGAATCATTCCCTGATACAGGTTACTTTGTGCTGGTTAGACAACATATAGGCACAAATTAATAGCTGTAACATCCCAACATGCTACAGGACCTGCACCAAAACCTGGGGTTTAGGTAAAGATAAGTAAATGTTTTTAATTCAGCTACTTTTTTTCTTATAATTATTATTTTCAATACCATTACAGTCTATTTTAGAGAAGGGTGCTGAAGATTTTTATGCTTGAGAGACCTGGTCTTGTCTTGGTGTGGAAATGATTGAAATTCTTTCATAGGCTAGAAAACATAATTTTCATTACTTATATAAAAAGATTGGTTAACATACAATATAGCCAGCCCCAAGTATTCAGCATTTGTGAGCCAGATCTCCTAAAGAACAGAGGAGTGAATTAACAAAATGAGAGTAATTTTTTTTACATCTTGGTTATATTTGCCTTCTTGCTTTTCAATCTTTAGTATACATTGATTGATATTTGCAAAATTTTATCTAAAACTAGGCTTAGAGAAGGTTGAGTATTTGTTTTACTTTAAATAAACCAAGATTCTCAGCTATGAAATGGTTTTTACGGATATTGTCTGTTCAGTTGCATGATCTGCTGTCTTATCTGACTTGGGAAAGCAGTTGCTGTTTTCAATGTGAATTTAGCTTTTTAACATAGGCAGGAGGTTTTCTTATTCATATTTCAGTAGTTGCCAGAAATATGATAGATATTGTACAACCAGAAAAATTCCTGAACTGAAAATCTTATAGTCTTGCTCATTTTCTTTTCCCAGCAGCAGGATAGTGATAGTGTTTCTCATCAGCTGTAACATCTATTCTTCCTTTAGTGCATGTGGATATCCCTCCTATGACCTTAGATGAACCTTGCTGATACACATTGTCTCATAAACATGAGCCAGCTGTGTGTCCAGGTGTCCAAGAAGGCCAATGGCATCTTGGCCTGCACCAAGAGCAGTGTGGCCAGCAGGAATAGGGCAGTGATTGTCCCACTGTACTCAGCATTGGTGAGGCTGCACCTCCAGTACTGTGTTCAGTTTGGGGCCCCTCACTTCAAAAAAGACATTGAGGCGCTGGAGCGTGTCCAAAGAAGGGCAACAAAGCTGGTGAGGGGACTAGAAAATATGTCTTGTGAGGAACGACTAAGGAAGCTGGAGTTGTTTAGTCTAGAGAAGAGGAGGCTCAGGGGGGACCTCATCGCTCTCTACAACTACCTAAAATGAAGTTGTAGTGCAGCGGGGGTCGGTCTCTTCTGCCGTGCCCGTAGTGAAAGGACAAGAGGAAATCACCTTAAATTGCATCAGGGGAGATTTAGATTGGACATTAAGAAAAATTTCTTCACTGTAAGGGTAGTTAGATATTAGAATATATTGCCCAGTGTGGTGGTGGGATCACCGTCCCTGGAGATGTTCAAGATGTGTCTGAATGTGGTGTTGGGTGATATTGTTTAGTGGTGATGTAGGTAGGTGGTTGGACTGGATGATCTTGAAGGTGTCTTCCAACCTTGATGATTCTATGATTCTATAATTCTATGATTCTATAAACAGGTCAATTTTTTGCAAGTCCTGTAATTGCATCCATGTGATGCTTTCTTTTAGGGAGTTGCTATCTCTCTTTGATGCTGATATGTAACAATTCTTGCAACACCATTGTTAAGGAATGAAGCTCCTCTAAGACTTTATAAAGAAGATGGCAAATGGTACTTATCCACACCAGCTACATACACGTTCATTATCCTGTGCAGTTCAACTCATTGCTAACTACCAAGCCAGCATCAGAGCTTTTTATCACTAATACAGTGGACACTCCATACTCCTCCATTAAGTTCTCAGGCCTAGATATACTCAACTTTGTTCATAAACTTGGAGAGATTTAGAGCAGGCTCACTTCTCGAAATTATGTAGAGGTAGTATTCATAAATTGTACTTAAAATTATTAGTTGTTTAAGTGGAAAGATTGGACAAGTCTGTTTTCAGTAAGGATAGGAATGTAAAACAATACAGATAGCTCTCCTGTGACAAATTGAAAATGACTGTGGACAAGTTAAAAAGGCCAAATTTTTTTTGTTGCTATTGAGGTATTATATAACAATGTAATTGAATGTTCGTTTATCTCTTCCCCTTTTTGTGAATATGTACATAAATATTGTGTATGATGTGAGAGAATCTCTATAATAAACTGAAAATATTTAACAGTACTATGCCCAAGACATACTAAGTCATATTAAGTCACACAGCCTGAACGTAAAAAAAAAAAAATGTCAAAAAGATACTTTTTACTTGAAGCTTTTTATTAATCAAAACATATTTTCATTTTTTTCAGGACTCTACTTCTTAAAACAGAACAGAATGGGTCTATGCAGAGATAATCACAAAACTCTTATTTTTTTTCCTCTACTGAGCTGTACACATTACAATTTAAAGTCACAACTAAATGTAGTCACTGGAATTTAAAAGAAAAATTAAATGAGACTAAAATTTCACTTAATGAGTCCCTATAAAATGATCACACAATCAACTGAAAGTGCTTCCATTAACATATATCACAGTTCACAGCTGGTAGTAAGAACACCCTGTGAAAGCATGTGTTTTATCTACCTTTTTCCTTGCACTATTATCAAAGAGTTGTCTTGATTGCTTCCTATGAGCCCTTGGTATAAGTAAATAAAAATCTAAAGTGGACTTCATATAATGTCCTGAATGCACCCAGGGGACATATAAAAGGCACACTCTCTGTATGCTGGCCTTCCTCTTCCTTGCAAGTTCTTGCATATTGTCAGGGCTTGACTCAGGGAAATAACACCTGCATAAGTGACTGTGAGAGAGCACCTTCAGGACCAGCATTTATGGGACAAGACAAAGCTGTGGGTAACCTTACCAGAAGCAAAATAGTGCTGATGACTTATAAGGAGACAAACAACTTGATTCACGGAAAGGCTGAAGCAATTTGACTGTACATGACAAAGAAGAAAATATGACAGAGCCCAGAAATACGAACAGGATTGCTGTAATGCTTTCTAAATTCAAAATAAACACCTCTGTGCAAAAACTCTAATTTCCAATCTTATAGAAAAAAACCCTGTTTGTTTTTATCTGACAGTTTTTGGTCTAAAATGCTGTAGTTCATTTCTTTTTTCAAGAAGATGTCTTTGGGATTTTGAATATAATTACACCATAAATACCTCCAAATAAGGGGACAGGGGAAATATCAAGTTGAAAAATTATTAAAATTATGGGTTTTTTATTAATTATTAATTAATGGCATCTAAAAACTCTTTATTTTTCTTTAAGAACAAATGTAAGACATTTCCCACTAGTAGATGTGGTAAGCAGAACCACGAGAACTTACTTAAATAGTGTTTTATTAGATAATTTTTTGTATTTTTAATAAATGAACATATTTTTATCTAATTGACTGCATTTGCATTGGAATATTACTACTGTTGGTCTGAAATTATGGTCTTGAAACAGTCACGAGCTAGTGTCTCTCAGTTCTTTTAATGAGTTACACTGAGAATTCTTCAGCCTTTTGTACAGGTCTCCACTTCTTTTGAAGTTCTGATTCTTTATAAATATGAACAAGCTTGAAATTGTGTTATAAATTAATGTGGTAAAGTTTACTTTATGAAATGTGTTCCAAAGTAGATAAAACTCCTTGAGTCTATAGGCAAAAAATAGCCTTATCAACTTAAAAACATTCAATGTCAAAATCCAACCACTGCTACAGAACTTGCAGGGGAAAGTTCTATCATGAGCTACTCTTTCTCTTAGGTTATGTTGCACTAATAATTTTCTTGATTAAAAATTATGGCACAGGAAGGGTGAACATAACACGCAAAGAAAAACAAAACACGTTTCTTTATTAGCTGTTCCTGATAGAGATTTCAACTGTACTTTTTCTTTATTTTCAGATAAATGTTACATTAAGTAAGCCTCTTCTGTCAGAATTAAAAGCACTTTTGTAATAATTGTATTTAATCTTGATCCAATATGATTCCTAAAGTCATTTACCATCAAAAAATTTCATGCCAAGTGCCTAAATCCAGTTACAAATTGCAGTTGGCTGATAGTTAGTAAATCCTACCTATCAGTCTTTTCATACCAATGGAAAAATGAGATGCTGATCTCAAGCAAGTCTTCATATTTGTCACAAAATTTTGGAAAGTGACAGAACACAAAATTCCCATTCTATAAGAGTTGCATCAATAACAGTTTGAAGACAAGGTGGAAAGAAGACTGGAAGTGCAGATTTTCTAGCCATCTATATTTATTGACTAAACAGTAGGACAACAAGGTTTCAGTAAACATGAGGGCTTTAAAATCTGTTGATTTGTAAAGCTTTTTATCTTCTTCCTTTTAATTGCCCTTTTTCCTGTAATTTTTAATTTTATTGTTTTCCAGATGAATAATAATCATAAAACCTGATAAATTGTATTCATGTTTTCAATGCATTTTTGACATGGGTAATATAACTGGTTTCCAACAGGTTTCCTATGTCAATAAAACTGTCTTACTAGTATCAGAGGCAGAGATAAAGACAACATTGTGGAACAACTTCAGTTTTTTAAAATAATCTCTTTAATACATTTAAAGAACTTATTCAACAGAATGATGCTCAAATGACATACTTAGACACTGCAGCCCAGGGGTTAATAGACTGCCTTCCTTTGTTAAGTGGAAAGGTCAAAGGGAGGCATGCCAGAGTCATCAGTCACTGTATATCACCAGTAGTAGTGTAGGAGACAGGAGACAGATGAGATAATATGTAAGTGAATCATGAGGGTACATTTATTTTATTTTATTTTTTAACCTGAAATCTGTAGGATCCCTAAGCAAGGAATCAAAGACCCAGATGAGTCTTTATGCCTTGAAAGGTGCATGGAAATAAAGCAGAGAAGGACACCATCAAGGTTCTAGGAGCTGGGAGTTTAATGCCAAGATTTATAAACACTCCTAGAGAAGCAGAGGGAGCAAGAGTGACTCTTGTGGGCCACAGTAACTCAGTAGGGTAAGTGCTGCTCAGTATAACCTCTGCAGGAGGTCTGAGAAAAGAATAATTGCCATCAATTGAAAGCCCCACAGTTGTCTAGAAGTTTGCAATTGTCCTCCCACATGGCCCAGGGCTGGTTAGTGGGAGAACCAGGAAGGGCAAACAGCATGTCTGACACATCTGTGTAAGAACTCATGGAAAGAACAGTATCACAGGATTGGCTCCAAAAAGTCAAGTGTTTTTTATAAGACATTGCCAGTAGGGAGAGATACTGGGGGATAATCTAGCAGGTGAGAAGAATTTGCCCTGTAATAGCTTTATTGAACAATGACATTCCAGCATAGGAAAGAAGAAATAGCTTGGACAGGGAAACTGTAATTCATCTATATTTGCTAGAATATAAATAAAAGTCCCGTCCAAAATAACTTACAGTAATTTCATTAAATAGTCCCTCCAAATAAATAGTTGCTCTAAGTTGTTAGGCCTGGCCTCTGTACCACATTACAAGAAACTTAATAGTGTTGGACTCTTTTTTCTTCGGACTGTGATTACTGTGATTTTTCTAAGGTTCAGACACAAGGATTACAGTTGTTTCTTATTATTGCCGTTCTCAAAATTCACTAGAAGTTGCACAGAGTAGGGCTCATTTTGATATATATCCATTAGCCTTGTGGTCTCTGACGGTGGGTTAGAAAACTTGTGTGTAACAAGAGCAACATAACATTTAGAACCCTGGAGCAAAGTTGTCAGTTGTATTTCTCTGACTGGTTTCTGTGGTTAAAAAAGACCTTCATGATCATTCCCCTAATATGAAAGCTCTGATGGCACATTTTACAGGCTATTTTATCTTAATTTCTCCTCAAGAATCTAGAGTGGGAATCTTTGACTGGCTGCAATAGCCTGGAAACTACAGTTTGATTTCCCTCACTTACCTGAAGAAATTCATTATATATTTAAAATTGTCCTTTATAGTTTCTCGCCAAGAAATAGATTGTGTTTAGTAATAGTTTGGTGTCTTCAGAAAATCTAAATTGTTGTTTTAAATATATTTTAGGAGCTGACAGAGAGAATAAATCTCTTCTTGACCTTTTCTTATCAAAAGCCTTCATAAGAGAAATAAAAGAATGGCATGAATTGCCATTATTGATGTTAGTTGACAGTTTAGCATTAAGAGTAGAGAAAGATACCTGTTCTTGAGAATGAACTATGGAATGTGAAAAAAATAAATGCTAAATAAATTACCTCTATATATAAAAGGTTAGCATCAAACCACTCACTCCTATATACTTCTGGGAGTTTATAAATTACTAAGAAATTCCCATAGGTTGTAAATAAAGGTCTCGTTCAAAACTGTAATTTTACTCAAATATGATAACTACATCTTCGAAGGGAGAAGGTTCCATTTCTGCTCAGAAATGCTAATAAAAATACAGATAACCATATCATTAATTTTGTCATACCCCACTGACTTAGAATTTGGATTATATTTTTTTTTTTATATGTTGCACAATGTCACTTTTTCTACACACCATTTTATGCATTAAGATCATTTTATTCTCTCAAGATAAAAGAGAGCCTAGGCCTTCAGTGGAAATTATCTTAGTGAATATAGTCTGTGGAAGTCTGCAGAGATATCTGACCTTCTCAGACAATTTTTGGAGCTTGTAGCAAGTTTGAGTAGCTACAGCATAGCAGTTTGCATTGCCTGAGCCTTGACAACATTTCTCTTCTGCAGGTGTTCTCATTCTGCATAGCAAATTTCACACACTAAATCAGCTCCAGAAAAACTCTGGACTCTTGACATTTCTAGTTAGCTTTAGGGAGTTCTTAATACATAGTCTGATTCTCTACCCCTCACCTTTTTTTTTTTTTTTTCCTAAATGGGTTTATATGATATATTTATAACTATGAAAGAAAAAAAAAAGTAATTCTCCTTTCAAAAGAAATGAGTATTCCTTATACAACCTGGACCGCATTTTTGAGAAATATCTTTTTGAAGGCATTTGAAATGCCTTACTTAATACTTATCTGTATTTTTTTAATATAAAAAAATGATTACAAGAATGATTATGAGTACTTACTGTCTAAAAAACAGGCTTACTTACACGAATTCAGCTTGAATGCCGAAGAACCAGGCCATTCAAACATACAGGTTACACGTCAAAGGTTTAATTTTGAAAGCCTTCTCCCTTACCTAATACATTTCTACCCTACAGAAGTGCTGCTGTTTACTTGCTAGATTAGAAACAACAGTAGATGAGAATAACAAAGAAGACTGTCACATAACATGGTATAAAGTTATCCTTGCCAGACACTACAAATGCAGTATGCAAATTTTACTGTGTGCCAACAGAAGTTGTTAACACTATGATGTTTTCCAGTTAAGTAACCAGACCATCATAGATGTGAACATGCTGAATGTTAAAATTAGTAACTGTGACCTCTGGACAACTGGAAAGCTTCCAGGATATATGTCTGGTGGTCTGCTTTTTTTCAAATAGGTTCCAACATCTAGTGCTCATCTGCATCACGTCACCAGCTGTCTGCCTCTCCCTTTCTCTCTCTCTCTCCCCCACTTCCCTTTCTCTCTGCCTCCCCGTTCCCTCCCCTTCTTTCTCTCTTTCTCATTCTTTTTCCTTAGGAACACTTAATGCATTCACATTTTGTATATGTAAATTATATAACACTTTTCTAATTAGGAATGGAAGGGCTAGAAATTACTTGTAGTAATTTGAATAAAAGTAGCCTACAAATAATTAAGACATTAAGATGTTTAATACCTACACACAGCTGCACTTAAGGTTTTTTTTTCACACAATAAAGGTTAAAAGAAGTGTTATTCAGAGTAGTGGGGAACAAAAGGAAGGAATTTTAGGGAGAAAATCTTTAAGTAAGATATTATGAGAGAGATTCACATTGCCTGGCTTAACATACTTTTGTCAATATGTCATACTGTTGTTATGATAAAAGAGGAAAAAGGGAGAGGGAGAGATTTTCCTCCAGAGCACAAATGGGCATCATAGTCAGGTGTCTGCTCTGAGCTGTTTTCAGGAGAACCGATTCTCCTTCCACTGACTCCACGGAGCATCTCATGAGTTGTGTTCATTGTCTGATTTTGGTGTCTAAACTGCTTTCTGAAGCTGCATATTGCAAATATTTCTTCACCATGAAACCACCAAGAATACAGAAGATATAACAGCATTGAAAGATTGTATGTATTCTTGACACATGAGATTAAAGATTTTCATTAGTTTTTGTATATATAACGCTGTCTAAATTAAGATTAATTTTACACTCCTACCACAGAAGGTGATGATGAACCCCTCAGGCATAATATATGAAGTTATTATGATTATTACCTTTTTGCTAGTAACTATGCACTATGGATGACTAGCTTTTAGCAGCAAAACAAGGTACTGTCCTTTCTTTGTTCTGTTGCATTTCTAACTAGGCAATGGTAACACTGTTGAAGTAATTGCCAAGTGTTTCTGTGAACATGAAGTCTCTTAAGTTTCTTAATCATGCTGGGTATTGGGTAATATCATTGTATAAGCTTGTAGTGTGCTGTAACTTTGTTCTTTGCAATCATAATTATGCAAAGGAAAGATTATGCTTGCTGGTCATCAATGCACAATGGTACAAGGGAAAAGAAGGTTGGAGAACTGAGGAAACATATTTATATTACATGGGTTCAGGCACAAAGAAACAAATTTGGAAGTGCTTGCAGAAATCTACATGATTTTTTTCATTCATCGGAGTTAGCATCAACGTTCCTGTTAAAATTTTTTCAGACATCTACATGGATGTCAATGACAGCATGCTAGGATTAGGAAAAAAACCCCCACATTATTATAAATGATAAGGTAAGGGAAAAAGAATTTATTTTCCTGTCTTTGAATTAAATATTCAGAAACTCCTGCTTTCTGTGTTGTAAAAGTTATTGACTGAATTTTGATTGTAGAATGTGTCGAGAAAATATTGTGCAATATAAACATTAAGGTACAGACAAAGAACAAAAAATACTAGTTTAAATAGAAAGACATCCCATGCCTCATCATTGTTTATGTTTCTAGCAGCTCTGAAGGGGTCAGAATGAATCAATCTTTCTGATATTTTTCATAGGTATCCAGCATTGTGTTGACTGAAGGACAGGTAAAATTTAAGAACTACATACTTTAATATGTTGGTGTTGTTAAGAGCAATCAGAGAAGGAGCTCTTCAAAAGATCATTCCCAAATGTCATTAACAGTACATTTGATTTATGGAATGGCTTTTATAATTCACTTTTTAAAACATTAAACACAAAAAGAACTTTTTACTAGAGCTCTTCTGTCTTCGCCCCTTTCTTATTATTTTTTTTTTCAGCTTTCTTTCAGCATTCTGTGCTGGGTTCACTTTCTCCTTAAAAACAGAATACATAACCTGCTTACTTTGAGAACTACTGGAAACATTGATTTGTTCCTATTACAGTTTAGTTTGGAAAAAAAAAAACCTGACCTTTTTGTTTGCCTTAAATTAGTCTAGCATTTTTTTTTAGAGTTTTTGCATAAAATGATAAGCTTTATTTCTATCTTGGTTTCATGGATATTATAGAGTAACTTGTCTTGGTTTTCGGCAGATAGGGCGGACTGCTCAAGACAATAATTTATTGCTTACTTCTCCCCAAAGGAAAGAAAATAAACAATGCACACGGCTGTGAGGTTTAGAAAAAACTAACCATACAAATTTAATGAAACAAGGAAAAAAGGGAACAGGTACAAAGGGAAATAGATGGAAAAAAGGATAAATATATTTACAAAATCCCGAAACCAGGAGTCCAGGGAAGAAAGAATTCTCCTCTCGTCTGGTCTGCTGCGAAGCCCGGGGCGAAGAGAGCGAAGAAAAAAAAAACAGTCTCTCTTTACAGGCAAACGCCGCTGCCTCCCCCCTCAGGAATGCAGTCCAAAACCCAAACAGAGAGAAGGGAAAAAAAAAAAACACTTAGCTCAGTACTTTTCAGTTTATCAGCAGAAGGCTTGATATGGAATAACTCGTTTAACTCGTTCGTTCCCGAGATGGACAAAACTTCAAACTATAACATAACTACAGCTTATATCAGTCACTAGTGGTCATTTTCTTAAATCAGTGATCACTTTCTGTTTGGAAATTGCTAAAATGTAAACACAGTGCACATCTACTTTAAGAGTGGGTTGGCATCCTTTCAGAAGGTTGGCCCCTAATTAAAATGATGGAGTTTTTTACTGTAATAAAACTGGAATTCCTCTGCACTACACTAGTCGTGGCATTAAAGCCACAGTCCAAAGTGTATGAGAACCACCAGCAACAGTTTTGAGACTATACCTGTACATTTACTAATCACTATTCCTGGCTTCTTTTTTTTTTTCCAAAACTCTACTAGAAAAAAAAGGAGAAAAAAGACAAAAGAACACAGAACACTAAGGCTATATACATATACGTGTGTCTCTACATCGCCTTACGTATATATATATATAAAATAAGAGCTTTCAATTAATATGTAGCTGATCCACCAGCCCTACAGTTCCCAGCAAGTGAGTTATTAGGAACCCTACTCATATTAACTAAAAATACTAATTATCTACAAAGGAATATAAATCATGTTAATTTTTCCTCTCCAGTTAAATATATGCTTGTAAATAACTTACCATAAGAAACTTTCATTCAAAAAAGCAAGAATTTACACTCTCAAGTTGTGACTATATAAAACAACATTTTTCTAGTTGATTGAGCTATTCATATATGCAAATTCTGCCACACTCAGTTAGTGGTACAAATAAGTGTTTACCATTTTCAGTATCCTTTAGTTCTTCAGAACAGTGGGACAATAAAACCATGCTCTTTACCAGTTCATGCATCGCCAACAGTTGTTAATTTAATTCCTTCATTCTTGGTGTGTTGATTAACAAACAATAACGTACTTTGAATTAGAATTCTAGGTTCAGATTTTGGAACTGTTTTTTAATTATTTTTCATGTATACACAAAACATAATGTCAGGATTTGACAATATTAAAATACTATCAATATGTAACTCTGAATTAACATTTTAGTTAGCATTTTAACAGGCAAACAATTATTTCAAAGTTTCATTTCTTATACAGTTCAGTAGAGTTCACTTTTCGTAATACCTTTGTACAAAAATCGTCTTCTACAACTTTCATTAAGATCAGCTTTAGAAAATTATTTTCTCTCTGTTCCCTTCCTTTCCACTTTTTAATTTCAGTTTCTATCAAAGAAACAGACTCATTTGTAGTCATTCTAATTTCTGCGTGATGGATGTTTTTCTTTGTTTTGCATTGTTCATACCAAACCACCTACTCATGTATCTCTGAAATATATATTTTGCTAATTTTTCAAAAGGACTTGTGGTTTTTAGAGGGAGAAAATCAGTATTCGATTCTGATTTAACAGTTTACTTCCTCAGCTAATTTTTCAAAACAAATGTCAGAATTAAATTTCATTTAATGTACAGCTCTCTTATATGTGCAAGATTAACAACATAGACAAGAAAGCAGTCTTTTGTATATATGCATATAATGAAGTTTTGGAAACATAAATTTCTTATTCTTTATATATCTCTAAACCCATAACATGCAAGAATCAGTGATACCAAAAATAACATATTTCTTTCAACTCTATAAACCTTGTTATTGACAAAGACTTCAAAGGCATTCTTCAGACAACTTCAATACATAATAATATTCATCAGCCTCTTTCTTTTTGTATACACTGGGAACTATCAAGTGAAACTTTTCCACTCGCACATTTAAAATAAAGTTTCTGCTTGAAATTGTCATGCCCATGTGTTTGCATGTTCAGACACCAATCTAACTCAATTTTAAAACTTTTATTTTAAATATGGTTCATAATTAAATACATAATTTCATGTTGTAAGTTAATTAATTTCCACTGACATATATTTAGTTATGATAAATCTTGTAGTATTCAGCTTCTGAATAATCTTAAATGTTCAAATTCTGTGAAATTATAACATGAAAATGAATTGTGATAGCAAGTCTTGGAACAATCTGATTTTATTTGTTAGTTATAAGTGAATATAATTAGTAGATGACAAAACAACAGCTTACAATACATAGCACTTCAGGCCTGATTGCAATTAAACCACATGCCTAATTTAAATAATTCTAGAAATTCAAGATTAGTTAGGTGAGTAGATCTGCTCCATAAACCAACCAAACCATTTATGCACCGTACGGGTTTAATTAGGTATCCACGTCTGTACAGCTCTTGCTGGTTTAGAGAAGAAACAAACAACAACAACAACAAAAAAAAGCAGCTTTAACTGCAGATGTGGGTTTTCTGACAGTAGAACTAGCTTTGTATCAGGTCTTCATCTGGTGTGTATGACCTTCAAAAGAAAAATACTGGCAAAGAACTCTGACTGTGTGCCTTGTTCCCTCCTCACACTTCCACTCATCCTCTTCCAGCTGTCAGAGCACCTGGAAATTGCCTGTATCCAGGATGCTATCCCCTCTCTGCTGGAGGAGACCTATGAACAAATTATTCATCCAGCACTTCATGTAGTGATACAACTGGCTTGTAATAAAGTTAAATATAAATCAATTAAGATATTCTGAACAACAAAATGATGGATTTCTTTCACTTCTCATTTTCTGCTCCCCTCATTCTGCGCCCAGCTCTGGGTGCCATCTGCCCTTCCGTGTAGAGTTGTCCTGGTGCAGAGTTTGTGGTGTAGGAACAGCCAGCAGGGAGCTGGAGGCAGACAGTTGGCAGTGGACAGTTAGACCTTTAGTCCTAGATAAGACATTTCTGCCTTCCACACCCAGTAACCTTAAGGACTTATTCTGGACAAGTGCACAGGTTGTCAGGTATTTTGTTGTCTTCATTTTCCTAAACTGCCTTTATGTGCTGCAGCATGCCTTCAAGGGAGAGTACCCCAAAGAAAGGGTATCCTGGCACCCCTCTTTGCCTTTCTCTTGCCACAGCTTAGAGGGACTCAGTGTGGGACTTGGGACTAGCAAACAGATATTCTGCCACTATCAGAGTAATCTCCAAAAGAAAGGGTAAGTATATCTTTTAATCCTTGAGAATTTATGGATGCTTTGCTGCACTGTGACTTCCCATTAGCCATCCCCCTCACAATACCTGATTCTCAAGGACACATCTAATTCAGAGAAGTGAGAGCTGTTAGAATTTAATATATGACAGATGCATGTATATCTCAGCTAGGAAATTAGATATCACAGAGATGGGAGTGTTTAGAAACCTAGTAATTTAGGCAATCTTCAAACTTTAAAACAAAACATTACCATGCTGACAGTCATTAACAGTGCTTTCATACTAATTGTTCTTAGATATTATCACTACTTATAACTACACATACAAAACCATTAGTCCTTAATACTTATATCCTGCATTAGGTCTGAATGTACAACTCCAGAGAGCTGATGCTGTATAGTTAGCACTGATAACATCATCTGTGATGGTCTCCATTGCTTAGGTAAAGGTATCAGGCCAGACTGGTCTTCAGTGAGGAAAGTCAGAACAGAAGGAGGCTTGTCTTCTTTCTTTCCCAGTTTTATTCATTCATGCCTGGTGTTATGTTGCTTGCCTTCCTCCTTTAAGGAGAATCTCACGTGCATTCAGTGTTGCTTATTTTTGTTTCAATTTTGCCAGTTGTTTCCATGTGTTCGGCATGATATCATGGATTTGCAGTCCTTTGTCCTCCTCCTGTTCTTTGTTTTTTATCTTGTATATTCCATTACTTAGGTCACTGTTCACTTGTTTTCCCATGCCCTATCGCGAGAAAAAGGGGGAAAAGAGAAGGGGGAAAGGGGAAAGGCCTCTGCGAGATGGCTGGGGAAAGCCATCCTGTTGAGTCATGAGGTTCAGACAAGACCCCCTTGTTTTCTAAACTCCTTCTCAAAGAGGAGTCTAGGTGCAGCTAGATCCAGTCCTAGTCCCAGACTTGGTCAACAATTTATATCTAAAGGGTTACATGTGTGTGTACAGCCACCTGTCAGAGTCAGTGTTTGCCTGTTTCAGAGTCTCACAAAAGACTTGCACTGAAACAGATTCAGAGACAACTTTGTCTGTCCCAGAGTCCCACCCAGGACTTGCACCAAAACAGATGCACAAAGTTGTAAGAAATAGAGTTTATTAAGGTGACAGATATAACAAATTCAGAATTGCTGTTGATAAATACACTGACTGCACAAACGCTATTAATTGATGTTAATACTGCTATCAATAATAGTAATAGTACAACCCAGGGATACTTCCACACAGAAGATGAAAGACATGGTGCTTACCCAGAGAGGTGTCCCTGCCTGGGGTGGAGGAAGAGAACATAGCCCATTGATTGGTCCACCCATCTTTTTTTTCTTCTCTCCTGCTTAATGATCCTTCTCTCTCTTTTATCCCAAAAGCTACTAGGTTCCCACCCTCAGGTGACATGTAGTATGATTTGGGTGGAGATACAAGTGCTATGGTCATACATGTGTAGCATGCTCACTATAATCTTCATTAGCATATGCAGGGGTGTCAACTTTAATATGCATTTTGCAGGTAGTGAGGAAAAAGGTCATCCTTTGGGCAGCATGGCTCCTTGAACAAAGGACTGTTATCAGTTAATGAAGTTTGTCTTGTTATCTTGCTAACAAGAGCAGGAGTCCTTGCCTGCACAAGGGCCTGTACTGGGGAGCATCCTGTGCTAAACGAGAGAGGTTGATCACTCCCCTGGGTTGCACAAGATTCATAGCAAGACCATCCTCTGAGGGTTCTTTGTATACAGGGCTGTCCTGGTTTTCCTCAAATTTCACATGCCCCTTGCATGGAGCTACAGAAATCTTTATTTTCCCTGTTGCTGATCATATTCCTGTCATACTTGTGAAGAATGTTTACACATGGTGTTTGCCTTTTCCATCAGAGTGTTACTTAAGAATTGTTGTTATTTACACTATTCTAGTATGCTTATGTTTGAGTTCAAGGTCAGCTAGTATTACTGGTATCCTAATTTGCTTACTCCTAATCTGTAGGTGTCATAAGCCTCTGCTTTGACCATAGTGTAGTAGAGTAGACCTGTTCCTTTGCGGATCATGTACTAGGAGAACTTACTAGGATGGTTCACTGGTTTCTGATGAGCACTTCTTGTGCCCTGTGCACTGCTGCAGTATGGAGGACTCTTTCTTGCAACACAAGCATAAGACTGAACAGGGAAAAATGTAAAGGGAAGTGGTCCTACCAATGTGAGCAGGAAGAACAACCCTGAGATAATATCTGACCCTTCACAGACTACTTTTTGAGATAAAATTTAATGAGAGAGGGTAAAAATCTCCTGTTTCAAGTGACTCCAGGATAAAGAGAAAGCTTTTCAGCACAGCAGGGAGGTTTCATTTGTGTCTGTTATGAATCTGCCCTGTACTGTGACTTCTGCACAATCAAACTGTCCAACAAGTCTGGACTTTGCCTCAGTCACTTTGCCATCCTCTTCTCCCTAGACTACCACCTTCCAGGAGTACCTGCTGATGCAGAAATTTCCTTGTTTCCCCACTGCAACCAGACATACAGCAGACTGTTCAATATGATGATAGGCATGTTGATGCAAAGCATGGCAGAAGCCACCCTTCATCTTCCACCTTCTTAATGGGCCCTGTCTGATACTTTTCTCCTACCTTCTGTTTCTTTCCCATCTTCCCTACTAGAATGAGCCTTACAGTGGTTCATGGACCCCAGGGGCCTGCTTGTGACCTAAAAGTCACCACATCAGGGTTGTGCTACTGGTGCTCCTTGCTTATGGAAGGGTGAGAGAGGAGGGTAAAGCACCAACTAGAGTAAATGTCTGTGGCTGGAGATGGAGATGATGAAACAGAAGGGTACAGACCTGCATTAACACTATTCAAGAACCTAAAGAGCGTGAGGTGAATGGAAATAAAGAGGTCAGATACTCAAATTATTTCTCCTTTAAGCTGTATAGATAGAGCTATAAAATGAGATTTTAAAGCAGAAAACAGAAATTACCTTAGGCAAAAGAATTCTAAATATTTGACTGAACAAGTTATTTAAATTTTGTCTTATGCACACAGATTTCCCACTTTCTAGACTTTAAAATCTCAGGACATGGTGTATTAAAAAAAAAAAAAGTTATTAACTTTCATAGGGACAATGCAAGGTGTTCAGAATTTCCTAATTAAAGTCCATTAATCAACTGTGTGAGTTAGACATTGGTTAAATGTAAGTGCTTCCAAACTGTACACTTTATATTTACACATTCAAAATCTGTCTTTTGGCTATATAGTTATCCCAAACAAATTGTTAAGTGATGATTGCATGCAATACTGTTCTGTGATGACTGAAAGAACATGCCCTTAAGAACTGACCTGCACTGTGATCACAGCATATGAAATATTACACGTTACATCATTCTAAAGAGTACTTGCTCACTTTCTACAGCTTTGATCTTTGCTAAAGGGCAATTTTTGGAGACAATAGATTGAGTTCAGACTGAAAATGAATAGTAGCAAAGCAATATCCTGACCAGTTAAAAAATAGACCTGGTTCTTTGAAAAAGGCAATTTCACAGAGTTGAAAACAGTTATGGGCAAAATCAAGTGGGAGGAAACACTGAAACATAAAAACATGAATTATGATTTGGAATTATTTAAGAAAACAATACAAAAAGTCAAAACCTCCCACAATTCTATGCTCATGAAAAACTACTTCAGTAAAATAATCACCTCAGTTAAAAGGAAATGTGAAAATGGCAATAAAAAGAATTTTTAAAACTTCCAATGTACAATTTACAGAAAATGAAGAAGCAAACAAAAGAGAACAAAAAATCCAAAAGTAAACAACTGCTTAGAGACATCGTAATAGCACCACAGTCTGTGTTATTTAGAGTTAAGAATATTAAGAAGGAATTTTATAAATTGACTCTGACAGGTGGCTGTACACACACATGTAACCCTTTAGATATAAATTGCTGACCAAGTCTGGGACTAGGACTGGATCCAGCCGCACCAAGATTCCTCTGTGAGAAGGAGTTTAGAAAGCCAGGGGGTCTTGTCTGAACCTCATGACTCAACAGGATGGCTTTCCCCAGCCACCTCGCAGAGATTTTTACCTTTCCCCTTTTTTTTTTTTTTGCGTGACACATGAGACAAACAAAATCCACTTCTAAGACTACATATTTTGTTCTAGCAGTGCATACGGTAAAGTATTTCTCATCTGTGCAGCAGCTTATGTGTCCTCAAATGCATCCAGAGACCATAATACACCCCTTTGTGGCCGTGTATGGCAGGAACTTAGCTGATTGGCAGAAGGTCTGTGTAACCTGCTATGTTGACTGTCATTGCAGTATGTTCTGAAGGAGTAGTGACTGGTTTCATGATTTACTGGTGTATTTTTCAAGAGTAAATAATCTTTGCTGCTCCATTGGTGTGGTGGAAACCTTTTGGTTAGGGAGAGTACTGGTTACCTAGTACCAATTAATTTTTCCACAGTAAGCAGCACATAGTAGATATGCTTCTAAGAAATGATATTTAATTAATCTCTCTCCCATTTGCCAAGAATACAACATGAGGTAGAGAGGGGAGGGGAAGATATAAGGCCTGCTACAGTAGCACTACAGGACAAGTCACCTAGAAAAGTAGTGTTTGGCCATCTATACTGTTTATGCCAAATGGCTCCCTCTGCAGAATTGCAAAATGGGGTTTGTTTTGGAGGAAGCTAGTGGAGAGCCCTTAGACAAAGCCAGGAAATTATATAGTCTTTCAGTGTGGATAATCAAAAATTCAGCCTTAAAATTCACTCCCTGGACTTGTCTGTTTTAGCAGTGCAGTATGTGTGTTCGAGATACAGTTTTATAGTTGTACTTGCTAACAGTAAAATTAATAGATAAAGCTGGAATTATATGACTGGATACCTGGGAGGCTTAGACATAGGATAGCAACTAATTAGCTCATCACTGTTAAATAAGATATTTTTCTGAGTATGCCCAGCAGAAGAATTTTAAATTTCTCAGGAAGTTAGCATAATAACCTTAAGCGTCCATGAACTTCAAGAGCCTCAAGTGATTAGGCATGGGAAGGATACCAAACAGGCTATAATGCAAGATTTAGATCCTGATCTGTGCACTAAATCCCTAAAATTATTTGGGATTGGTAATGAATTGAAAGGTGACAGAAACAATATCAGACATAAAGGAATGCAAACCTTAGTACACAAATTTTGTATTATGCTTGGAATTGGAAAGTTTGGAAGAAGGCAAATACAGTGGTGAAATACTCTTATTTCTGTAAACTATTCAGCTAATCAGTATAGGCTCTACTGGAGATCATACAAAGCCTTTTAACTGACTTAACTTTAACTAACTAATCTAATTTGCTATTTCAGTGGAATTTAATTTAGAAATGTTTGTATTTTATGTCTTTCTCAGCTATCTAGGAGAAAATAGGGCATTGTGACTGCTAAAAATTTTGGAGCTGTAAATGAGTGAGATCAGTTTCTGAAGTAGCTTAAGATATTTAATTGGGATCACTTCAACAGGAATTTGAACACTTGAAGAGATCTAAATACAATTCCATTCTTGTAGGCATAAATATTTACCTGCTTTGATGTCATAAAAAACAAGTGTGAGTGCCAAGCATGTTGAATCAACAGAGGAATGCCAAGTCAGAGTAGTAGAATTGTACTACCTATGTATGAGTAAGACTGTTATTGTAATACTGTTACCAATATCCTCTCTGCAGTCAAGATGCCAAATATTACAGGAAAGTGTGAAATGAGGGAATAATGGAGCTCAACTGCTTTTTTCTTTGTACCCAATAATTTCAGTGTCATAGCCAGTTTGATCATGGCCTTAAGGGATATACTGGGAAAAGTTTCTGATAATAGATGACTTTTTAGAGAAAAGGCTCTGGGACATTGACAGATTGGTAATGGAAAACGCCATATAAGTAGATATAAAGTGGAAATTTTTGGCAGAGAGAACAATTAACCACTGGAACAATTGCTCTAGAATGTATTGAATGTATTATAGATTATTTTATTTTAAAGATTACTTCATGAACTACATCTTAAAAAAATTATGAGCTTCATACAGAAATTGCTAGATAAGGTGCTGCAACATGTAATAGGCAATTAAGCTGGCTAGATGATCCTAAAAGTGCATCTTGATTGTAATAGCTGTGAAAGTGTCTCCTGAAGTTCCTTACTTGCATCCAGCGGTCAGTTTTTACGTAATCTGTCTCATTGGAAAAAAAAATAAAAATGTTCCAAGCAACAGAGATACTCATATAGCTGCTCTCTATACTCCCTAGACTGCCTCAATTAATAGCTATGTGCCCCAAAATTGAAACAGTTTATGTACTGTTTATGAGTGGGAGAAGCAAGCTAAAAAAAAATAAAAATAAAATCATACTCTTTGAATATTTAATTGAGTTTAATGCATATTTAAATATTTTTCACATTTCACTATAATAACTGGTTTGCAATGTCTTATAAATAATCCATTTATAAATTTTCTTTTTTCAAAAGACATGACGCAGAAACTCAGACCAAATTGAATTACAGTGATAAGATTTTCCTAAAATAGATTATTTTTTTAACTATATTGAGAAAAAAAAAGAATATTAAAGTCTCATATGGTTCAGAGAGGTTACAGAGTAGTTTAGTTTGGAAGGAAAGATTGGATGTTGTCTGTTCCAGCACCAAGTGTGTCAGTTTAAACCAACTTTCTGAGGACCATGTAGAGTTGAGTTCTGAATATTTCTAAGGATGAACATTCTGTAACATCTCCGGACAACCTTCCACACTGTTTGAACACCATCATTAAGAGATTTTTTTTCTTAATATTTCATCAGAATTTTATATGTTGGAGTAGTTGGCTTCTCCGCAGTCTCCTTCTACTCTCTTTTATACCAGAGGTTGATCCAAGGATAGTTGTTGCTCCATCTTTTTGTGACCCCATTGTCACAGGCCTAAAATCACTTGCACCTCTTGACAATCGAAGAGGTTAGAAGTGGTTGACCTTCCCACGGCTTGCAACTGTTGCAACAGTACACACTTAATTCCATCCCCCCTCCCAGTATTTTTTTCATAAAACCTCTCACTTGTATTTACCACAATGTTAAGTTGATTCAAAGCTATTGAAGCTGATAGCTTCTTCCACTAGGATCATATTAAAATTCAGTTGGTCTCATGAACAGAAAAGTTATTCTATGTGTGTCAGTATTAAATTTTATTCAGAATTTGTACACAAGCATGAAAACTTCTGACAGGTTATCTTCTCTCTGAGCAAATAAGTGATTTTAGAGGGTTGTAGATGTTTGGGGCACATTCATTCTTTTAAACTGTGCTTATCTGTATGCATAGTGATATAAAATACAAGCTATTTTCTGAGGTTTGAACAGGAGTTCTCTCTATATAATATAGCAAGTGCTTCTCAGCTTTGTGACTGTGATTACCTGGCTTTACACGCATTGAGGCCAAGATTATGTTTCTTTCTAAAATTACAGTCATGCTTGGCAGCATGACAACTTTCTTCAGTAGAAAAGCAGCAAATACCTTTTTCATTTAATATAAATCCAAATATAGAGCTCTTCATGTACCACCTGTCCGGCAGATACTTTCAAACCACTTCATTATTGCTTCACTCTCTGTCTTCTTTGGTCAGCCGTGATAGTCTGGATGTGATCCTGGAAACCTAGCTAGTAAGGAGAAGAGATCATAACATGAGATTTCCAGAAGTTTTTGCTGCTGCTTGCTTTCTCTCACTATTCTATGTGAAACAAGTGGCTGAAAGCCATTTTCTAGTGCAGTAACAGTGAGACAAATGCATGGCAACAGCTTCATTGCTGCAAACTTCTGGCAATGTGAATGAAACATTGTTCAGCTTGTTTTCTCATAGTACCACAAGGTTTTCTACCTCAAAGTGTATGGTGTCTTCTAGTAACTCTGGCTAAAACTTCATGAAGTTTTTTTGCCATTATCTTTTTACATTAAGGGAGACTAATTCTCCAGGCAGTTCTCAGATACATGCACAGCTAAGTTTTACTGCAGACTAAATCCAAGGACGTAGATAGTGCAGGCCTTGAAAATGAACCTAAGGGTTTCCTCATTAAAGCAGTGGTCAGAAATATTAATCATCCATGCCTCTGTCTTGCCCACAAGGTCTGGGTTCAAAGGAGACTATTGGCCTCCAGGGGATACTCAGCCATTGCGTTGGATTCATAGTAGGTAAAGAGTTTCTCAGTCTAATAATACTGTTAATGTAAACTCATTGACGCAATCAAGAACAAAGTGAAAAATGTCCTCTTTACCTACAAAAGTTGTATTGTGATATCTTTTACAAAACTGACATTAAAGAACTGGGTCTGAAATCAAATCATGCAGTCATGTGGAACATACTGTACTCTGAACTAATTTTGTAGAAAAAGAGAATATTTTAAATTACATTATTGGAACCTCTTCTGAAGGGCTGATATTTAAGCAACTGCATTTCTCCTACTCTGGAATAAGACTTGCACTGTTTGTGAATTCTCTGACTATGATCTAATATTGTGCAAATTTGATGGAGTGAAAGAAATATGGAGGAAAAACCACAGACATATTGGAAGAAAATATATTTTCTTCTCTTATGTACTGCTCTGTACTATGAAGTATTAAACTTCTTGGGTTTTATTAATGTGAATTCTGTTTATGTTTTATTAATATTATTGTTGTTTTGTCTCCTCTACTCTTCTTATAACAAAAAACATTTGCAAGTTAGTCCACTGATTATTCTGAGTGTCTGTTATCCCATTTTACTACTTTTCTCAATTCTGTCTGCAGCTGTCTTCAAGGCATGTCACACTTCTGTCTTCTACTGTGAGAATGCAGTAAAAGTGAACAAAAGAGCAAGTTATGTTTGTTATGTATTATTGAGCTCTGTGTTATTTTTTAAACAAAAATAAATTGAAAAATGATATTACACTTGTATATTATAAAAATTGCAAGACATTAATTTTCAAGGTCTTATTATTAATAATCTAGTTAACACTTGCTAAGAGTAGTCTTGCTAAGAACTTAGTAGTCATAATATCTTATTCTCTTGCTAGCAAAAAAAGTTTGACACTTAAAAAAATACAGTTGTTACAGTTGTTTGTGCGCTTAAGTGCAAAAGGCAACTTGAAATTCTATTTTGGTATTCTATCTATCTATATGAATTGTACAGACTGCAATTTAAATGTTAATGAACATAGGGCAGATAGAAACCAATGGACCACAAAAACTTTAACGTATTGTACACACAACCATATGAGGTATTTCTGCATTAAGGAGAATCCAAATCAGATGTGTATACACATACTTTAAAATAGGCATTTTCAAGTAAAGTAATTAAATAGAGTCAATGTAGCTAGATGTTAAAAACATACAGATATGAATTCAGAATGGTGTAAGACACAGAAAGACTTTTTAATTTGTACTCTTGCTTTCTGTCTTAATAATCAAATATCCAACAATAAGCTATGTTGAAAAATATGTCTCAAAACAAGGATGTATCACTGAATGCCAAGAATAGATGGGATAAAACTGCACAACAAATAGCTGATGACAGCTGTAAGCATAAACCTATAGGTTTATCAAATCCCTGAATGCATGTTTCTCAATGTCTGCTTCAAATCAACTTGGCCTTCAAGGCTGAGAGAATAACATCAATGGGAATATTAGGACTTTGAAAAAAGCAGTTCCAGCATATTAGAGCTGAGGTAATAAATCTTATTTCAGGGAAAGAAAAAAGCCTTGGCTTTATTTACAATTAAATCTTGCTAAAAAAATTAGGAGAAAACCTGTTTTAATACAAAACCATCCTGACCATGGGAAGTTTTGAATGATCACAGAGTTTTTAGTGATGACAACTAATTAAATAAAATTTAAAATACTTAACAAATCTAAACAAACTTTATGGTATGTCTATCAGTAGGTGTGAGCTTACTGAGGGGGTAATATAAATTGGAGTTAAACCTCAGAATAAACAAGTGATCTCAGAACAGAAAGGATTTAAAACTTCTTAGGGGAAAAAATCAAATTATAATGGAAATGGCAAAAACAGAGAACAAGTATGGGAAGTTTGTAAGCTAAGATATTCATATCCTTTGACAATCAAACATTAAGAGACTTATTACAGAGATATCAAAGTAGACAGCTAATAACAACAGAATAACACAAAAATCACTACCTATAAAGGAAGAAGAAAGAAATATAATGAAGTATCTCACAGTGAATGTCTAACATGAAAAAAATAATAAATCAACATATTCAGTAGAAAGGCATCACATAAAAGGGTATGAGTCTGCAGAGTGGCTGGGGAAGGCCCTTTTATTGAGCCATGAGGGTCAGACTGGACCCCCTTGCTTTCTAAACTCCTTCTCAGAGAGGAGTCTAGGTGTGGCTGGATCTGTGACTAGTCCCAGACTTAGTCAATGGTTTACGTCTAAAGGATTATGTGTGTGCAGCCACCTATCAGCGTCAATGTTTGCCTATTTCATAGTCCTGTCAAAGACTTGCACAGAGACAGTTGTTCAAAGTTGAAAATAAAGAGAATTTATTGAGATGACAGATATAACAGGTTTGGAATTGCCACTGATAAATGCACTTACTGCAAAAAGTCAAGTTGAGTTAGTAATTCCTGGTTAAACATCTGACAGAGTCATAGACACAAATCTTACCGAAGAGGCCTCTGCATCCCTGTTTGGAAGGGGGGAGAGGGGATTCAGGCTCATCAGCCCTTCCAGATAGTTAGTATTCTCTTCCTCCCCAAAAGAGAGAACTCTAAAGGATAATTTTGGACCCATTTATGAGGTGGGACTAGGTCATAAGTCATGTGATGCTTAATAATTGAGTGGGGGGAGAAGATCCAGCGTTTGCTACAGATACAAACTCCTCCTCTGGTTTTGTTGATACAGGTTCTGGCTATGAGGCCTTGCCTCTGACCTTATTAACACAACCTTGGGCCATGGGGGTTTTGCTCCATTCCAACAGTCGTGCTAATCACTGATCATAAAACCTGCAGTCATGGTGTCAGGTCCAGTTGCAATAGTTGCCAGATCATAAAACTTCCAACATCTGTGCTGTGTTTTGGCCAGATAAGCAAGTTGCTCATCCCTCATTGTCAAGTAACAGGTAAGCACACTAAGTTAGCCTGCACTCTTGTCCAAGTCTGGTACAAGATAAACACAGCAACTGACTTAAAAAAAACAAAGAAATCTCTGTTCCCACGAAAGATATTACACATTCTAGCAACAAACAATTTCTTTTAAGACTGTTGAGACAACACAGAGATGAAAAAAAAGAAAATTACTTTGAATCCAGAAAATGAGAATTCATATCTTGAGTAAAAGTCACTGTGTGCCACTGCTCAAATATTACTTTAACTAATTTTGTCCTTTGTCAACACTGAAAATCATCAATGCAACTCCAAAATACCTCCACTATTATGAAAAACCTGATGTCAGTTAACAGTAATCCTGCCTCTGCTAATGTTGAAATTAAGAATGATTTGAAATTAAGTCAGAGTTGAAATTAAGTATGAGTCTTGGTTTTACATTCAAAGAAGCTCTATACAAATCCTCACTCTTATCCTTGCTTGATAGTAGTATTTACTTCCAAGTAAGTTAAATTCTATACCACATTGGTGATACTTAGTTTCCTTAGGTTTTCATATTAATATATTTTCCTTTTTTAATAGAATAAAACAAAATATAAAAAATACTCAAAAGAGGAGGATTCTGGAAAAACATCCCTAGATAGTCAGTCACACAAGTAAATTGATAGATTTGATATTAATTCTTCTGTGTGGAAGCTCTTAAGAATCCTGCTGGTGGGTCAGCTGATGTTCTGCTGTTCAGCACAAAGTATCGAGCATGAATGAAAAGTATTGTGTCAGAAGTACTGCTAAGTGGCTGACTTTTAGGAAAGATAATGTTGTACATTATAATCAACTTTTATACGGAAGTATAGTAAAAAGAAATACCTGTGTTACCTTAAATATTAGATTATTCTCAGAGAAAAGGAAGACACATATTGTTAGTTTAGAAGCATTTCCATTTCAGGGATATTTTAATTCAAATTCTGGATATCATCAGTATATTTACTAGCATTATCTTTAATTTAATTCCTGTTGAATGGTTGGGACAAAGCTTTAACCATGAGATCAAGTGAGAGTCACAGATTTACAGCAGGTGTCTGCCATTTTACTGCAATCTTACTCTAGTTTTCATTAGTTTGCAATTAGTTATTACCAATTAATAGTAGAAGCTCAAAATACATTATTTTCTTCCTTTTTTATCATAGAATGAGTGCAACTACAAACCATGTTTATCTTCAAGCATCAGACAGATGTGAAATAATAACAGAAAGTGTGCTACAAATGTAGAACTAAATTACAAGGAAGATTTAGAGGAGGTAAAGAGGACAACTAAACACACTGACCTCTTTGTTTCTGTTGTTGTTTTATAACTCAGCCTGATCTGAACCTTGTGATGGATCAAGAGTGAGACTGAAATATGACTTCTTTGAAAAGAAATGGAAAAAAAACAGTCTGTTCAATTAAAGCAGACACGTTTTTTTTACCATTAATATTTTTGTTATTATGCCATGCTTAATTCAACTGCACACCTGAAAACAGAAGGAAAGTATGTCTGATACGTATTTTTTTAAAAAAAGTTTGACTGCTATTGCTTTACAGTTACAAGGCAGTTTTCCATGCCAAGAAAATAGACCACATTTATACACTCTTACATAAATATAAACCTAGTTTCAGCTGTTTTATGGTTTTAATTTTCATTTTAGAAAAACATAAGGAACTTAAATTCTCAATCCCCCTGTCTTTCACCTGTGTCTTATTCTGTCAGACATTTTACACTTCAAAATAAACCCAAGTGAATTTAGTGCAACAATTCCCAAGCATAAAAACATGGATCCTCATGAGAGATGTCTGAGTCAGAAAAAGTTTTATTGTCTGCATTTTATATCTGATGAGTGAAATATAGAGAGATGAAACTATCATAGAATCATAAAAACATAAAATGTTTTGGGTTGGAAGGGACCTTAAAGATGATGTTTTTCCAACACCCCTGCAGTGATCAGGGACATCGACTAGATCAGGTTGCTCAGAGCCCCATCTAACCTGGCCTTGAACACTTCCAGGGAGGGGGCACCCACAACTCCTCTGGGTAACTTGTTCCAGTGTTTCACCACACTCACAGTCCAGGATGTCTTCCTAATATCCAATCTAAATCTACTCTCTTCCAGTTTGAAACCATCCCCCCTCATCCTATCACTCCATTGGTTTTTAAAAAGTCCCTCTCCAGCTTTCCTGTAGGCCCCCTTCAGGTACTGGAAGGCTGCTAGGAGGTCTTCCCAGAAACTCTTTTTCTCCAGGCTGAACAGCCCCAACTCTCTCAGCATCTCTTCATACAAGAGGTACTCCAGTCCTCTGATCTTCTTCATGGCCCTCCTCTGGACTCACTCCAACAGCTCCATGTCCTTCTTATGTTGGGGACTCCAGAACTGGACACGGTACTCCAGGTAGGGTTTCAGAGTAGAGGGGCAGAATCACCTCCCTGAACTTACTGGTCATGCTTCTTTTGATGCAGCCCAGGATATGGTTGGCTTTCCAGGCTACAAGTGCACATTGCCAGCTCATGTTGATCTTTTCATCAACCAATACTCCCAAGTCCTTCTCCTCAGGGCTGTTCTCAATCCATTGTCTGCACAGCCTGTATTTGTGTTTGTGTCCAGGACCTTGCACTTGGCCTTAATGAACTTCATGAGGTTTACACAGGTCCATCTCTCAAGCACGTCTTGGTCCCTCTAGACGGCATCCTTTCCCTCCAGCATGTCAACCAAACCACACACCTTGGTGTCGTTGGCAAACTTGCTAAGAGTGCACTCAATTCCACCATTCATGTTGCCAACAAATATGTTAAACAGCACCGATCCAAATACTGACCTCTGAAGAACACCGCTTGTCACTGATCTCCATTTGAACACCAAGCCATTGACTACAACTCTTTGAATACAACCTTCCAGGAACTCCTTATCCACCAAGCGGCCCATCCATCAAGTCCATGACTTTCTAATTTAGAGACAAGAATGTTGTGTGGGACAGTGTCAAATGCTTTGCACAAGTCCAGGTAGATGACATCAGTTGCTTTTCCCTCATCCACCAATGCTGCAGCCCCATCAGAGAAGGCCATCAAATTTGTCAGGCATGATTTGCCCTTAGTTAAACCATGTTGGTTATCACCAATTACACCCTAAGTTTCCATGTGCTTTAGCATAGTTTGCAGAAGGATTTGCTCCATGATCTTGCTGGGCACAGAGGTGAGACTGACTGGCCTGTAGTTCCCCAGGTAGTCTTCTTTTTTTCATTTTTAAAAAATGGGAGTTATGTTTTCCCTCTTCCAGTTAGTGGGAACTTCACCGGACTGCCATGACTTTTCAAATGTGATGGATAGTGGCTTAGCAACTTCATCTGCCAGTTCCCTCAGGACCTGGGGATGTATCTCATCAGATCCCATGGGCTTGTGCATCATCAGGTTCCTTAGGTGGTCTTGAATTTGATCTACCCCTACTGTGTGTGGTTCTTCATTCTCCTAGTTCCTGCCTTTGTTTTCTGTGACTTGGGCAATGAGGCTTGAGCACTTCCTGGAGCAGACTGAGACAAACAAGTCATTGAGTACATCAGCCTTCTCCATATCCTGGGTCACCAGGTCACCCATTTGCTTCTGGAGAGTGCCCACATTTTCCCTAGCCTTCCTTTTATCACTGAAATATCTATAGAAGTTGTTGCCTAGCAGTTTGAACTCAAATCTGATTTGCAGCAAAAAGATTGTTTTGAATCAGAAGATATTTTTGAAGAAATGTCTTGCAAAATATACTTTTACAACTTAAAGATTAGCTGCTACTTTTACGAGTAGAGTCAAAGGTGGAGAGTGAAGTGTTCTGTGTAGGGTTTCAAAGAGGAAATAGAGTTGGTGAAGTAAAGTGGTGACACTATATTTTAGGAATTCATTGCAATTCTGATTTTAATTCTGAGTTTGTGACTACAGTGTAAGTGCAGTTTTCATACAAATGTTGAACTATGAAATTGGTACTGAAATCACTCTCAGGTCTTCCTCTCCCTATTTGCTGTTCCACTGCAAAGACTAGCATTTCAGATATAAAAAAATCAGGGAGGACAGAAAGAAGGAAAATGTAGCTCCCTTGAATGTAGGTGTATACAACAAATTTTCAATTTATTCAACACAAATATACTCAGTCCACTGAGAAAGTTAGAGGTCAAAAGTTCTTTACTTGTGGAAGGATTAGATGAGTCAAATTTGGCTTGCCATTATTTGTTTTCATTTTGCTTTCCTGGGCATGAAAACAAAGAATTGTTTGTTTTTCAGTAGGACATACACTGGGTATTTCATACTGTTAAAATATTTTCAATCCATTTATATTTAACTGATGAAAAATGAGAGGGATGTAATATGACCAAGACAAATGACAAACACTGCCATTTCTTCTACTTTGACTAGGATTCAGTTACCATCAATTTGTGTTTAAAAAATCCAGTCATTCTGTGACCACATTATAAAGGTACTTTTTAATGAATTGACTATATGGACTTCAGAAAAGCTATTCCCGTTGATCCCCACTCTGCCCTCCCCACCTTTCTAATGGAAAAGGGAAAGCTGACAGATGATATCAGCCTCCCTTCTATGTCTGTGCTAGGAAACAGAGTTTAGAAAACAAAAAAATCAACTTCAGACTTTGCTTTTGTACATATTTTCTTAATTGAGAGATTAATAACACAACACAAAGGACTACAGCAGACTTTTTGACCTACTGGATGCACAAGAGGCAGAAAACAGGCAGTGAGGCTAGGAAAAGAGCTTTTTCCTGGAGGAACTTATCCCTGGAAAATGTATTCTAGTATGGCAGCTCTTTCTAGAGATGCAGCAGGTCAGTAAAAAAGGAGAAGAAAAATTACCCTGCTGGCTAGTGCAAAGGAACAGATCTATGAATTATTCAGTCCTCAACCTGTCAGCCCAGCAGGGTCACCAGGTTTTAAAGGGATGTTTACTGCAGTTAAGAGTACAATGCTTCTGTGCACTTGCCCTTCATTTTAGATAGAAAGCTGCAAAGAGGTCCTTCTACTTCTCTTCAGTTTTAATATCCATGCTTTGTCACAGTCCTGACTCCAGATGAAACATCAAAATCCACCAGCAACAAAACAGTATTGCTGAAAATTGTGAATCCATTTTTATTTTACAAATTCTGATTTTTTGCTTTCTGCTTAAAATTTCACAATCATATTTTTATTCAATATTTTAAAGGTAGTATATACTTGAAATTTGGCATGGTGAATACATGTTGGTTTTTTTCCCGAATACTGAGTGCATTGCTGTAGAATTATATATGAGCACTATTCCTGTCTTGGAAAACTTATAGATTAATTATTGATAAAACCCCACAAGGAGAAAGAAATAGTTAAAAATTCCTGCAGCTACATAGCTTATACTGTGCATAGTTTATGACTGTCAGAGAGGCTAGTCTGCAATTTCAGGAATCAAAAACCTGTAGTTAAGATGTTCATTTCACTCCTTTATTCTGCCTGGTGTATTTTGGCCAATGGCACCAAATATCTTTTTGTTCTTCAAGTTGGGCCAGCAGTTTCTTCTGATCTTTGCCAAGAAGGCAGCAGTCAGAAGCAATATGGGTAAAGCATTATCCATACTGAAATGTGGTAGATTAACTTTCTGTCACTGCATACTTAATAGTTGATGTTTGAATGTAGTATTCTGAAAGAGAGGATTTAACAATTACATCTCAGGGGACAAGTTAAAATATTACATGGAATGTTTTACATGTAATTAATAAATATAAGGAGAAACAGAAATTTTCTGAATGAACTTGTTTTTTTTGAGAAAAAATTATTTCTGCAACCTAATCCCAAGCTATTGAGTAATAAACTTGAAATGTTTTTCTTCAGTAGTTGATTTTTAAGATGAATCGTTTTCTGATTTTCAGTCTTTATAACTCAAAAACTTATGGACTAGATTGTTAAACCAAACAATGAAATTGTTTTCTTCTTTTGTCATTTTCTAGAAATAAGGCTGAAGCTGTCTTCCTGAAAAATATACTGCAGAATAGGAAAAGATAAGGGAAAAAAACAAAACAAAACACAAAGAGAGAAAAACCCAAGAAAAGCATTGTCTCATTTTCCCAGCACTTTTCAGAATGATATTACCCCTCAGCTGATTGTTTCAAAATTTTTTTAAAAATCCACTTAGTTTTTAAAATTAAATAGGGGATGTCATAATAATCAAGTTAAGAGAGTTGACTGATTTGGACTTTCTTGCAATGCAAAGTGTATACAATAATATGAAAACATAGATGAGACAACATATTTTAGTTACATGGGGGGAGGGGTGTGTGTGTGCATGCGTGTTTGTCTTACATAACAGCTTTTAATTATTTTTCTGTCCCAGAGAAGGGAAATATATTTTAGTTCTTGAATATATTCCCAGTATTATAATTTTCAGGGCTTCAGACCTAGAAGACAGCATTTCTGTTCTTAGTATGAAATCCTACCTGCATAGAAATCTTCACCAGGGTTGTCATTGCCTTAGACTTTTAGAATATGTATGCATTACACAATGAAGAAAATGTAATCTGGAAATGACCATAAAGATGCCAGGAAAAAAATTTTTCCTAATCGTGGTAAATCCTTTTGATAGTGGTAAAGATGGTTCTTTTTGTTTGTTTGTATACAATTATGCCTGAATAACTGTTTTTTATATTTGTAGAATCCATTTCAATTAACAGGTTATCTGTCAGACTCATCCACCAAACAATGCTCAAACAAACTATAAGTATGCAGATTTCAGTTATACAGACTGTGCTTTTATATAGATGTAGGAATTGCATAAATAACATGCAGTATTTAGGCAACTGTGGAAATGTGTAGTTGCATGTTTGAAAGTTTAGAGCTGAGTACTGTTTCCCTGTTTACTTTTGCCTTAAGGTGACAGTGTGTATATATCTAATAAATATTTGCAGGTGAACAGAAAGTTATTTTAACATTTCCTGCTTAAGTGTTATTTTTCTGTCTAGTAATGTAGATTAACATTACACTGTAAATAGTGTAAAAGTCTACAATGTTTGCTTTTTCCTTTCAAGTTCCTATGGACATCTAACAAATTTTAAAAAGATCATTCATTGTCAACATGAACATATTCTTTTTTAGTTTTAAATCAGCTGAAATGGAATTCAATTACAAAAGAACTTCAAGAGTGGTGAAGCTGATTGAAACCTATTCAGTCAGGCTGCAGTGTGGTCAAATTTGGTTTGAAAGGTCAGGATAAAATAGCTTACTATTCCTTCCTATTACTATTCTGAGAGGGAGATTGTTCTTAGAATGACATGCGTTTGGGATGAAGAAGGTGGTATAGTTGTTGCCATGAGGAAATGCAAAGAAAAAGCTTAGTGAGAAAGAGAAAAAAGCTTGAAGGAAGATGGTCTTCTTCAAGATGTTCAGAGCAGATGTGAGAGAAAAAAGACTGAGGTACTGGGGGAGTGGGGGAGAAAGGCAGAAAAAAAGAAAGAGGAATAGAAATGACAGAATTAAAGATAATTGCTCAGACATGTTAGTTGCAACATGTCAGAATTTTAATTTTGTGTTTTGTTCCTTTCCCTTTTCTTTAAAATAATCAGTTTTCCTTTATTGTCACAGATTACACAGCTAATTCTTAAATAATGGATATTTGCTATACTGTTATACCTGTTGTCTGCAGTAAAATTTTCAGCTTTATCCAACAGTATTATTGCATTCTTCAGCCTATGTTGATCAGAAACTACAGGCAGTATGATGGTGAGATGTTTCGGCTTTTGTGTTTGCATGCCACTTTTGTAATTAAGCATTTGTAAATTCACATGTAATAGTTTTAGAATTAGGATCAGGAGTGCTCTCTATAAAGTATACGGCTCAATTGGCCTCAATGCCCAATTTGGAGGGACTGTTAAATGTCAGAGAAGTCTGTTAGCAACAGCTGAGTTGATCCACAGGACTGCTCTGCTTTGCCAGTAGCTTAATCCCCTGTGCAAAGTCTTTATCTGGATTCGTGTGGGAGACCAGTATTTAGCATTCAGCAAGTGGGCAAGGCTGTTCTCCTACAGTGATGACCTCCCTGACCTACTAGAGCATACCAAAAATTACACTGATCCATTAGAAAGATTAAGACGAAGACAATAATAGCTCCTGTGATTTATCTTTCTGTTTTTATGAAAAGTTCACAAGTTTGCCAAAAATGACAGACAGGAATAGATAATCTCTGCTTTTTATCACCCAGATCAGACAGACTTAATGTTACCAATGAAAAGACAAATGCTGTGCTTCTATTTGTGGAGGCCGAACAGAGAATAGATCATTTTTTTCCCCTAGGAAACATCAAGTTAAAATTCTTTACTTTGAGAACCAGAGTAATAATTCAAGTGACATTTGGCATGGTGAAATGAGTAGACAATTATTATTACTAATGTACATTTGTTTCAATATTTGACACAGCCAAGGTCAGAGAGCATTGACCATTTCCTCTACAAAACTATCTTGCAGTCAGTCAGGGTACGTGACATTCAGTGAAATCTCTAGTCACACAAGGGATTTTTTAGGTGATGTTAACACCAAATGTAGATGAAGCTTTATTTTTTTTTTAACATTGGGAATTTATCCATTCTTTTCTTCTGCCAAATCAATGGAGTCTGATTATAGAATTAACTGCTGCAATCATCACACAGTTTGAGAAGGTCATGGTTGAGTATTTAGAAATAGCAAAGCTGTGCAAATAACGTATCAATATAAGGCAAAATAGTAAAGTTCTATTTTATCCCTGGTTAGAAAAGACATTACAAAAAGTGAAGAAAAATTTTTTGTTGCTTTTTTGTTTGTTTGCTTTATTGTTGTTTTTGTTGTTGTTTTTTGTTGTTGTTTGCTTTTTTTTTTTAATTTGCTGCAGAGCGGTGAATTTGCAAGCAATTGTAACTCATTAGGGCACATCATACTGCATGATAGAAGGACAGAGGAAGAAAAAAATACTTACCTTGCAGTTTCATGTAGTTTCAATTCAATTCTTGCAGGAATAATCATGTAATAATCTATTTATTTCAAATATACTAACCCAGCAAAATAATTTTCTTGCATATATTTCTCCATTGTGTTTTGAATATTATCAAATGGGAGATTCCACAAGCTCTCTTGGCAACCTGTTCCAGTGTTTGGCTAGCCTTACAGTAAAAAAGTGTTTTGTGTTGTGCTTAGATTGAATTTCATAAGTATTAATTTGTGCCCATTGCCTCTTGTTCTGTCAGTGGTCAGAGAAGAGTCTGGCTCCCTCATCTTTATTCCCTCTAATCAGGTATTTATCTACATTGATAAGATCCACCCTGAGATGTCTCCAGGTCACAGGATCTCACCTCTCAACCTTTCCTCATATGAAAGGTGGTCAAGTCTCTTGTCATCTTTGCTGTCCTTTGCTAGACTCACTCAAGTAAGTCTATGTCTTTCTTGTACTAGGGAGCCTGGAATAGGACCCAGTAGACCTGATGTTTCTCACCAGCACTGAGGAAGACAGCAAGGAATACTATTCTTGACCTGCTGGCAATGCTTTTCCTAATGGAGCTCAGGATGCTATTGGACTTCTTTGGGGCCAGGACACATTGCAGACTCATGCTCAACTTGTTCACCAGGATCCTCAGCTTCTTCTCTGCAAAGCTGCTTTCTAGCTATGTGGCCTACAGCATGCACTAGTGCCTGAAGTCACTTCTCTTCAGATGCAAGACTTTCCCCTCCCCTTTACTGAACTTCAAGAGGTTACCCTTGACCATTTCTCTGGCTTGTCCAGGTCTCTCTGAATGTCAGCACACCTGTTTTCCATGGCTTAGGCCAGGTCTGTAGTACTGACAGAGTAATTAAGATGGATCTTGCCTGAATTCTCTTTTTCCAGCTGGGTAGTGGAGACCTACTTTAAGAAATAGTAGAAACATCAGGGGAAATGACAAAGGAAAAAACTGGAGAATCTTCCAAATTGATGCCTGGCTCCAGGACTGGTGTCACTGACAGAACTTTGGGGTTTTTGACTACGAGTTGGTTTACATGACACCAAGCCTGTTGGCAAGAGATGGGATGCACTTATCTCAGTGCAGGGAAAAGATCTTTTCTCAGGAGTTAGCAGCCTTCATTGAGAGGGCTTTAAACTAGAAGCGAAGGGGGAAGGGGACAAAACCTGGCCTGCTAGGGATAAGCCTGCGGAGGCATACAGGTATTGGAGGTGAAATCCATAGCCCAGCTCAAGTGTATATATGCCTATGCCTGCAGCATGGGCAATAAGGTGGAGGAGATAGGAGCCATTGTGCAGCAGAAATCCATGACATTGTCGCCGTCATGGAAATATGGTGGGATGATTCACTTGATTGGAGTGCTGCAATGGACAGTTACAAGCTCTTTAGAAGTGATAGGCAAGGAAAGAGAGATGATGGGGTAATGTTATAAGTTAGGGAGTGCCTTGAACTTACTGTTGGACAAGAGAAGGTGGAATGCTTATGGGGAAGCATCAGGGCAAAGGCCAATGTGGTAGGAGTCTGCTATAGACCACTCAACCAGGATGAAGACACCAATGACACATTCTTCCAACAACTAGGAGATGTTTCGTGATCATTAGCTAGAGGAAGATTAGACTGGATTTTAGGAAAAAATTCTTCACTGAAAGAGTTGTCAGGCATTGCAACAGGCTTCCCAAGGAGGTGGTGGAGTCACCATCCCTGGAAGTGTTCAAAAAACATATAGATGAGGCCCTTAGTGACATGGTTTAGTGGCAGACTTGGAAGTCCTGGGGAAATGGTTAGACCTGATGATCTCAAAGGTCTTTTCCAACCTAGTTGATTCTCTTATTCTGTGAAATACCTTATATGTCAGTTAATAGTGAGCAGACCACCAAAAAAAAAAAAAAACAAAAAAGGCAAATACAAGCAGACTAGAAAACTTGGGGAAGTTCTAAATATTATATTTAAAAAAAAAAAAAGAAAGTAGTATTACAATCTGTTTCATATGCAGATTTCACTGTACTGGTGTTTCTTCTTTGCCAGAAAATAAAAAGTCTAAACAGATGTAGATTGTAGAGAACTAGCTTACAAGAAACTTGCATTTGTTCTTGCACAAAAATGGATGTAGTTGCCCACCATAACTTTAGACAACTATGTTTTAAAATACTAGCCTTTTGACTTCTCTTGTCTCAGTTTGCCCATTTTTTCGAATGCTGATAATGGGCTTGAAATAATTGCATGAAGCCTTCTGAGAGGAGTAAGTTGAGGGGAAAAAAACAACCTTGGAGTAACATTCTGTCTTTACCCAATTATTCTCTACTGAGTTCATAAAATTGCTCTCTTGTGCATCACTGAGCTTGTTTGTTTGAGGAAGAAGCAAGAAGAAATTGTAAGAGTGTCAGATTCTGAATATTGTTTTTAAGAGAAAATACGGAGACTAAGATAGTAATGGATTCTCTGATGATTCCACCATGTGCTTTTTAGTTGTTTAATTTTACACAGCCAAGAAAATTGACAGAAATAGCAACCCAAAGCTACTTTTGTGTGAACTAGGCCTCCTGAATAACACTTCCATTATAAATTTTCACTTACAGCATCATAAATAACATGAACATACACTGTACATTACACAGAATTGGTTTTCAAATTTTTATGCTCCTTATTACATCATATAGGAACAAAACCTCACAGCAGACAATTCACTTTTAGCATTTAAAGATCAGACTGATTTCTCACTGTGGGCAAAATAGTTCTGAATTATTTTATATCATAGAAATAATCTGATTTGATTTTATTATAGCAGTGCTTTAAAACAAGAAAGAGGGAGTGGCAGAGAAATAGACAATACCAGACTCATTTGTCATAAATCAGGGGAGTTGCAAACCAAAAGACTGGACATAAATAAAAAAATCATGAGATACATGATGTTTTGGCCTTTTTCTGAGTCCTTGGTGTTGGCAAAAAAGTAATAAGTCTGTATTTGTCTGGCCTGTTATTTCCAGTACAAGAAACCAAAGAGCTAAACCATCTCCCACAAGACACCTTTAATCAGTCTGAGACATATATATCATGTAACTTCTGTAAGTGCGAAACAAGGAAGAAGAAAGGTCTATTTACAACACTGACTATTCTCTTATACCCAGTTTTCGATCACTCAATTCACACTATGGGCAGCAGAATTTCTGTAATAGTTCTGCAGAATCTCATAATGCTTTTTTGTTCAGACTCTGCTAGCTTTCAAATTCACAAGCTCATTCAGTCAGAAAAACTTCTTCTTGCCCTATGACTGACTGTGTTCCTGATCATAAATGAGCAATCACTGAGAACATCATACAAAATCTTTTCAGGGTGGGTGTACTCCAGTTTGACCAATGGACCATGCTGGAGTACCACTTTTATATCTCGAAAGCTTAATGACTGCTGCTAAAGAAATCAGAGCTACAAGGCATCATTGAGTTAAGCTGAAACAGCCATCCCTACTAAAGGAAAAGGCTGGGGGGAAACAAACCCTAACTATGTCCTACCACAGTAACAGTTTTGCATCCTTTGCAACTGGAATGTCTTTGACACTTACTAACCCTTCCCCATTCTGGTTCCCAGTGTTAAGAAGAGCAGCACAAGCATGCCAAGGCTCAAAGGAGCAGAAAGAATGGATTATTATTATGTCACTGACAACATTATGGTCCTTAGGTTTTGTACATGTGATAGATTATCCAGGGATTTGGTTTCTTTCTGCCTTTTAGCATAAAAACACGCCATTCTTCGATGTGGGCTGCCCCAAGGCACTGCACAATTGGTGCAACACAGCTGTACATACCATTCCCTCCCTTTGTGACATTAGTGGCCAGGCCTGGACAACTGGAATGTGAAGTCAGCCTGGCTGCAAATTGACTACCTTCGTAAACACTGTTGACATATGAGGTAAACTACAGGATTCTTAAATTCATACTGAGAAGATGATTCAAGAAAAAAACCTCCCTTACTAACAGTAAAAGTTCAGTATAGAAAAAAACCACAATGTAACAACTCACATTTCCAAAATAGGCACATGAATTTCATGCATTAAATTTTTAATTTAATGAAGGATATTCCTAAAGATATTTAGTAGGGTCACCACAAGAAAATAAGCCTTAGCCTGTGCTGGTCAGAGTGTAGAATATGAATAATTTCAAGAATATTATATTTTTCTGATGTTGAAAGAACATTTTTAATACACAGAGGCTATTAGGAAAGCATTAGTTCTAAGCAAGTATTGATTTCTGACTTAAACTGGGCCACAATGAGTGTGGGCAATTTATATGACAAGTAAATTAAATATACTCAATATGTCTTTTGAAACTATACTTCAGAATATACTATCTATGGAAAAATGCGAAACACTTTCAGTAACAATTATAAGCATGAAATAACACATAGTTACTGTATCATCATGCTTATTTTCAGAGTTGATACAGTTCAATATTGGTTTTTGTTAAACAGCATAATCCTGTCTGAATAATTTTAACATGGCAATTCAAGGTATACAGCCTTATTCAGTGGTAAACCACATGTTCATTTTCTTTTCCTCAATGAGTCGTTTCAGAATAATTGTTATTCAGTTGTCAAATGTAAAAACTTTGTGGAGTGTTACAGCATCACAAATTATAAATCAGCAGCCTGATATAACTGGGTATGTTCACCCAGCTTTTACACAATCAAACATGTGACTCTTGCTGATGCTAGTGGAAAAATCAATGAATGATTAATATTATGGAAATGCCAACAACAGACTGAGAGGATTGAGAATTAATTGCTGACAGCAGGGAATACTCTGGGAAGATATAATAGTGAAAAATAGACAAAAATAGCAGATATTCTTGATGAACTTATATTGACTATCAAGAAGGAAGGTTTACACATTGACTAAAGGAAAGGAGATAATTTACAATGTGTCATAGAACAATAACAGCTGTAAGAAGAAAGCTTTTAGAAATACAAGAAATAAAGTACAAATTTTAGGTAAGAAAATGATATTTTAAATGTCTCATCATATTTAACAAACCTACAGCTTTTATGCTTTTTTGTATACATGCTATTTTGTAAAACACATGTATTTTAAAAATGTCCACATATTGATAAAAATATTTGGGTCTTATTTTTCTATCCACAAGGCATCTAAAAATTGATTCTGGAAAACCTATTAGGGTTTTTTTTGTTTTCACTTTTACTCCCTTGGGTTTACATATTCTCCTCAAAATCACTTTGAATTAGTGGAATTAGAAAAACAATCATGTGGAGATATCAAACAATAAGTCAATGCTTTTCATTCTTTCATGTCCGAGTAAAACATTTCTTAAACTTTCAAATAGGTACCAGCTCTCTAGAGTCATCTGGGGACACATCTTCAGGTGGTGGAAATTCTCATAGCTTGACTCAAGTAAACTTGCAAGAGCTGAATCTTTGTGCTGAAGTATAAAAAATAATAAAAATAAAAAACCAATATCAACCACATAGGCCAATTGTTCACAGAAAACCTGATAGAGTATCCTTATAATTTTTTCCATAAGCAGTTAATGATACCTTTCTACAGAATACCCAAAATGTTTTACAGCAACCTATGTCAATCTCTGGTGGTAGCAATAAAAAGACAGTCCAGAGGGAATCCCAGAAACTCTGTGCAGGATACTTATCCTTCTTTACAGCTTTCTACTTGATTATTTGGATAACTTTTAAGGTTTCTTTCACAATTAACATGGCCTACCAACTTTTTGAGAGGGAAACTTACTGTGCAGAGTTGGCTTCCTCCTAAATATACTGTCAGAAGTAAAGTGAAGCATGGCTGGAAATTATGGGAGTTACAGGTCACTTTCCTTATGAAATACATCTATTTGAAACAAGAAAACCATAGCCAAAACCAAGCCCTGTAGAAAACAGGGCTAGAAAGATGAGCCCTGTATTCTGCAGGACTTTTCTTAGTGGATGGATGAAGATGCAAAGGGTTTGGTAGTCTCCAAGTAAGGTGTACATGCCAAAGCAAACAGACCCATTCCAGACACAATGGAGAAGGCAGCACCAGCATCAGTCAGAAAGCATGTGCTCTGTTATGACCTCATGAGGAAAAAATAGGGAGCTTTTAGGGTAAAGTGGTGGCTGGAAGCAACTTTGAGCAAAGAAAGGTTTTTATTCCTCATAGTTCAGGACACCTGTGATTTATGTACTTCCATTAAAGCAAAACATCACATTAAAAATCTAATCACAGAATCACTGAATCCTAGGGGTTGGAAGGGACCTCGAAAGATCATCCATTCCACCCCCCCTGCCAGAGCAGGGTCACCTAGAGTCCATCACACAGGAACACATCCAGGCAGGGTTTGAATGTCTCCAGTGAAGGAGACTCCACAACCTCTCTGGGCAGCCTGGTCCAGTGCTCTGGCACTCTCACAGTGAAAAAGTTTTTCCTGATATTCACATGGAACCTCCTATGCTCCAGTTTGCAACCATTGCCCCTTGTCCTACCATTGGTCATTACCGTAAAAAGCTTGGCTCCATCGTCCTGACCTTCACCCTTTACATATTTGTAAACATGGATGAGGTCACCCCTCAGTCTCCTTTTCTCCAAGCTAAAGAGACCCAGCTCCCTCAGCTTTTCCTCATAAGGGAGATGTTCCACTCCCTTCATCATCTTTGTGGCTCTGCGCTGGACTCTCTCAAGCAGTTCCCTGTCCTTCTTGAACTGTGGGGCCCAGAACTGGACACAATACTCCAGGTGTGGCCTCACCAAGGCAGAATAGAGGGGGAGGAGAACCTCTCTTGACCTACTAACCACCCCCTTTCTAATGCACCCCAGGATGCCATTGGCCTTCTTGGCCACAAGGGCACATTGCTGGCTCATGGTCATCCTCCTGTCCACCAGGACCCCCAGGTCCCTTTCTCCTACACTGCTCTCCAGCAGGTCAGCCCCCAGCCTGTACTGGTGCATGGTGTTGTTCTTCCCCAGATGCAAAACTCTGCACTTGCCCTTGTTGAATTTCATTAAGTTTCTCCCCGCCCAACTCTCCAGCCTATCAAGGTCTCGTTGAATGGCAGCACAACCTTCTGGTGTGTCAGCCACTCCTCCCAGTTTAGTGTCATCAGCAAACTTGCTGAGGATACATTCTGTACCCTCATCCAGGTCGTTGATGAAGATATTGAACAACACCGGTCCCAGTACCGACCCCTGAGGGACTCCACTAGTCACTGACCTCCAACTAGATTCTGTCCCATTGACTACAACTCTCTGACTTCTTCCCTTTAACCAGTTCTTGATCCACCTCACTACCTGATCACCAAGCCCATACTTTATCAGCTTATCTACGAGGATGCTGTGGGAGACAGTGTCAAATGCCTTACTGAAATCGAGATAAACCACATCTACCGCTCTACCATCATCCATCCACCTAGCTATTTCCTCATAGAAGGCTATAAGGTTGGTCAAACATGACTTACCCTTGGTAAAACCATGCTGACTGCTCTTAATGACCCCCTCATCCTTGATATGCCTAGAGATAGTGCCAAGAACAAGTTGTTCCATCACTTTTCCAGGGATGGAAGTGAGGCTGACTGGTCTATAGTTACCCGGGTCCTCCTTCTTGCCCTTCTTGTAGACTGGAGTGACATTTGCTATCCTCCAGTCCTCGGGCACCTCTCCTGTTGCCCACAACAGTAATAAATATAAAGAGATAATGATCTTTGATCAAACAGTTATGTTGCTTTTATTTTTTTCTTCATTCTAAATATTGCACAGCAATGATTTATTCATATAACACATCTATAACCCATAGTTGAAGAAGGGGGTTTATAAACTGAAATGCCTAACAGATAACAGCATTAGACAGGAATTAAACTCCTCTGAGCTTCCACTGCAATACCTAGAGGCTGAAAAGAGCTCTTTAATTTAGTATGCTCCACTTGAACTATAGCTGAATTTGCTAATGGAACTGGCTTTCCCTCATTAGTAACCTTAGGAAACACTTCTATTTAACATAGAAACCATATAATTGTATAGTTCCCTCTTCACACTGTGGTCACAGCTATCCCTACTTGGAACCAGTTGGAGTGGCTAAGATACCTCTATTCACTTTGGTGTCATGTTCTTCAAAGAAAGAGAGCATCTATCTACTTTTGCATCTAAAGTGGAACCTCCTCTTACATTAGGAGATGGTTCATTTCTAAAAAGGGTATCCTCTCTTCCATTCAGCTCCCTGACAACAGACCTTGATTTAAGCAAATGTTTCAGAAAGTGTTAGCAGCTGACATCAAAATACCGGTTTATGATATGAGCTGTCATGATATGCCTTTGGTGCCTAGAAGTGTCAGAAGAGCAGTTGTAGTATTTTATTTCTTGGGTCGCACATCTGAAAAATACTGTTGGCAGATGATGTTAAACCTCATAGAAAGCAAGGCAATAAAGACACTAGTAAAGACATATTTCATAATCTCTATCTGCTAATTCAATTGAATTTAGTTATAGAAATATAAAACCATAGTAACCATTTTTAGTGTGATTTAACTAATATAATACAATATTACTTCAAACAAGTTCTACTAGTCATGCTTGTTCAAAGAAGATATGGTTTTTTCCTTCTACAAGTTGCCTTCAAAAAATGTTCCCTTATTTATTTTTTTTTTTTTTGAGTTTTGTTTAGTTTACTATATACTTGGCAAAGCCTATTTTCTTTATGTTGCAGTTTGGACATTGACATTTCATGAATGTGTATGGATCCAACCCATTAGTTGACATAAGTGAACCAAGTGTAAATTTGTATTGTATTGAGAACAAACAATATGAACCATAACATAGTATACACAGTGCCTAACTGTAGTTCCAGTGGAACATGTTTTTTCTTCATTTCATTACACATATCTGAGTTTATTCTCTAAAGATCAAAATTTATGCTTGGACCAGTACAGAACATCAAAGAGTCAAATAGCCACAGTAGTCTTTTAAACTGTATTTTAAACTAAATTCAAAACATACCAACCAAGGGAAAAAAAAAAACCAAAACAAAAAACCCTCATGTGTTTCCATACTTTTGTTCCATTGCTCTTTTTTTTGCATAGTTCTGAAATCATCTTATGAAAAAGATCAATATAATTTTCTCTTCTTCTTCTTTGAAAACAGCTCTGTGGCAAATTCAGATGCCACAGACTCTTGAAGTTTTTGGCTGCTTAAGCCAACTACCAAAAAATTCTTCTTCTAAGGTGTGTTCCCTAAAATTGTCTCTTACTGACAACCCTGTTTATTTCTCCAAACCCTGCTTATATTGTGCCTCTAAGAAGCACTGATTGAATTCCTTCAACTATCCTCTTCCCTATGCATGTTCTCCAGTCTTCCATTTGTTTTTCTTGTTTTTTCCTAACCTCTACCTTTAACATTCCTTGTAAAAAAAGCTGTAAGGAGTGAAGGTGAAGGATGATGTCTGAATTAATGGCAACTTGAAGACTATTCCTTAAGAATGTTGTGAAAGAGACTTGCTCAAAGGATGAGATACAGAACCTAGCAGATGGATTTAAGAGACCGGCTTGTATGGACACTGATGGTTTCCCTAGCCTTTCATATAATGAAATGGTCTTTTGTGGAAAAACTCTTAAAGCAAAAGACACATAGTCTTCAATTTTCTTAATTGAGTCCTGCAGTCCAGGTAGTTGCTGTAATTCTCTGAATGCAGGGAATAAGTTGAAAGAAGTGTCAGATTAATTTAGGGTCTGTGACTTACTATGACTCCATTTTATAAAAGGTCTGTTTACACTCTTTCTTTTCCAAAAATACAAATGAAAAACCTTACTAAATAATACTTTGCTGTGGTTTCATTTGTACAGGTCAATAATCAAATGTGCCTGTTTATTTAATATACCAGTATAAATTACAAAATTTTGATATCTCTCTAATTGTTCTTTTTTTTGTCTACATGAAAAGTGACTTCTGTGTCTTTGAAATACTAGTATGACAAAAGAAGACATTTTAAAAAAAGTGTAGAGACCTCTGATAGGCAGGAAGGGAGCCAAGTAATGCAGAGAAATCTGCCTCCATATGTTGCTTTAGCAGTGACAAGATCCTGGCATCTCTTTGGGTTTGTTTCCCTACACCTTCGTTCCAAGACAGTGTGATCTTGTCCGCTAAATGTTGCAAGATGTCAATTAAAAAACATTGGTAATGGCCAGCAGAAACAATTATGACTATATGAACCAAACTACTGGCAATTGCTATGTTATTTACAGTACATTATGATTTAATTAAACATCTGCTTGCATTTATTCCAAAATGAAAGGACTGATAATGTTGTGTCCTGAGAAAATTAAGCAGGGATGCAGGGATGAAAAGAGATTCCATGCCACCCTCATATTAAAAATATGTGCAAACTGACCCTGTTTAAATCAACTTTTGTCTTCTCAAAAAGAGTGTGCCAGTTTTTATCACTGGCTTATCATATACTTTGAGTCTCTTACATAATATAAAAGAACGGCAAGAGATCATGTAGCCATAACAACTGACACTTAGAGAAGATTAACAGGGAAGACAATTTAGTACCCAGGACTCTAAAACTGCAGAAATTCTGTCTTATTGTTACGAAAGAATTTTACAGTATATTATACTGTCTAAAGGGATCATGTTTTACCATTCTGATTTTGATAATGCTGTAGCTCCAACCAGCATACTAAAGTTTCTGGAACACACCTACCCTTAGACAAAATACTGAGAGCAAAGACATTATCCTTTCTTTGAATACTATTGGATTTTGTGAAATCATAATATGGCACTGGATCTATTACTTTTGTATGCTATGCCTTCACTGGTAATCTCAAGAGACAGTTGTGTTTGGAAGTAAGTTTTGGGTAGTAAAGTTTTCAGTTATTAAAAAGTAATTAAGTGCTATAATCAGACATGATCTCAAATTTTTTGTTCACAAATATTAGATAACAATTGGATAATACTGTATGTGGCAAAAAAACCTTTTTTTCTTTTTGTTAGTATTATGCTTACTGTATAGATATCTATGTATATAAATGTATATGTGTGTGCATGTGTGTGTGCTTGCTTAAATATAAAATATTTCAAGTATTCATTTAAATTAGCCAAGAATTTTCTGGTTTGGAAAGATTTTTCAGAAGACAATCCCTTTATAAATACGTATAACATATTTGTCTTGTTGATCACTCAGGCAGGCAGGAGAAAGGAACTCACTTGAGCATGGAAGCATGTCTAAGGACAACTGCATCAAGAAAAGCAAAGGAACATGGCATATATGCATATTTTGCTAGCCAATACTCAGTTTTGCTTAATGAAAACCTGACTATGAACTGCTTTGCCCCAGGGATGCTTTAAAATTTACACATGTGATTTTAGCTTAGTTCATGGCTTAGGTTTAATGAAATCTTCAGCATACATGACCTATCTCTTGGTTTCAGGTGGTGAGCAGCATATCATGAACTAACTTCCTCTGTCTGGTAAGGTCTTTATTTCATTACAAGCTAGGAAGATTTGCAGACTGATATGAGGGATAAGTATCTAAGAAACATTTGAAATTCTCAAGAATCAAAAGATACTTGGGAAGACTGCAGACAGCCCATCACCACCCACCACTTTGGATGCCAGGTCATCTTACCTTGAGCGTGCTACGGGGTGTTGTGGGGAGGGAGACAAGACAATTTTCATTTATAGAAGAATTTTTACTTCCTTTTTCATGAAGATATACCATAGATCCTAAGGTAATATGCTACAGTATTGGAATTGTAATCTAAGCAAAGAGACATGTTTCTTATCAATTAAAAATTTCCAAAGTAAAAGAAAGAACATTTGATGCATATTAAAACTGAAGGAGAAATTCAAACTGGAAGTGGGGGATGAACACCTGGTGAAGGTGCTCCATGCAGATGATGACATGTTTGGTGCTGGTGCAAGTGTATGCAAGGAATTGGCTTTTGAAACACCTTTGCAGACTCCTTGTAGACTCTGTCCAATGCATTGCTCATTAATATATATATATATATAAAAGCAGAAATGTATATAAAATTCACCTCAGGAAGTACTATAAGAAATTTTACAAGCCACTATCCACCACATTTGAAAAGTCATGGTGGTACAGTGAGGTTCCCACTGACTAGAAGAGGGGAAACATAACTCCTATTTTTTAAAAATGAAAAAAAGAAGACCTGAGGAACTACAGGCCAGTCAGTCTCACCTCTGTGCCCAGCAAGATCATGGAGCAAATCCTTCTGCAAACTATGCTAAAGCACATGGAAACTAAGGATGTAATTGGTGACAACCAACATGGCTTAACTAAGGGTAAATCATGCCTGACACATTTGATGGCCTTCTCTGATGGGGCTGCAGCATTGGTGGATGAGGGAAAAGCAACTGATGTCATCTACCTGGACTTGTGCAAAGCATTTGACACTGTCCCATACAACATTCTTGTCTCTAAATTAGAAAGGCATGGACTTGATGGATGGGCCACTTGGTGGATAAGGAGTTCCTGGAAGGTTGTATTCAAAGAGTTGTGGTCAATGGCTTGGTGTTCAAATGGAGATCAGTGACAAGCGGTGTTCTTCAAAGGTCAGTATTTGGATCGGTGTTGTTTAACATCTTTGTCAGCAACATGAATTAAGGGATCAGGTACACGCACAGCAGGTTTGCCAAGGACACCAAGCTCTGTGGGGCGGTCAACACACTGGAAGGAAAGGATGCCATCTAGAGGGACCAAGACGTGCTTGAGAGATGGACCAGTGCAAACCTCATGAAGTTCATTAAAGCCAACTGCAAGGTCCTGCACCTGGGTCAGGACAACCCCATGTACAAATACAGGCTGTGCAGACAATGGATTGAGAACAGCCCTGAGGAGAAGGACTTGGAGGTGTTGGTTGATGAAAAGCTCAGCATGAGCCGGCAGTGTGCACTTGTAGCCTGGAAAGCCAACCATATCCTGGGCTGCGTCAAAAGAAACATGACCAGTTGAAGAAGGTGATTCTGCCTTTCTGTTCTGCTCTTGTGAGACTCCATCTGGAGTACTGTGTCCAGTTCTGAAGTCCCCAACATAAGAAGGACATGGAGCTGTTGGAGTGAGTCCAGAGGAGGGCCATGAAAAAGGTCAGAGGATTGAAACACCTCTTCTATGAAGAAAGGCTGAGAGAGTTGGGGCTATTCAGCCTGGAGAACAGAAGTCTCTGGGTAGACCTTCTAGCAGCCTTCCAATACCTGAAGGGGGACTGCAGGAAAGATGGAGAGGGACTTTTTAAAAGCGCATGGAGTGACAGGACAAGGGGAAACAGTTTCAAACTAGAGGAAAGTAGATTTAGGTTGGATATTTGGAAAAAATTCTTTACTATGAGGGTAATGAGACACTGAAACTGGTTTCCCAGAGGAGTTCTGGCTGCCCCCTCCCTGGAAGTGTTCAAGGCCAGATTGGAGAGGGCTTTGAGAAACCTGGTCTAGTGGGAGGTGTCCCTGCCCATGGTAGGGGCATTGGAACTGGATGATCTTTAAGGTCCCTTCCAACCTAAACCATTCAGTGATTCTATGATTCTGTGATCTTATTGTTGAGTATATCTCATTGACATGTTTTACACGTCTGAACATGTTGGAGGAACCCAGCTTGACTGTACTGATGACTTGACAAGTGATGAGGTGGTTCTGATATTATGAAACCTAACAAGGTTCTGTCTGACTTCTGTTTTCATACTTTTCATAGTCAATAGTTCTACAAAATTTAACATAGTCAGCGTATGGAATGTTACATAGCCAACACGTGGAATGTTAGTAGGCAGATAATTGTGAGTTACCACTCAGTCAACTGCTGTCATTAAGGCCAGACAGAAAGTGAAAGATACCTTTCAGCACTGACAGAGAGTGGAGATTTTTGTGATTAGCAACACTTTGCTCATAAAGGAAAGACACGTATGTTCTTTGTAAATTGAGGCCTGCAGAAATACTCAGTGCTTTTATTACAGTAAGAAGCAACACAATCCCAAAGGACATGCCTCTAAGTTTTAGACAGTCTTTAACAGATCTTTAAGAGATCCTGTTTAATGACTAGTAGACTGCTACATAGCACCTTCCCTTTGCCTATAATGTCCATGCATTTTTCTGTTACACATCCTTAAAAGGATGACACCAAGGTCTTCTCCTGAAAGCCTTAATAGATCATCATTTACAAAAAAATTATGTTGGTACTTGAAATAGACAAAATGTTCCTATATGTTCAGAACAGAATATATTTGAATATCGTAGACACTACACTACGAAGACTCACCTGAGTTCCTGTTTGTTCTAATGGTCGCTGTTTTTGCAAAATAAAACCAGATAGATCATATAACTTTGTCTCTTGGATCCTACAACTGGCTAATTAGGCCTTAAGCTGAATTTTTCTCTTCTTTTTACATGCAATCTCTTTAGATGAGCACTATAATCTTGCCTACATTGATCCACTGAAGATCCTCAAGCAATTTTGATGGATCAATTTAAAGAAGCTTAACTATATTGCTTGCACCATCTTTCTGGTGCAGATAGAGCAAGGAATTTCTAATGATGCAGAGTTTTCTGAAATTCTCATTGTGAATCTTTTTTAAGCATGAAAACTTACTTTTTATATTAAAAAGCAAAAAAGTTGTTTTAAGACACAGAATATGTATTATACTCACAGTGTCCTGTAAACTGTAGAGTTTCTTATCACAAAAAGATTTATATGCCATAATCTCAAAGATGCATTGTTTTTTACAGATGCTATTACAGCTGGGGAGACTGGAATGATAACTGGTTCACCACATCTGTAAAAGAGAGATAACTGGTTTGCTAAGTATTTTTATGTGCAAAGTAATGGATCATATTAATCAGTTCCAGGCTCAAGGAGAAATTTAAGAGGATTTTCACTTAATATATATCATCAGCTGTACTATATTATATAGTGGTAGGGCATACACTAAAGTGGTCTTTTGTGTGTGTGTGTTCATTCATACGTGCATATTCTCCCATGGATTTGAGGGCAAGAAGGTGAGGGACAGAGGAAAGTAACTAAACCCTTTCATCTGAGCCTTTTGATTTTTTTCTCTAGGAAAATGTTCACCTGCTTATTGCTGTCTGAAAACACTGAATCATCTTAAATGGGATAGAGGCTTGCAATATATTATCTACATGCTCATCATCAAGCATCATTCAGCCTTGGGAATGATGTAGGGTTATTAAGAAATCCTTCCTTTCAGCACTGTGAAATCTGTCCATGATTATGTTTTTATCCTGTAAACAGAATCTCTAAATTTAAATTAGTTATATTTCAGAAGTAATAGTATGATAATGCCCTCATGATTTTGAAGGGTTTAACACTAACTGGCCTGTAAAAAAGCATCCCTTGCAGAGAAGGGTTTTCTGCAATTACCTGTAGAGCTTGTATAAAACTTGAAAAAGGAGAGTGACATACTGTCATTGAACTCTTAATTCTGATGTGACGATTTTTTTTTGCAGAGTCAGTCCTATTCATAGCTGTACTGCAGCAATACATCTTAAAAGCTGTAAATAGCTAAGATCAAGACTGGGAGGTAAGAGGACTGCATGGTGGAGATACGCCATACTCAGTGAAAATGGAAAGGTGATTTTTGGTTCGTACTACTATTCATATGTCTGCAACAGAAATGGGTCAGATAACAGTACTGAGGTTTTAAACTACTTCGACAGTTAAAGTACAGATGTTCTTGCAGGAGGGTCATGTGATTCCTGCCAGAACCTCCAAATGTTTTGCTAGTCCTCCAAGAAACCTATCTGAAGAATAATTTCACATACTCTTTTCTCATTTGGTAACACCTTTGTTTGTTTGTTTATCTGTTTGTTTTTGTTTTTTTGTGGATTTTTTTGGTGGGCTTTTCCTCTACAATACCAGAGCAATTAGGGAATCATTTTCCTTATTTCTGTATTTAAGATGTTGATTTTGTTTATGGTAGCTTTTGCAAGACACCTGGCCTCTTCTGTACGAGATAATTCTGCAAGGGAGAATTACTTCTAGGAGAGGAAATGAGAATGAAAGAAGAGAAGGAAGGCAGAGAAAATGTTCAGGAATATTGACCTGAGTTTCTGAATGTAAAACAGAGATGCCCTCCTCTCATTGTGACTTCCAATAAGCTTTAAGATTCCGAAGAGATCTTCTTCCAAAGATGTGGAATCTTTGGAGAAGCACATAAATATTACAGTTATGAAACTTCAATCATTCCAGTCCACTTCTATGAGAAAGTAAGTCTCCGATGTGATGTTAGTAGTAAAAATGCAACTATTCCCATCCATCAAACAATCTTTTCAGTTATCTTTTATTAAGGAACAATGCCTCAAACTAGTTTTGGAAACTGAGATTTGTAGCACCTAGCTGAAATCCTAAAAGGAGACTTTGACTAGAACAATGTTTTTTCACTGAGTGTTTCTGAAATGCTGGTAATAAGCAGCTTAAATTTCAATAGACAGTACTTTACATCACATATTGAGAAATAAATCTGGTACTAAAATATAAAAGGGAGGCTGTGAAAGTGGCTTAATTTTAACTTTTGAGAGAAGCTAAGTGTAAAATCTGTTTCTTCTAGCTTTTGCTACTTTTTGTCTTCTCCTCCCTTCACCCTTTCACTGGAGTTCTGTAACTTTATACTGTGTGTATGAATTTGGGAATACAGGGGCATGTTTTGAATTCAGCTTTAATAGTTTTGGGGTTTTTTTCTGTTTCTCCATACCCAGTCATTAGCTTTTGGATTAAAAAAAGTACAAGTAGATAGATAGCAACTGTGAGCCAGAGCTTTGGCTACATACAGCTGAGAACTAATGTTCCCCAAACCTGCTCTAAACAGAAACAAATGAAACAGAATTATGCTAAAAATACTTTTTTTTAAAATAGGTACTTCTTTTTTGAGGGGAGATTGGGAGTAGGAGAATGATGGGGTGGTTTTTAATGTCTTTGTTTCTAGAAGTGCAATGTGTATTTATATAGAGACAAGACTGGAAGCTGAGCTAGCCAAATGACATTTGAAAATAAGAAATACATTTTAATGAAGAAAAAATATTCTAAAATAATGGGAAATTTGCCTTTTAAAACAGTTTTTATTTACTTAAAAGAGAATATAAAATACATTGGAGTAAATGCCAAAAAGTTCGCTGAAGGCGAGATAACTTCTGTGAGCTTGATAGTATATTCCCTTCAGCTGTTAAAAGTCCCTCTTATGAATAATATCATATCTTATTGCAATGATATAATTAAACGTTAATTTGGTAAAAACAAAAATTTGTTATCTTGAGAGTTTTACTTTCTACATTTGGTTGTGTTTACAACATTTTACCTCTCAGAGATCAGAGATATTAGCTGTATTTTACACTTTGGATAAAGACAGCAATCAAAAGTAAAATAAACTTTAAGGATATTTTTTGGTTATTGTGATCATTATACAGCTACATCTAAGATTAGACTTGTCCCAGGGTTAGTGGTTTTGGTTGGGTTGTTTTGGGTTTGGGTTTGGGTTTTATTGGGGGCTAGTTTTTGGAGAATCATTTTATTATTATTATTATTATTATTATTATTATTATTATTACTAATTATAGAAAGAAATTGGGCTGTATAGTTATTGCATGATTTAACATAAAATTTACAGGACTGTCTTCCACATGGTTGAATCCTGCCCTGCAAATATAAATACTTGCATGTGTGCCTTTCTTTAAGCACAAAAGTTATCCAATGGACCAACCAGAAGCTCAAGTTAAGCATATACATTACATTTCTCATTCTGGATGTATATAGTAGTAGAGGACCTGCTGAGTCAATTAGACACCCATAAATCTATGGGGCCGGATGAGATCCACC
>VZRW01007842.1:56517-191192 GCA_013398125.1 Aegotheles bennettii | reverse complement strand
CGCTAACAGCCGCCAACAGCCGCTAACAACCGCCGTGCCCTGCTCGCTGCTCCGCGTGCTCCACGTGCTTTAGGAAAAGTTTTTTCACTGTAAGGGTGATTAAGTATTGGAATAGGCTGCCCAGGGAGGTGGTGGAGTCACTGTCCCTGGGGGTGTTCAAGAGGCGTCTGGATGTGGTACAGGGTGATACGGTTTAGTGGTGATGTAGGTAGTCAGCTGGACTGGATGATCTTGAAGGTCTCTTCCAGTCTTGATGATTCTACGATAATCTTTTTTTGTAAAATATTTAACTTGTTACTGGAATATTTTGAAGCGTTAAGGTCATTAACATTAGTTTGTATGTGTTTCACTTGGTTTATATTCTATATAAATTACTAGGGAGCAATTTTAACAGGAACAGCATGTGGCAATGTATTTTACACTGTATAAATATGTGGACAAATGTCCACAACACATTATGGAAACAAAGTTTGATCTTTAAGAGGAATAATGAGGGCTTGAAGTAGTGTATAATTGTTTTCACATGAAAAATTTCCGATTTGGTGATTCTTGGACAGAGAAATCAATAGTTATTATAGGAAGAATTTGCCTGATACAACTTCTTAAAGCGGGATTTTATAGCAGAATTTTGTAAAAACTCTTTTCTTTAAGGCTGCTTTCTCTCTGTCTTCCATGATTGTCTTTCCCTATAATTTCCCTGACACTTCTGAAAACTGTAGCATCTGTGATTATATAATGAAAATTATATATTTGTAGTATTTTCAATTAATTCATAAGATTATATTTCATTTTGGAAGTAAAAAGAACATGGCTAATATGGCAGCAGAGACTTCATAAATGACCCATAAAAAGGCTTGTTGGGATCTGCTCTCAGATTTCAAGGGTGCATCTGAGAAATTTGTCACCGAGCATCTTTTACAAAAAGGAAAATTATCAGAGAAAGAAAGTGCTAGACTTAAAACCTGCTTTTTAGTAATGTGTGTTTTGTCTTTATTGAGATTAATCGGTATTCTGAAGTGGCATGCTGTTACTTTGGGGAGGAAAACTTTGGATCTTTCTAAATTACTCCTGTTCTCTCCCCAGAAATGCCCAACACGTGCACACACACAGAGAGGTTTTTGATTGCAAGTTTATGTTATTACCCTGTTGCCTTGGCAGAAGATAGTGGATCTAGATGTCTGTGAGATGTGCATTATATCCTTTATATGCAACTTCAGATAGAACAAACAAAAAGCAAAGGTGCTTTTCTGGCCAAAAAGAACGAATCCTCCAAAAAGAACGAATCCTCCAAAAATTCTGCAAAACATTAGAAATTCCTAATGCTGGTGTAGTCCAGTGGTGAGAGAAAATTATTTGTCTTAATTGTGAAAATGGCAGCAAAGATAAAAGCCAATGAATTTGTTACACTTCTTTGCTGGACTTTTTAGCTAAATACAGAAGGGATTATTAGGGTGCTTCAGGTGTCTGAACACTTAAGAACTACTAAAATTTGTCTCAAATAATTTTGAAGCCTTTGTAACTGAGTTTTGTACTCTTACAGGCTCTTATGTTTTCATTTTAATCTTGTATTGGATTTTCTTTCCTCTGATGCTCCTGATCTAGAAAATATGTGGTTTCTGGAAGAGCTTTATCTTTAGGTAGATTGCTGATCTTCACCTGGAGAAAATATTTAAAAACAAATTTAAAAAACTTGCAGACCTTTTCAAGGTTTCTTCTAAATTGAGAATCTAAAGTTAAAATCGGGCTTAAAGTTGTGCTTGTGCCACACTTTGGTGTGTAATCTCTTGCTTTTCAATCTGAAGAGATGCTTTCTTAATGACTCAATGTTTGAACAACTATGAAAATCCTTCAAAAAGACAGGCCTGAGGTACTAAGCTGTAGACTGATTTGAACTCCTATGTGTTTATTTGAGGAACAGAGACATTAAAAGGACAAAACCTGATTTAAAGAGGGTGGATGATAAGAATTGGTGAACTATGCTTTTAAGAATACTGTCTAGGCCCAGTTTCTTGTGCAGAAACTAGTTAATTGGAATCACAGAACAGTAACGTACTGCTGAGCACCAGGCTTCTCCAACAATTTTAAACATGTACCTTGGTATACATTTCAGATGTAAAGCAATTAACCAGGAACTTTACAACTACTGAGCAGTGTTTTCCAGCTTCAGTACCCAGTCCCACTATTTGTTTCTGAAACAAAACTGCCAGATTGGTTGAATGTATTGGCTGCAGCACATGCTATGTTTAAATACTGGAAAGTGCTGTTGAACTAATGTGAGTAACTGCATAGGAAAACATTTTTAGTGTAAAAAAGAGATGATTTTTAGGAGATCTGTAATTAATATTGGGCCTAAAACAGGAAGGTAGAACAGTGGGGGTAGACAACTCAGACTCGGGTGTGAGTTTAATTTTGGCTTGAAAGAAAAGTATCACAGGATTGCTACTTATTGTGTTCCTGTCTGTGTGCAATGTTTGTAATAGTAGTACTAATTTGCTTGCCTAGATCTACTTGGCTGCTCGAATAAGCAGATCTCACATTACACTCTCTGCTTGAGTACTTATTGTTTTACCAAAGCATAGCCTAAGCCACAGGCTTCCTTATCCAGCAGTACTTAGTAACAGGAGAAAAAGTGATTCCGATTGGTACTTCTTTACAGTTTCCAATATATATATTATTTTATATATATGTTATATAGTTTTGCTAATGGTGGATCAACCTAAAGGTATCCTCACTTTTTTTTTTATAAATACTAACGTATTATCAAGTACTTGAGAAATTGCTGATTTCAAAAGGATGCAATATAACAAGCCTAGGGTTCTGCTTTCATGAAGAAATGTTGATAACCCAAAACTTCTAACATGAGCCTATGTACTTTTAGTTCAAGTCATTAAAACAATCTGTTTGACAAAACTAAGTTAAAAATAATAGCTTCAGAGTTGATAAGGTTTTGATGTATGTCATACTTTTAAAGCATGTAAATGGTAGCTGTCATTGGAAGAAATATGTCATCAAACTATTAAGGTTCGTTAGTTTACAAGCGCTAATTTTACTAAGCTAGCTTACTTTATACCATTAACTTTTCATGGTGCTGTAACAGATTAATGTCTAATGTTTGTGAGACATGAGTGTATATAGTTATGGTAAATGTGAATATATCTACTGACTGATTACTGTCATCATCTGATACATTTACCATTTAAGTAAAATATATTCCCAAGAGTATTGTGTTTAGAAGGCATGGACTATTCAGGGAAAAGCAGTGCAAAGATTGTCTCCAATTTTGGGGTGGTAAAGCTGTTGTGATTTTGTAAGTGTCTGCATGCTTGTGAAGATACGTTCTTCTGGAGTTGGTGATAGTTGTTTTACTGTACTCTGAACATTGTAGTTTTACAGAATGTTAGGAGCTTAAAAAATATTGAGCTAGCTTGTTGCTGCAGATTACAGAATGTGCATGAAAAAAAGTTGAGTGGATTTCTAGGCAGCAAATCTGGTTGTTTTTTCATATTGTGAAAGTTTTAGATCTTCAGTAACAGGTAATAATTTGTAAATATCTTTCTGTAAGATATTTATTCATTAATAAGAAAAGTGGAATTAAATTAGAATTGTGTCATGGTATGCACTATATTAGAGCTGTGTTTTCTTGATTCCTGTTTGATAGCTTAAAGATGAAGCTGACAGATAGCAGACTAATATTTCTGAAGTGTATTACCTGTCATGATGACCATGCTGTATCTGAGACTGTTTACTTTGAATAATACCTTCACTTAATTCAAGTATAGTGGAGTGTGATCAAGAGTCCTGGAATGGCTACTTTATGTGTTATGACAAGCAAAAGTTCCCTTTTTTTAGAAAAAAGAAGAGACTAGTGCATTATATTAATTCATAAACTTTTAATGTGACGTTCAGTTGGACAATTGATCATCATTTGAAAATATTTTTTATGAAAATTCTCTAAAAACATACAACATTCTACTAGGTTTTACTTTTTACTTTCTTCCTTCTCGCTCCCTCCTCCATTTTTGTTGCAAAATTGAAGTTGCATGACTGGCTAGCGATGAATCAGATCAGTGCCCTGTTAAAATGATCTGAAGGAGAGAATGTCAGGACAGTGTCAGTGGGATGTTGTTAGATATGAGCAAATAGGAAACCTGAGAAAGAAGAGTGAACGTAGTCAGAGGAATAGAGACCATTAGATTCTGAATTGGGCAGTTGGAGCCATACTTGATCATTCTCCATGAGATCGATGACAGCGCTGCCAGAAGCCTGGTCAAGATATCCTTTCTTGTACTCATCATAAGTGTACATGAGTGGGGAACCATTTTTATAGAGTGCAACCCAAACATTTGTTCCTTTTGCATGTACATGATAGGCAAAATAGTACAGTCCAGGGATCCTGCAGGTGAAGATTCCTGTTCTGGGGTCATAGTGTTGCTGCCTGTTGTACAAGATCTTATCAAACTTGATGGGAACTGTTGCTGCAGGGTAGGCTTTTGAGAGGATGACACTGAAAGCGGACACAGGCATCCCTGTGAGAGCTTGGTTTACTCCTCCTTTCACGAAAGACATTCCTGATAGCTCCTGAGACTCTCCTGCTTTAATGTAGCTTTCAGGCATCACGGCTTGGCCTGGGGGACCAGGAGGGCCTGGGGGGCCTGGCAAGCCTGGCTCTCCATTGTTGCCTTTAGGCCCAGGGGGTCCAGGTGGTCCCATGGGTCCACTCAAGCCTTTTGTAGAGATACCTGCTGGGCCTGGCAGTCCTGGTGCTCCTGGCTCACCTTTTGCACCGGGGGCTCCTGGCAGGCCAGGGGGGCCGATGGGGCCTCTGGTCCCAGGTATTCCTGAAGGCCCTCTGGGGCCTGGCTCGCCATTGATCCCTGGCACTCCCTTAACTCCTTGTGGACCCATTGGACCAGGCAAGCCAGGCAGCCCAGCGTGGCCAGTGTCACCCTTTGGACCTGGGAAACCTGGGTGTCCCTTAGGACCAGCAAGACCCTGCTCTCCTGGGTATCCTGGTTTTCCCTCTAATCCTGGTAGGCCTCGTTCACCCTTGGCTCCTGGGAATCCCGGCGGTCCTGAAGGGCCCATGTCGCCTTTGGGCCCGGGTAGGCCGTCCTCACCAGGCAAGCCTTTGAGTCCTTGAGGGCCCATGTTTCCTGGTGGCCCAGCAGGCCCTGGTTCTCCTGGCACACCAGCTGGGCCTTGCTCTCCTTTAGGTCCTGGAAGGCCAGAAGGACCTTCAGGCCCTCTGTGTCCCTTCATCCCTGGCAATCCTGGCTTTCCAAATCCTGGGAGACCTGGGGATCCAGGCAAGCCTGCGGGTCCAGGGTGTCCCTTGGCTCCGGGGATGCCTGCTGCTCCTGGTGGTCCCATTGGCCCAGGCTTGCCAACACCGGCTTCTCCAGGTTCTCCTGGGGGACCCTGGGGACCTGGGATCCCAGCTGCTCCGGGTGCCCCTGGTAAACCTCGGTCACCTTTCATACCTGGCTGACCTGGAAGACCATTTTCACCAGGCTTCCCAACCCCAGCAGGACCAGGGAGGCCCCGGGGCCCCTGCGGGCCTGGGAGACCCCTGCTACCTGGACGGCCTGGAATGCCAAATCCGTTTTCTCCCTTTTGTCCATTTATACCAGGGATACCTGGCTCTCCCTTCTCGCCAGGGAGGCCCCTAGGCCCTTGAGCTCCTGGAGGGCCTTGTGGTCCTGGCTTTCCAGGAACAGACAATCCTGCAGGGCCAGGAGTGCCGGGGGGTCCTTGTGGCCCTCTTGCACCTGGGAGCCCAACAGGTCCAGCTTCTCCTTTCTCACCACTTAGTCCTCTGTCTCCTGGCTTTCCTGGTAGACCTGGCATGCCTGGCTTTCCAACTGCAGAGAATCCAGGTGGTCCTGGGGGACCAGGGGGCCCTTGGGGACCAGGACTTCCAAATCCCGGCTTTCCTGCAGGACCTGGTTGTCCTCTTGGTCCAATAGGGCCTGGGGGACCGGGGGGTCCTTGTTCACCTCTTACCTGCACACCTGTGAGAGAGAGGAAAACAGATCAACCAGGGTAGCTACAACAGATTTGCAAACTCGTATTGTGATGGTGAATTGTGTGAAGGGTTAACTTAATTTGAACCTCATAGAAGTCCAGTGTCTAATACTGTGTTTGCTCACTGAGAACCTGACATTCAGGGCAAAAGTGGCTTAGAGGAAAAGAGGTCTTACGCAAAAAATTAACAAGTTGCAAATTTGTTGGAGTTGTGTTGTGAGCTACAAGGCCTCCAGAAACTTTTCTGGCTTCAATACCCTTAGGGTCATCAGAGAGCTTGAAAGATGCTGTACAAAAAGATGCTACAAACTATTAAGGAAGAAAAAAAAACCAGGTAACTGATTTAGCAAGCTACCAGACTTGTATCTTGATGATGAAATGAAACCAGAGAAAGCTTCCTGTGCAGGTGTAGATACTTTTCTGAAGCTACTTGGTGCTACATTTAAGTAGTGAGACTTTTTGTCCTTTCCACCCTCACGCTTTCAAAAGTGGGCCATGGCTCTGGGTTTTCTTTGTAAACAGATGAATGTTATATTTTCAAATACCATCTTAAAGATTTTTGTCATAAAAATTTCACACAGTGGCAAGTTCACAACTGGTAATTCATCTTACTGCAGTCACGATTCTGGCATTGTTTCGTTTTTTTTAATAATAATTTTCTTAGTTATCAAAACAGCAGGTGGAGCCACTTAACCAATTGTCACAAATACGGGAATAAACAAATAAGCTCACTGCTTAGTTTTCTGTGACCTTTGGAGGGAGCCTGCAGTTTCCTGTTGGAAGTAGGATGCTGATTTGTAGGACATTACAGACAAGATTAACATGAATATTGTGAGACCACTTCAGTAGTTTGCAGCAACTGGCAGCGTTGTAGAATAAAATACCATACATATGATGTATGTTGATTTAAGAGGTCATTTTAAAAGTAAAAACTGTTTTTTATAATAGCAACATATTCTGTTTGATGCTTATTCAGAAAAGATTGTTAAGATCAACAACTGGGTAAGCTAAAGTTTGCATTTCAGTTTCTTACAAAGAGAGCAGTGTGTGCGTATATACATATATATGTGTGTATATATATATATGAAAGTTTATGCAATTACTATTCTGCTGTCTCTTAGATAATAAATTGCCTTTCCCAATCTGTGGTTAGTCTTGAAGAACCAAAGATGAGATGGAGTAAGAAAACTATTCTTGTACACATTGTATTTAAAAAAATAGAGATGTGTATATGAAATACACTTCATTTTGGTTTGATATTGGATCTGTGAGGTTGCCTTCTTCCTATTTTGCCAGGGAAATTGTTCTTGTCTACCAAGAGTAGAGAATGCATTTTATTTTTTGCTGTTGCATAAAATCAGCACAAATGCATATCACCTTATTTTTCACACTTTCCCATATCATCCTTCTTAAGGCAATTAAAGAAAGGTAGTAGTTAATATCCTACACACAGGAAGAAAGCAATGTCTGCATTTTCAGTTTGTCAGTAAATCAAGCACACATCCTTCTCAGCTGCAAAGGAGATCATGGAATCTGAGAATACCAGTGAAAAGTGTGGTGCAGTCTTTGGTACCTTATTGTTGTTGTTGTATTTCTTACTGCTGAACTCCCAGATTCAGTAGGGTGCAATTGCTGTTTGGTTTTTTTTGTTATATAGGTGTCATAAGATGTGGAAAATTTTAAGAACTACATTGTATGAAAAAATAATTTGGAAAAGGCTTAAGCTTGTCGGATTTAACACGTACCCTGCACCAGAAGTGGCGTGTAAATGTTGTTTAAACATCACACATTTTCTCTTCACCGCAGATAAGAGAGCTGCCATCAGAGAAAACGGCTTACTCAACTGTAGGACTCTGAATTTATTCCATAGGTTCTGTTGATTGATAAAACTTCAAAAACTATCTGTTTACTTCAAACAACACAGGCAGGTCAGATCAAAGCCTCAATACAAATACCTAAACAGATTCCTGAGCTAGTGCTGTTTCAGTTGTAAAGCATTAGGGGGAAAAATACGAATAGGCTGAGTTTCTTTAACCATGTTTTAGATGCACCTTCATATCAGTCCTAGAAGGATGTTTACAAGGAAAATACAGTCTTTAAATTTTAGTGATTAATTTGAATGGAGACTCCTCATCATCCTTTGGGGGACAATTCATCAAATAAAACCAGCATCTAGGAAGTCAGAAGTTTTCATTTAAAGTTTTTTAAAAAAGCCTTGCCCTAAGCATGGAAAAATAAAACAGAACTCTGTTTCAAACACTACGTGTAGCCACCCATTTTGACTTATAAGGACAGAGAGGATACCCAGAAATAAGATGACACAATGTATAGCACTGCAATTATATTTTTGCCTGTACAATAAGACTGATTTATGAAATGAAAAGAACTTTTTATAATTAAGCTAGAATTTTTATATTGCTGTGAGATTAGTCTGATAATTAAAACATAAGCTTAAATCACTCATGAAAAACTATGTAGAGGTTTGTCACATTTTTATGACTATATATCAATTTATTTTGCCTTTCTAGACTTTAAATAGATCTTCATTTGGCTGCTTGTATCAGATATATATTTAAATTCACACCTAAAGTCTGTTTTGGGTAGAGATAACATGACAGGATATGTAAAAGTTCTTTCTGAATATTGTAGATGATAGGCCTACTGTTAGAAACCCCAGTGCTGAATCAAGAAATTTGAGGAAAATTAATTACCATGTTGTACATAATTATGCACACAATCATGTTGTGTTATTCCCATTGCTGAAGATCAGATCTGTAGCTGTGATTTTTGTTTCTGCTCTATATGCCTTCAGTGATTATTGTGTAAAAAAAACTTGTCTGTGACAAGTGTGTGTCTATGTCAATAGGAGGCAACTGCCAGAGCCACTGCCAGTTCTTCCTGCAGTGATGACATTATTTTAATAAATCTAAACTGTTAGTGAAAGTCAAAATACCAATAGTATAAACAAAGAGCTTTTGTTCATGTATTGACCTACTATGAATAATTGCGTTAGTTTATTACCAAAAGTAAGTAAACTTACCTTGACTCTTTACATTGAATGGTAGAAAATGTGGGCCCTTGATGCTGGATTGTTTCTGGTATTGCTCAGAAAAATATCCATCACTACCATGAACAATGTTCAGACAGAACAGCAGCAGGAAGGATATTTGTAAGTGCATGTTTCCAAATCCGTTCTGTTAGAAAGGGGAGAAAAAGTATGTTACAAAGCTGTTCATATGTGTTTCTTGTGCATGAATAAATGGTTTTCCTTAAGTTACTGGTATTAAAAGTAACATTATTTTGTGCTTACTTCCTTCTGCTTTCCCTAGTTGTGAAAAATAAGAAAAAGAGAATCATTATTGCTATCAGTTTGAATGGTAGAGTTCTTGTATAGATAGAATCACAGAATCCTAGGGGTTGGAAGGGACCTCGAAAGATCATCTAGTCTAACCCTGAGGCAATAGTCTCACTCTTAGGAAAAAGAGTAATTTGAAATGGGTGCCAGTCTATTTAAAACCACTGTCCTCAGAAGCAGTGATTGTTTTCCTAGTTACACTATGGCTCCAAAAGTAAGCTTAAGCATTGCATATATCAAAACTCCTGAAATGAAGAAGAGTTTTCAGTGGAAATATATAGATGTCTACCACAACCTTATTTCGTCTATCTAATGCTATGGCAAATGAAGCATGAAGTCCTGGCTCCTTCAGCATCAATGGCAAAAATCTCTCTTGCTTGAGACCAGACTTTTTTCTATAGCCTTTCAAATAAGCCCAGTGGTAGTAAGGATGCTGTCACTGGCCCTTAAATATTAACCCCCTTCCCTCCCAGCCAGAAAAATGTGTATCCTGTGGAAGTTACCTTCAAAACCAAATAGAATGAAATGAAATTATAACATACCAGGATATTGTGGAGCTCCAATGCAGAGTAGTAGAGCAGTGAATTCTCCTCTATTGAGTTCTTCTGCCACTGGTGAGTGAGCAGAAGCTGATGATTTTCAAGTGTCATGCTTGAGTATTTATACTATTTTTCCCCTAGTTAGGTGACTGCTGGGCATAAGCTCCTCCTCAAAAATCAGTAAGCAGTAATTATCTGTGTATGTGTGTTTTTTAGAGGTGGGGGAAGCTATTTTTGGGCAGTAGTCCTACATCCTGTTAAACGTTTTGGTTTTCTTTGTTTTGTTTTTTCTTCTTCTCTTGGATTTCTTATTGTTGATGAAATTGTATTGCTCACAGTATTTTCTAAAACTTTACAGCCCCTCTGATTTTAGAACTGAGAAACATAACATTGGAAAAAATAATGAACTTCTAAGTAAGGTTGGTAATTCAAGGTGCTTTGTTTGGATTTCTCTGTAAATGTTTTAAGGAAAAATCTATATATTTTAAACTTTGAGCTGTTACTTTTAGGAGCAACCCCACTAAAGTCTGTAGAGACTACTTATGCGAGTAATTGTTCATTGGTGTATGAGTGGAGAACTTCTAATCAGTTATGTTAATAAGGGAGTTGTGTGAGAACCTGAAGAGTACTTTTACGCAATTACTGTTTTAGGAGGTTGATGGAGCTTTTGAGCTTTTCTGCATTCACCAATTACCTTTTTTTAAGGTTTATTCAATCAAATGCAGTTGTTGCTATACTTTTACTAGAAGCATGTTTTTCCTATTAAATGGTTTCAGTTCAGTAAATTTAAACTACTGCTGTTTTACTGTCAGTGGATCAAACTTGATTGCAGTTTGTCTTTTTCCTTTTACTTCTCTTCAGATTATAAACTGGTTTTAGGACTTTAGAAAGCTTGTTAAATTAATTTTGCTTACCAGACTGTATCCACACATTATGCCTTCATTTTTTTTGAATAAATAATGGAATCTTTGTGTTTCAGCATCACTTTTATTAGTGCTCAGCACTAAATAGGCAGTAATTCTCAGTCCTTGAGTTGTTTGTGATTCTGAAACATCATTTAAGATTGAAAGATCAACTTAAGATTGAAGAAACAAACGTTTTTTCATTTATGGTGAAACTGTAAAACTAAATATACAGTGCACTTTGCTTTCATCAAATATTCTCGGCAAAAATACCTACATATAAATTATCTGTGTACTAAAACTCCTTTGCCAGTTGCAGACTTCTTTGACATTCTAATGCAGTATTCAGTCTTGTAAGAGTTAGATTTTTTGGATGTGTCTGAAATTCTTTGTTTTCCTTTCACCAAAACTTAGTGGAAAAACAAAGGTAAAGGATATCTCTGTTGTTATTAAAGGAAGGTGAGCATGTGCTGCATGTTACTGTTGTGGTAAAGTATTTATTTTTTAAGTTAATTTATGCTATTTGTCTGGTGAGCTTTTGGGTGGGATACAAGCAATATCTATGCAGAAGAACATGTATGTACCCATATCCTAATACCAATTGTAGAACTACTGTAATCAGGCAAGGGTACTAGCATGTTATATTATAGGAATACTAATAAATAACCTGGGTTACTGGGAGTTCTCATGCATGGTAGGAACAGAAGGGACACCTGTTACCGTTCCAACCAAAAGACTGGGCTGGTGGCCCTGAACTGCGCGGCTATCCTGTGGAATGACAGGTTAACGTGGGCTGAATTTTACCTGCTTTGTGTCTTTGTTTAATTCCACACTCTCCAAGTAACAACTTTTTTGGCTTTTATGTATCATGGCAAATATCCTAGAACACAAGTTACTGTACTGAAAGAGACCAATGGACCATCAAGTCTATTCTGCTCACAATTGTGCTAATACTTTGCTTACTAGAGGGCCTTATTAATGTTGTGATTTAAAGACTGCTGCAATAATTTATTTAATGTATTGTTGAACTGTACTTTTCTTCTATTCTTCTTCCTAGCCATCCTCTAAACAACACTATGTTCCATTTTTGTAAATAAACCCTTTCCACTGCAGAGGTCTTCAGACTGAAGCCTGCTTTCCCTATTAAGCTTGCATGTCCAATCTGGTCAGTGGTTTTCAGAGTATGTTTGCATGTGTAAGATGGCATTTCTACTCCCTCTACATGCATTCAGTTCTTTTTGATCTTTTGAAGAAGGAAGCTTTGTCCTCAAGTTGTTTGTGTAACTTCTCAAGGTGCTTCATTTAAAAATTATTCTCTATAAATTCACATGATAGATCCAGTCATCCACTTTTGAAGAAGCAGCAAATGTATGGGCATAGAGTTTATTTCCTCCTTGAAGAAATTCCAGCTTCTTTTTTTGATTCACATAAATCTGAAAATAGCTTATTGATTTTAAAACATTTTAATATACAGCCCTTAGTGGGAAGTGTGGTTGCTGTTAATTTGACAATATTTGGTTAAGAAAGTTAAGAACAGCAGGCGAGGGTTTTATGCACACACAGTTTCATGCTAATTTGTAGCCTAATTCATAAATACCCCCAAAGCAGGCACACTTAATGTTACAAAAGCACCAATAATGTACACTGATATTTGCCCAGCAGCCTCACTTCCTGCCTTGGCTCCTTCTGGCCAGGAAGGTGAATAATCCGTGTGTCTCTGCGTAAATAGAAATGATTGTTGGGTCAAAAGGTATATACAGGAAAAAACGTTGTCCTTGTGTTTAACCTGAGCTCTGCCCTGTTGTGCTATCTTATGCTGCTTCTTGGGTTTGAGGTTTTGTTTTTTGTGGGTATGAGAAACTGAGGTAGAATTGGAGTTCACTTCTTTTGTATGTTTTCCCTGTTGCTGTGGATATTTTTTATTGCCGGAGTTTTAACACACATTTAGCTCTAAGCACACATATGAAAAGTAGGCTTCATTATATATTTGCACGTGCAAAAATACCTGCAGTAGACATACTTGCTTGTACCTATTTACAGTAACAGCACAGTTTAAAAAATAGAGATTATTTACATACCTATTTTCAAAGTATAAATGTTCAGACACTTTTGTTTTGTAGTTATGAACTTAGAAAGTTATCTTTGCTTTCTAAGGAAGGTATCTTCACTGCCCCCTGTTCTCTTTGTCCCACTGCCCTAATAGTCAGGAATAGTGGTGTGACACGTGTATCCATTGCAGCACTCCAGAACCTGCTTTTTAAGCACGAACGATGTGCTTAGATAGTTTGAAAGACCTGGGAATTCTTTAAAAGTAAAATTTCACAGCTTTAACTCAGAATTTGTCTTATTTTTAATAATTTGCTTTTAATCTTACTCCTGACATTTTCGTAGTTTATAATTACTTTTTATGTTAAAATATGATACCCAAAGAACTGGGGGGGGAAGAGTATGTGTGTATTACTCCTTTTGTTTGACTAGGTAATCTCAGTTCTGAAGAAACAGACAAGAATGTGTTGGTGGGAGGTTTTTCCTGTAATTTAAGAAGTAGTCTGAAAAATCTGAAATAATTTTTTATGGATGACATAAAATCTCAACATTATTAAGAGGACACAGTTATTTTGCTTCTTATAGCCCTGTATCTATGTCAGGTGCTTTCTGATGTCAGTTCCAATTTTGTTACCTGCCTGAAGTAAACTTTGAAGACTCCACTGCAGTCTGTGATAAGTTTTCCTCTTATGCCTAAAACTCATGGTAACTACCATTTTGCAATGGACTCTAATAGCCTGTAGCACTATGTCTGGTGAAGAAATTCTCCAGTCTCCAATTTTAAGGTTTCCAAGAAAGGCGCTTAGGAATTTCTAAGAGAAGTTTGAAAGCCTGCCATTACATTAAAGGAGTAATTGGGTTTCCTAGTTTGTGGTGCACTTTATGACTCTCTGGAAAGTCCTAAATCATCTCAACTCCATGGTTTTAAAACCATCCTCTCTCCCTTTCTGTGACACAATGCTGAAGAGCATTTGCATGCTCCTGTGCTAGCAAACAGGTAAGCCCTCCATGGGATTGCAGAGGAACTAAGTGTTCCACTGCACTTTTCTTAATGGGGAAAACTAATACAGATGTCTTTCAGCTTCTTACTGTTAAAGCCAAATGCACTCAAAGAAAAAGGAAACTGGAGATCTGTGAATTCTATAACTGTGAGAAGTCTGGGATTTTTTTGTTTTGTATTTTGATGTTTCTTTGTTTTGTTTTGTAATCATTGTTACTCTGTGTTTACATGGAGGGTATTTTCTGTTCCAATGCTAGCCACTTGGACTGCATGGGACTAGAAAACATCTTGGTGAAGAAACTGTTACTTTGCTAATTGCAAAATATATAAGATTTCTTTCGAGTTTCAGAATGCATGTCACCTTTTGTAATTAATAGATGCTTGTTGAGGTAATTTGCAGGACTGTGCAGTCCTGTCCATATTCATACTTGAAGATACAATAAACAATTCTCTCCTCAAACAAACAAAAGAAACTGTGTTACCCCTACAGTCTGTATTACTCTTTTTATAGTTTTAAAGCCCTTGTACTTCTAACACTTGTAATTGTGGTTGAATAAATGTCCTATTTTCACATAGTAATGGAAAGATGGTCAGTATTTGTTTTGGAACTGCAAAAATGACTGGCTGCTGACCAGTTTGTTCTGTCCAGCTCAGGTAACTGTTGATCACAAAAACTCCATTTAATATAGCAATATATTTAAATAGATGACACACAGTTAAATATTTATAGTTGTATTCTGTCTGAGTTAACTTGCAGGGGCACTGAATCACCATGCTGAAACCTCTGGAAAAGATGTATTCCACATAGATTATAGAGAAAGCTTTGTGACTTGAATTTCTGATTATATATTCCTCAGAGTCGGATAGTATTATTGAGTAATGCTTTTTAACAACACTACGTTGTTTGTGGCTGCATTTCATTATGCTTGTATAAAGATAAGGTAATCTTCACCCATCTTGGAGAATTCATGACACTGGAATAAAACATACCAAACAGAAGTACTGGGGTTAGGAAAGATGTTTTCCAGTACCTTGGGTATGCTGCTGGCCTGACCTTATTCCTTCTTAATTTTTATTCCTTCTTCCCCTACCTCTGAAAATAAAAACAACAATTGTTGATCAAATGAATGCATTAATTTGAAACTCATACCAGCTGTGTGGCTTTAAATGAAATCTGATCAGTTTTCAAGACACTGAAAACATGAAACTGTTTTTATGTATTGCTATTCATTCTTTTCCCATGAATGCATTTCTGATAAAGTAGTAAAAATACTTATGTATTTAAAGCTTGAACTTTTACTAGATTTGTTTAAAAGTGTAAACATGCAGGTGATGGCAGGACTTGTGTCTTTCTGACAGAGAGGAAGAAGAGAAATATCCAATTAACTTTGTTTGGGAAAAAAAAATTTCAAAGGGCCTGACCATTGAATAGCCTAAGCAAATATGAAAATTTGACTTTCAATTTTGAGGAGAGGCTTCCACAAAACTGTTTCTGGAACTTCTTAAACATAGCCAGGTAAAGAGATTTCCAGTTCCTTTTACCTGGAGATGCTCATTTTCAGTGTTCTGCATGATGTTGACTACATTCTCAGTTGTGTCAGTGCCATGGTTTATGAAGCTTGTCTGCAAATTAAAGTAGTAAAAATTTGATTTGCACTAAAATGCAATTAAACTTTCCTGGGAGTGATGGAGGGAGGAAAGCTTGTTTTCCATATGTCCAGATCATTTCACATGATGTGTTAAATGGCTTTAAACACCTGAAATATGTAATTTGTTTTTAAAGATTATTGCAAACGTTCTTTCTCTTTTAGTAAGTTCCTGATGTTCTGGTTTAAAAACCTGATATGTAACAGCAGATAGAGTATTCGCATAAAATCATAAAAATGCTAAGTAGTCATATTTGAGGAGGTGGAGGTGGGGATATATTTTGGTTTTCTTTAGTTCATGTTCTATTTTTTTCTCTGATTTTAATAAAAGTATGTAATATCTTGTTCTACCTACGTGCCTGCTGGACTTGAGGTTTCTTTCAGACTGCCCTGGACCACAGTGAATAAAGAACCATGGTAAAAGAAGGGTGGGAACCACCCTTACTTTCCCAAAGGTGAAAAAGTTCAAGCAGCTCCCTTAGGTATTCCTTAATTAGGGGAATCTTCCAAATAGTTGGTGAAAAATAGATGTAACTGAGCTGCTTTTTCAAGTGTACCCAATGGAGCAGGTAGTCAGCCTACTGAATAGTCTCATTCATTGACCCTACTACCTGCTGTGGTTTGGACAATTGGCGCAGAGTTGGTTTTAAAAACAGGTGCCAAAGGTGGTAAGGGGGAAAATCCAGACTTTTACAGCCAGAACAAATAAAGGTTGTCTGAGTTCTCTTTAAAAATACAGGATTTGTTTGGTTGTTCAAGTCTGGCATTTTAAATATTGCTGTTTCCTTTTCATTTATTTAAATTGAAACTTAAGAAAGTTCTGTTAATGGGTGCATATAAACTTTCTATACTTTCTCCCTTATGCAAGATAAGCTTGAAATAGTAGAGGCTAATTGTTCCTAATAATTATTAATAAAACTGGTTTTAGTTTTATTTAGCTGAGATTAGATTTTTACAAGCATTATATTGCCATAAAGGAGAGTCATAATTACCTGCTTGTAATAAAGTGCTGATGAGGTGTCTGCTTTTATTATTACAGAAAATGCATCAGGGCTGCAAAGTTTTATAGGTGACACTGTATTACCTGACTCAAATCCACAAGCTTCAATGTTTCCTGCATTTCATAGGACAAAAATCACATGAGTGTGAAGGTTATTTTTTTTTCAAAGTGCTTTAGTCAGTAGCTTCTAACATTCAAAGATCTGAGTATTGAAAGAGTTGTGTAAAAGCAGTCTGTATGTGGAGTAGGTGAATACTTCCCAAATTACTGACAGAAGAAATTATCCAGATACCAGGGAAGGATAAGGACTCCTAAATTCATGACAGACAGCTTGACCACACTGCCAGCTTGTTTCTGGGGGTGATAATTTCTGACTCTGCTGTTACTGTGGTAAATGGTATAAAAATAGAAATTGAACTCCTGGTGGAGGTGATGTTAGATAACTTCTTCACCTATTGATGGTGAGATGTAAGCAAGGATCTACATGGAATTAATGGGTAAGACCCTGTTGTATTTCTACTGCGTGCAGAAGTAAACGTTGGTAACTTTGCAAGCAGAAATCAACTGCTTTTAGATTTTGAGTGTGTTACTCTTGGATTTAGGTGAAGCCATTAAACTTTTCCAGGCATTCACAGTAAGTTGACTGTACCTTTGATTTGGTAATTTTCACAGCTTAAGAATATAGCTATGGAAAGGTCATGTCTTCTTGGATTACATGTGGTTAAAGTGCTGTAGTGTGAATGTGTTTAAGCCTTAACAGATTTACTAAAGATCAGAGAAGCCGAGAGGCAGGGAACTGAATCCACAAATGCCAGATCCCCATCTGATTCACTAACATATGAGTCACTTTTTTCTGTCTCATCTGTAATCGATAGCCAGTTTTTATTCTTGAAACAGTTTCTCTGGCAGTAGCTTAGCTGGGGATGTAGACAAAGGTAAAATTTCTGGAACTGCTTTTGTTAAACAGCTCATGGTCCTTAAGCAATAAGTAGGTTGCTCTGCTGTCAGCATCTGCTGCCAACAACATGTACTACAGCAGAAGACTGATACTAGATTTCAAGGAAGATTTTCTGACGTGCTAATATTGCTACAGGCCTGGAGTGAAAGAAGCCTTCCACCAATCTGCAGTAAGCAGGGTAAAGAGTCAGGACTTTGAAATGAGGCTGAAAAAGAGTCATATAGGATAAGAAATGGGCTATGGAGGGAAGGAGTCATTTATCTGCGTCACATGGTCCAGATTGTGATGCGGAGATGGTTATCCCATGCAACATCTTTCTTGAGTTTCTTGGGTTTCTTTAGTGACAAAAGGTAAAAGGAGGGAGGACACTGCAACTCCTGGTGCTCAGTTCATCTGTTTTCTGATCAAAATTTAAGTAATGAAGACCTCTGAGCAGTTCACAATGCCAGGTGAATGTGAGTCTATGTAATACACAAATTCAAGAGAAATAAATAGTGTTTGGGTACAGCTAAGTTGAAAATTAAGCTGCCTTTAGTGTAGGTGCCTTAACCTGGGCCTGAACCCAGCCTTTCTGGCTGTATGCAGACTGTTGGAGCTTAGTGCTGAAAAGCTAAAGCAGTTTTTCTCAGAAATCTGGCTGCAACCTGCGTTGAGCTGCTACAAAACCAGAGGGAAAGGCAGGGTAAATGCCTTGTGGTTAGCTTGCACCTTGCTCCAAGCTGTTGTGGGAATGAGCAATATCCATCTATGACTAGTTCATGTACCGTGTGTTTGCATCTTGGGCACACTCGTGGGTGTGTTCATTTTGCTATGTATTATACTGTTGTGACTGAGGTTTGAAACTCACAATAGTTTGATTATGAAACTACTGTAGTTTCATTTCATTTTTTTCTCGCTACTGAATGGATTTAGTAGGTCTTTACAGTGCTTGAAAGTCAACTTTAGAAGACTTTGGCTAAGGAAATCTGTTGTCCAGATTGCTTCACTTCTATGTTTTTGATTAGAGCTTTTAAATGGTATTTTTTTAAATGTATTTTGCCTGAGAATATGTCTAATCTTTGCAGCTATAGCATTGAAATATAAGGGAATGAGAGTTGATCAAAATCTGTAGTGGACATCTACTCTAGGTATTTTGGAATTCTGTACAGATTCACCTCAGACAGAAATGAAGAGGCGTGTAACTTAAGCAAGTGGCTGTCTTCCCTGGCACCTATTTCAGACTATTCAAATGGTGCAGAGATTTGACCACCCACAACTGTAGATTTCAGTTTGAGAACTAGTATAAATACTTGTCTGCAGAGAGAAAAAAAAATCGTATGATGATTAAGAGGGCTTTATAACATATAGGAAATAAGGGAGGATGCATGTAAACCCTGAAGGTTCTGAGACAGCTTGACACGTTACTCTAAATTATTTTTCAACCAAGAAAAGTGTGGAATCTGGGAAGCTAGGGCTAAAATGAATGCTGTTACTTGATACGGTATCTGTATTTTGCTTGCTGCATTTTAGAAATAGACTTCAGTATTAGATTTAGATGCAGTAAAATAAAAAAGGATCCTTATAGACAGAAAATCCATCTGCAAGTTCAGTAGGAGTTACAGAAACAAGATTTGGAAAATTTTTCTTTATTAGAAGCCTTTCATTTACCAGCTGGTAATATTTTTATATGAAGCTGAGCATCTTTAAACAGTCTTCCTTATTCAGGACCTAAACATAACACTGTCCATTGAAATATTAGGTCACCAAGAATGTACGTTAGATCATTCAGAGAGAGCTTATTGTTTCAGAAAATAGACTTCCTATGTCTATAGACATATGGTGGGATGTATTTGCTTACCTACGTATTAGTAAGTAAAAGTAAAATTAACATTACTAGCATATTTTCCTCCTGTTTCCTTTTTATACCTGTCTAAATCCAGATCTTTTCTGGTATGCCCTGTGTACATAAATTGTATTGGGTTTCAGAGTTGGGTTCCACCTTGGACTGTGTTGATGACCACAGGATGTTTATGTGAACTATGCTGTTTCTGGCAGAGTTCTCCCTCTGAGGCCTTCATGCAGTACTCTATCCCTGAGACACTCATGTCATTTAGAACAGGTTTTTTTTTTTTGTTTGTGCACCAATAGTTTGCAGGTAGTTTAAGGGAAAATATATTTAGGCTAGTCATAAAGGGGGTGTCAACACTGCTGGGAAACAGAGACCTGGCAGGAGAATGAGCAGAAGTTCTTTGATATGTGAAATAATTTCTGGGCAACCTTAAAAAACTATTTAATAGAAGTATAGAATAACTTTAATACCTTTTCCAGTTTCTAGGGATGAAAAATATCAAAGATAAGACAATTTTTTTGCATTGACAAAGGAAGATCTGTTTTACAAACTTAATGGAGTTAGAGGACATGGGTTTGTCATGTTCTTTCTAAAACTGCTTTGGTATATTTAAACTGCTACTAGATCATATTTTAGAAGCAAAGAAAAACCTTACTGTAAAGATTAATATTATCTAAGAGAACAGTCTGTAGTTTTTAGATAATTGCATCAGAAGTTGTCACAGCGACATTACCTCCCTGTTAGGGCTGAATGTTCTCATGAGAACTTAGGATCTTAGTCTTTTGAGAATTAAAAGTCAAAAACAATCATTGAGGTAAAGGATAAGAATATCTATTTTGGTTGGAAGTTGACTTCTGCAACTTCAAGAGTATAGAGCAAGTTAACATTTCAGTATTTTTAAACTGTCCTCCTGAAAGACAGTGCAGGCCACACTACCACCTGGCTATTCTCATGGAAAGTTGCCTCTGGCTGTTCGGTGAAAGCCCTGGGAGAAGCCTCTTTCCTGAATTGTTACCATGATGTCCTTGGAGTTCCTCATTCCTAGCTTACATGAAGGTCCATCATGACACCTCAGATGCATAGATGCACGTGCTTTTTTGCGTCTAATATCTGTGGGCAGTTATTTTAAATACTTCAATGCATACAACTGCAAAAAGAAGTTATTTTTATCAAGACCATTTTCTGTTTGAAGTTATTTTATGGCCTACTTCTACACGTCTACTGAAACAAAACATTTTTTGTCCTCAGTTATACTGAGGTTCAGGAAAGGACTGTAGGGCTGTCCAAGTCTCAACAAACAACACAGGGACTGGTAGCATCTAGTTACATTTAAGATGAATGCACAGTGGCCTGTGAAGTAAAATACTCATTTTTTTGGCAGTGGGGCCTACACTGGTTTATGCAAACATGAATCAGGCCTCTGATGTTTCTTAAAGTGTATATGTGGCCCAAATCTGTATTTAACAGATAATGAATTTATAAACAGTCTAAGAACCTGGTTCTGAGTTCCTGCAGTGAAGCTTATGACCCATCAAAACTTTACCAGCCCCCTGAACCCCTACAGCACAAGCACGTTCCTCTCTTTCTGCATTCATGCCACATGCCTTGAAGGCACATAAGAAGCATCTCAGGTTTCTGTTCTCATGCTTGGAGGACAAAGCAGACATGGTTATATTCTGCTGCTGCCGCTTCCAAAAGAAACACTGTCTGTTTCAGAGAGTAGTCCATTAAGTAGCTAAGTAGGTTTGAGGTCTCGGGCTGAACATATAGACTGACTCTTTGGAGCATTTAGCTGTCAAACTCTAAGTCTTTACAATGCAAATGCAATCTGTAATTTGTAATAAATGTATATAATTTCATGGAAGAATGGATATTTTTCACATGACACCAATATGTGAGAAATTCCAAACCTATGGAAAGAATGAAAGATTTGAAGCTGCTTTGCAAGATGGATGTGTAGAACAAGGATAGAGACTTTTTTTCCAAATATTTTTTATTAGAGAATGGACAATTTTAAACAAATATTTCAGAAAAAGCAGAAGCCTAAGGTGTAACAAATTGGAGTTGGAATGGTGAAAATTTAACAATGTTTTAATCGAACACCTAATCTTGAGGAAACCTCACATTTCCCCCTACAGATTAAGCAAACTGTTATAACATCAAGTAGTTATTTTAATGATTAAGCTCTTTGCTCTTACGCTTTTACAATTCAGGCCACTAGTTTTTTGTTTTGAGGAAAACTTACTTCACATTGTTTACTTTTTATTATTATTACTATTAAAGACATTTAATATTAATATTGAAAGTTGTTTAATCTACAAAAACCGGTGTTGAAAGTGCTATGTATTAAGACTAAATTCCTAAAAATTAAAATTAAATCTTCAGATTTAGAAAGAAAAGAAAGTCAAGAATACAAATGTTTCATGTGTGTCATTTATAATCCTACAATTTAAAGCATGATCACTTGTTATTTCTGCATTCTGACTTCTTACTGATATTTGCCTTCCTCTGAGAACCTCTTGCCAAACAGTTCCTAAGAGTAAGAAACTAGTGCTTTGGAAAAGTTTAAATTCACAAGTACACTAGCCTCAGTCTTGCCATCTCTTCCCAATGGGATTTCTTCTCTTCTTTATCCCAGTCATTTATGAGGTTTACATCTGGAGAACCTTTTCAAGATGAGTTTTGCAATGTTCCTGGCTCTTTCTGAAGAACAGTGTGTTTTACTTTTGAAGTATAAAAAAACAATGGCAAAGTTGGTAACTTTGGGGTTTTTTCATTCTGTTTTCCCAAGGTCTGGCATTTATTTTCTTTAGTCTAGTACAGAATGTTTGCTTTCAATTTTAGTTATTGTCCTGTATTGTATAAGGACTTAGAGATGCTTTCTACGTTCTCTGTTTTAGAGCTGATTGGACTATCAATCTTGTATCCTCCTATATATGTGTATATCAGAATAATCTGTAGAGGACTGTAGATATGGTTGGGAATATCAATACATCTTTTGGTGTGCATCCCTTTGGAGGGTGGATAGTAAGATGCATTTGGAAACTGTTCATTACAGCATGTAAGTACAGAGAGAGGATTAGAGTTTTAAAGCTCTGCACATATATGCGTAGGTGATCACTCTTAAACTTCAGCTCTCAGAGTAATCAGACTATAACTATTAGTCTTTTTTCTGTGATTATTTTGTGTGGGTTTTTTTTTCCACCTGCCCTTTGTTTCCTCCTGGATATTGTGGTTAGGCAGTTATTCAGGATTTTCATGATTATACAGACCTTCATCTTTTCTTAGTACCCTCATGCCAAGAATCTTGGATGCCAATGGCGTGTATATACACACACACACATAAGACCACTTCTGTTTCAATGGCAGTAGCTAAGTGGTAAATAAATGTACAGATGATTGTGGGTCAGTGTGCTCAGTTCATTCTGTTGTCTTTAAGTTTACTTAGACATAGCCTGCAGGTTCAATGCTGTTCAAAGAGGTTTGGCCTTGCTGCCTGCATACTGTGCACCATGAAGTCACGGTGCTCTAGTGCAATAAATGCAATGCTTTGGGCATGTTTTGTTTCATAGGTAAGCTAAAGTGTACATCCTCTCTCGGAGGCCTCACGATTACTGTGTCCTACAGTCATCTGGGAAGCCTGAGTTGTCAGAAAGAATGTGTAATTCAGAAATTTAGGGATATGTTATATCTCCCCTTCCAGTCAGGAAGGAGCCAGAGTACAGCAGAATGGGAGTCGCTCTCTCATGCAGGAGTCATGGCTGCTCAGTGATAAATGGTAGAAGCGGAAGAAAAATGAGGCAGAAAATCAACTGTAGTTCGATCAGGTTATGAGAAGGTAAGAAGAGAGGGCATGCTTCAGAATTTTTAGCATCATACCCATAAGAATAAACTGCGTAGGCCTTAATCAATTTCTCCTAAGCATTGAAGTTCCTAATTCTGAGAACAAAGTGTGGATTAGTTGGTACTGGAAAAAGTAACACTGAAAGGGATTTGAGTAGATGTGGCTATTGCAGAGTGCTATCGGTAAAACATCCTTTTAAAAACTGCTGCCTTGTTAGGACCCACACATTTTGACTTGACTCTTGTAGGTGCTTGAAGTATTCACAAAACTACCTCCATTTAGGCAGTCAGACATGGAAACCCATGCCCCAGATAGTCTCACTCCTAAATGATTGAAGCAGTTTCAGGCTCTTAATATCACTTTTATAGAGGCAACTAATTGCTGTCCTCAGGTGAGGCTGGAGATAAGATTTCAGATGTGTGCCTTTCTCCAGGTGGCTGAGTGAGGCATTCTGACACTCAATATGCTGGCAGTTATAAGTCTGACAGTTATAATGCTGACATCCTTAAGTGTCTCAGTCTGTCCTTTATTTAGTGAACTGCAGTACTGAATGCTCTGTAATACCCACATCTCTCTCTGCATCTGGCCCTTAGTGCCTGCCGGTGATGAATGGCATCCACTCCCTGTAGGTAGAACCACCCAAAAGAGCTAAATCATGGCAGGTGCTGTCCACATTTTAGTCAGAGTTTCCTAAAATGCGGTTATAAGTACCTTCGTTGATGGGGGACAATTAAATCATACAGCTGACCACATTTGTATTATAGTTCTTAATTAGAACAGTTAGGTAGTGCAAGATGGGGTGTTTTATTTATTTGGACTTAAGTGTTACATTCTTTCCCTATCTTACCCTTCCCTCAGCATCTGCTTCTGGCAACTGTTTGAGACAGGATAGCAGAATAGGCAGATGTTTTGATTTTACCCATTTCGGTCACTTCTAAATTCTTAACGCGTGTGTGTCATTCCCCAGGATATTTGCCTAATTCCCATGCTACTGATTGAACCAGGTTGGAGGCAACTATTCTATTTTGTTTCTGCTGAAGCTGGATCACTACTGGAAACCATGAAAGATTCAGGGAGCCAGAAAATGTTTGCATAATGTCTTGTTTGTACTGCAAACTTTATCATGCTGCAAAGTGTAAGACCTTATTTCAGAAGTGTTCTGCTATGCAAAGTAATTTAAATGGCATTTAAGAAATATATAAACTTACGTGCTGTCCTATCTATGATCCATGCTGATCCTTCACCTATTGTTTTTGGGGGTGTAGAGGGACACATTGCAGCAGCAGAATATTCCAATATAGAATCATAAAATTCAATAGAATCATACAGCCATAGAACAGTCCAGCTTGGAAGGGACCTTGAAAGATCATTGGTCCCTTCTTGTGGAAAAGGGAGCCTAGAGTTGCATCTTGAGAACCTCCAGTGATGGTGACACTACCATCTCCCTGAGGAGGTTGTTGCAATGACCAGTTCTCACTGTAAAAAATTTCATTGTTACATTGATATGAATATATTTTAAAGCAGCAAACGATTTTGTTGATTTATTTTGCTTTGTAGTTGTTTGGATCTTTTTAGTAGAATATAAGTAATGTTAAAATAGTACATTTTAAGAATGCCTCTCCTTTCCCTTTAATCTACTGCTAATTTTTTTCTCTGCCTGTCAGTTCTTGCAAGTTGCTTTCCATAGTTTGCAAAAGGCAAAATGGCAAACCGTAAAGAAGCAACAAAGGAAACCTGTTTTGCTTTCAGACTATCATCTTTCCAACAGCACATCAGAATGTGTTTTCACTCCCTGTAGAACTGCAGGATTTATTTTCCTGGACACTCTCGGGGCTGGTGAATGTAAATGGAGAAGATACCTTTTAACTAGAAATGTGAACACTGCACATTTCATACATAAAACATGCAAGCAATAAATTTTAGAAATGAAGATTATCTCTGTCTTTCAGTGATTCTTTTTATGCATTTCTTTTCATCTTCCATACCTTTAGCTTTGCTCTTTGCTTCTCTGTGTTTTTGATGCTTCCTCATATTTACTGTGTTCTGTCTATGCCATTCAGCATTGTATGGGTGGAAGAACTTGTTGCAGCTCCTTGTATCAGCCCTTTTTACTCATGCATTATCAAGCAGGGGTTTCTTGGAGCCAAGCAGCATGAATAGGGTGAGAGTCCTTTTTTGAAAAATGAGGCCCAGACAGAGAAGGAAATACATTGTTGAAGTTGGCGAGAATAGAAGCCTTAGATACTAAGAAACTGCTGCATTGTAGACTATATGCTTGCTGCAATTTGTCTGACCATGTTGACATAGATTCACTGCTTTTAAATAGAATAATTTAACTAGCACGTAGTTTAGGTCATATTTTACATCTATTCAAAAGCACTATATCCAAAACTCAATATTTTGCATTAGACCACCAAAAATGCTGGTCTGTCCATCATTAGCTCTCTTTAAAATATGTTGCTATAAAAATGCAACCTGAGACAGAAGCCAGCAATCTTGAAACTTCAGAAGGAATCACCATCTACCCTAGGTGAAAGCTTTGGATTTTCTAATTTTATTGTAATTTCTGTCATGCTGTCTGAGAGCCAAATTTTCAGTCTTTCTCACCTTAAATAGCATTTTTTTTCTCATTCAGCAGAACTGAAGATCATCTGAGTGTGAGTGCTAGCCTGTATGTACTGGATAAAAACTAAGTTTTAAATTTCTCATTCATTTTGCTTCTACGCGCACAAAAAAGAAAAACCTGCTGCTTGGCTCATAGCTCCAAGAAGCTGCAGACTAAGGCTTGTGGTGAAATGTTTCTGCTGTGATGACAACCCAAGAATGCTTGTTTGCCCGATCAGGTCAGCTTTGAAACTCAGGGCATTTGTCTTTTGTTTATCTCTATGAACTTGACAGGAGCTTCTTCCAGCAGGAAACAAATAAGGTATTTTCATGATATGCCACTTGTTTCAGGTTTCTTCTTGCAGTTGCTCAGTCACTTGTTTTCTTCAATTTTATTTAAACTTGATGAGACTGAAGAGCCTTCTTGCTATCTGAGAAATCACTACCAGGTTTTTCCATAATTCTCTGGACTCTTGACCTGTGTCTCCAGCTTATCCTGCCTTGAGCAAGACATAATTTTAAATATTTTCAGTGACTAAAGCCAGGCTGGGTTGTTAAAGTAATTCAGTCCAACTGTCATAACACAAGCCAAAGAAGCTTGCCCAGTAGCTTCTGTTTCTGCCCAAAGCATACCTTTAAGGACATAACCTCCTAGCCTTTATTTAACTGTGGGTTACTCTGGTTGCTTCACACACGGTTCCGGATTCTCAGGAGGAGAATTCCTACTTCACACCAGATCGGGAAGCTCCCTTTGGATGATTTGTTATCTTTTGAATTCTTGGCAGGAAATTATTTATTTATTCATTTATTTATTCATTCATTCATTCATTCTTTTAAATGCGAGTTCTGCATTAGAGTATTGCACAATACAGTTTTAGTACACAAGGAGAACTGAATTTGGTAAGCCTATGTGGCCTTGTTTTGATTTGAAAGGATCTAAGCATCAAGAACTATCACAGATGGCTACTTCAGACACACAGTCTGTCCTATATTTCCACAGGAACTTGATTTTTTTCTTTGTTTAATATTTTGAGAACACTTTCTCTCTCAAATACTGCTTTAAAAATTACTTCAATGGTTCCATTTTCATATCTATCTTTTTCTATTGATCACATTTTTATCCTGTCTTTTTCTGCTTGTTCGTTTATGATGTATATTGTCTTTTGGATATGGGACGTGTTGCTATTAATATATACCTGCACATACTGTATGTAAGTATACAAATTGGATAATAGACTTGCACAAATAAACTTTACAAATACGCTTTTTAATGAAAGACATATTTTCTGTCTATGGAGAAGGAAAGTTATCTAGCAGCACCTAATTTTCAGTATTTGTTTTCAACACCATTTTCAGGCCATATATTAAAAAACATGAATTACGTTTATATTACAAAATACATTGGTTCTGTAAATGTGATGTAAAGAATTAATGAAGACAAAATTATGAAATTGCATAAGAAGTATATAACAATTTGTTTCTAATCTGTGAATTCTTGACTTAAAAATTCAACTTTTATAGTAATTGACATCCAGGAGCTATCTATCAGCGCTCGGTAAGCTATAGCAAAACTTTGTAAAATTCAAAAAGAAGAGGACCATTTTTCCCTATCAACAGAGGAACATTCCTTGACTGTTCTTGAGACTTTACACTTAAGGTGCATGGAAATCTTTGCTTTTTCAAGTATCTTCTTTTTTCTTTACTCCTTTCCAAAACACTTAAACAATATAATCAACTTCTGAGAACTATTAATTAATGTTTTTATGTATAGAGCACATTTAACTCATTCATTATGCTTCACAACAGGGTTGTTCCCAAAAACAAAATTACAAGTAGTTCCAAAATTATTGCGCTCTCCCTACCCTAAAACTCATCTCATTTGCAAATGGTGGGGAGGAGAATGACTGTACTATTCACGAGAGCGAATGTCTAGACTGGCCTCCTGCATATGTAAGTAGAGTCTGTTGGATCCTGACTTTGTCCATATTGACAAAAGTCCTGCCCATGTCAAAGGTTTTCTATTAGTATGATCTACTAAATTAGTCTGAAGTGTATCTTTCAAGATGGAAAATTAGTTTAAACAGGAAAGGCTAAGGTAAAAATAAGGCTGTGGCAGCAAATAAGAGTAAACAAAGCAATGCTGTCAAGCCTAGTAGGTCCAAAGCCTACATGACCTACATGAAGCATTTCACAGTGTTTCTATTGACAGATGCATGACTGAACTTGCATCTGGCAAGTTCTGCTAAGAGGCACCAAAACAGCTCTTTTTTGGGCCAGAGGAGTGGATATAAAACCCTTTCTGTGACTTGCCAAATGCACACAAATATATTTGGGACACAGATTTCTATTTGAGACCATGGTAGCAGGTTGTACTTTTCCTTTGACTGTCACTATTAACTCTTCACAACTGATACATCACATCTTCCATTGCTAATGTCTAGTTGGCCCTGTTAGATTTGCTGTACTTCCTGTACTTTGCAGGAGAATGCTCCTCAGCATATTTCATGCCTCTGGCCAGCTACACAAAGAAAATTCTGCTTTTTTTGGTGTTTGGGTCTTTGAGCACATTGGACATGCCTATACAGCTGGCACCAGGCTCTTGCACTTGTGCAGAAGCTGGCTGGATGTGAAACAGGCCTTGACTGGAAGCTACATGATCATCCTTGAGTGGTGCAGCACTTCAGCACTGATACATGTACTAGTGAGGGGACATCCATGCTAATGCAGCTGCTTCCAGAACACCACTGCTTTGTATGCTGCCAGTCTAGGGTATAAGCAGAGTCTGGTTGCACCTGCCTGTGTAGCTATCTCTGCTGTGTCCAACAGATTGTGTAGAACTGCCAGTTCTGGTCACCTAAAAATAAAATATCAAGTTACAGCAAAAAGAAATAGTTGTGCTGCTACAGAATACAAGGAGAGTGGAAAAAGAATGCTGCTAGAAAGGGAAAATAACTTCTTTTACACCAAACTATTTCCATCAAAATGCCAGACCATACAAAACTGGGAATTGGCAGGAGCTCTCCACATGCATCAGTTCTCTGTTGGATGCTTAGGGGAAAGCTATTTTGGAGCTGGATGACTGGGGAGGCTGGAAATCCTATTGTGTGTGCTTATGATTCTGAACAGAACTTCATTCTGAACTGCAAAATATGGTAGCTGGTAGATGGCAAATGGTAAGGTTTGTATCAAATATGCATAACCAATTATGGAGCATGCTGTGAAGCTGTGGATCCAGACAGAACAGATTTGTTGTCTGTTACACTGTGTTCCTAGAACTCCAGTTGGTGATTGAGTGATTTTAAAGAAAATACGATAAATACTTCCACACCCATTGGAAAAGCAGATATTTTCCTTTTAGCAGAGAACATCTGTTGTAGTTAAACTTATATATGAAATACTTTATTCTGAGAAATCAGAGCTACTGCAGTTTTTACAGTCAAGACTGAAAAGAAGACATGAGTCCTTATTAACTAAAGGTCCCCCTCTATACAGAAAATGTTTCCTTTGTATCAGCTGAGATTTTACCATAACCTGCATGAGTCACATAGATTATAAAAAAAAAAAAGTAAACAAAAAAACCCAAACAAAAAAAAAAGAACCCCACAGCCTCATCCCCAAGAAGAACTCTAGAGCTGTTCTCTTTCCTCCTTTTAAATAGATGTGATTTGTGCTAGTATTCTGGAAATGTAGATATATCAAAAGCCCTGCTTTACACACTAGACAATGTGAACAGCTAAATATTTGTGTAAGTGACATTAGGTAGCATTAGTCTTTGTCTCCTAAAAGGCTAACCTAGATAATAGTATAAGAGCCACCTTCTTTAGCTCAAAAGTTGACTCATGCTTTTAGTTACTGATTCAGCTGAACAAGTTCTGCTTACAACAAATGAACAGCCCCATATAGGCACACAAACTGCTCACATGATTCAGAGGACAATTATCTTTTTGGTTAGTAGGATGGTGATTTTTTGCCCTCCATAAAGAAGGCAGAAGAACTGTCACAGAAGACAGTTTAATATATCATTTAAAAATATGTTGGATGCTCTGCTGATAGAAGCAATATTTTAGGGCTGATTTATGGAAGGAGAAGCCTCCAAACATGGGTTAGGAGAAGTAGTATCTACTATTACCTCAGCCAGAACTATTGTAAGAGACAGATATTTGGGACTCAAAAGTGAATTTGATGACAATTAAAAGAAAAAATCCAAGCTAATCAGTCTTGAAGGCTGCTTTGTTTTTCTAGCTGTTTCAGTTAGATAAATAGGTATAGTTACACATAAAAGAAAATAAATCTATAAATATGCCTTGTTTGAGGAACAACCACAACTTGTATACTTGCAACATTGGCTACGACTAGATATTTTATACTAGCTTAATTCAGTGAGGTATGGATTTGCTCAAAGGTGTTTTTTTTGATAAAAAAAACAGGAGGTGTCCAGTTTGTTTAGTGCTACTACAACTTAATACCTAGTTCAATCTATGAATTCTATAATTTTCAACTTATCATGAATTAGTTAAAGCTTCTAAAATAGCCTAAGGGAAATGCAGAATGTTGATTTACAGTACTACTAATGCAGCGTTCGAAATGAGCTGTTATGGCTTGAAAGAGCAGCAGAAGCAGTTATATGTAAGATCTGATTGTTTTTATGTGAATGGAGATAAACGTGACATAGTTGATGAAGTGAGCTGTTGGAAAATGTAATTGTATTCCTCAGTAACTAAATTCCTTCTGTCCCTCATAAATGGAAAGAAATCTCAATAATGTTTTAAAATCTGTGGTTTTTTCTTTTTAAAAAGCACTTTTCATTCAAGAAATCTTTTTCTGGGAAAACTTTATAGTATGTTTTTCCCTGAAAGCATTTTTCTTTTGAATATTATTGTGAAAGGTTTGGAAGTTTGTGGCTCAAATTTGATATTTCATATGGTCTTCATTTTCTCTTACCAAAAGCAAATTACATTTTAGCTGTATGTATGTGTGTGGATGTGTATTTATAATGAGAGAGAGAAAGAAGGGTAACCTTCAACCTGGAAAAGATGAGAGAAGACTAAGAAATATTTTCCCATCGCTTGTTTAGCCATTCCAGCTTAGTTATATATGGTTAACTAGTAAATTTCTCTTTTCAAACTAGCCTTTGCTCATGAAACACAGCACATTTACTTTGGCTGCTAGAGCTTTAAGCAGAAATGGTACAGTGCCAAGTTGGTTGAAAGGTCTATTAAAACATTTTAAAATGGGCAAAGAGGAACAGTGCTACTTATTTTAATCCTTTGGATTTACTACCACAGAAAGTAGTTTCTTATTTATTTAAAGACAGTGTATTTTTTCCTAGTTGAAAATTTAAGATACCATTGGCAGATGGCTTTTGTTGTAGATTTACAAGAAATCATCATCTTCAATTACAAGTAGAACTATTTGAATTTATCCTCTTCTATAAACCTATTTTGTTTACTTAATAGTTCATGAAAGAAAAAAAGTAAAATTCGTATTAACACTGAGGATGGAGAAAATATTTAAATTATTAACAGTGGTTTGAGTTTAGCCTGGTGAAATACTGTTTTTTCTGAAGCTGGAAGGCGTTGTTATCCTTGTTTGCCTGTGGACTGAAGTCCACAATTTATGGCAGGTCAACTGGTATGCAAATAGCTTTTAATTTGTAATGCTTAATGCATAAATTGATATTGTTTTCATTGCATTTTGAGTTTCAACTTAGATTTTAAAAAATGATCTGATGAAATACAGAAATACACGATTTTCATAAAACACCTTATAAAAATGTGCAAGGGATATGTCTGTGTCTAAAACTGAGTAACATAGTTTTCCCCCCTCTATTTCTCCTTCCTTTGCACATCTTTGTCACCGTGACTTAACTTCCACATTTTGTCAATCTTTTTTTCTTTTGGGTTTTCTAATTTTGTTCAGATTACAATTTTTTTGTGGTCAACAACATAATTTCTTGCAGCCTATTTTTTAAATTACATTTTTCTCATTTTCTATATGTAATAATATTTCTATATGGTGTCACATATTTAAATGTGTGATTATTGTGTTGTCTGTCCATGTATGCTAAGGATAAAATGGAAACAAGCCATATCTCTGCTAATCAATTTGGCTGCATAGAATTAAATGAAAATAGCACCTTGTTGGAGTTGTTTGTTTAACACTTTTATGCCATTGTTGCAAATACAAGAAGTTTGCTACTATCTGTCATTGCTTTTAGTTGTCAAAGGTTTATGTGTAATGGACAAGAGACATTGTATTTTGATGAAAACAGAACTGGAAGAGCAATGTGGTTGTGAGAGATAACTGATATAAAATTTTGCTTTAAGCTGGTTCATCATAACTGTAACATTTCTCTGCATGACTTTTAGAACAACCTTATGTCAAATTCCTTATTTAAGTAGGACAGAGGAACTGCACAAAGGTATAGAGTGCATTGAGAACTCAACTCCATGGTCGAAAAGAATTTTTTGCTTATCACAGCATACCCCAGCCATCCTTTTAAAGCAGCTTCAGCACCATATTCAACATACAGAATATTCCTTCTGTTCCTTTACATTGTGCTCTCTGTTATAGTAAGAAAAATGAACAGAGAAGACCTGTTCATGTATAGGTCACCACAGGTGACAAATACATCAGGGTTTATCTTCCTGCCTTCAGACCAGAAATCTCTCTTAACGGAAAAAGTGTTTGTAAAGAACAAAAAGAATACATGTTTGAGTACTAAAAGTATTCTTATGTTTCTATTTAAAACTAAAAGTGTCTCTTGAGTAATTCCCACAGATACAACATTATGGTTACCTTAAATAACTCAGCCTACAATTTCACATGTGTTATACTACAAGAGTTTAAGTGTTCAGTCTAGCACAGAAAATGTCATCTACATGGGATGGGAGATCAGCTGTATTTAGCAAATTTACCTCTTGACTGTTAGAGTACCAGATTCTTACCCTTTTATTTTCCAGTAGTGCCTATTTTTATGTGTAGTACTAGTCTGACTTCAATGTAAGGATGGCAAAGGGGGCTCTCAGTTTACATTGTAGTAGTGTAAATTGTTTTGAAAAAAATATAAATAACAAAATAATAGAAGCCAAAGGAAGTAATATCTTCAGTACTTGTGGCATTTGCAAGTTACTTTCCATATTTTTAAAGTGTTCCAGCTCTTTTTCTTTGTAATATAATGCTGCTTCCTAATTTAATAACTTTCAAGATAATTTTTGGCTTAATAAACGTTTGGAATAAACCTAAGAAAACTGTAACACACTAAGAGACATTTTTGCAAAAGTTAACCTGAAAATCTAAAATGCCAAGCGGATAAGAACTTTGTTCCAAATTTGACATCTGTCTCTTATTTTTAAGCAATGACTTTAAATAATTTCACATGTGTTACACAACCTCTTTATCAAGTGCATGCTTTTATACCTCCTAAATTGTATCCCCTACATTTCTGCAAGGTATGTGCTTCTTTCTTACTCAATAACCTTTTTTTTTTTCCCCCAAAGTGTCATAACCATTGAAATGGTTTATGTGTATTTCCAGCAGCAGGTACTTGAAGGTTAACATTTTATGAGTAGTATGTGCTACTGCGGTCTGTGAATTCAAAGTAATTTGGAGGCAGAAGGATAAGCCATCAGCATGTGGATAAAGTTCAAAGCACACAGGACATGCCATGTAATGAATTCCCATGCATCAAAACAGCAATGTGTGAATATGTGCGTTGTAGACTGTCATCAATGTGAAATTATGAGAGTAATTATAATCTTTATCTTTATTAGCTAAGCCAAAGTTTCACAGCTGAGCCCACCTAATGGGTTGCTGCTATCAAAAGGTCAGCTTCTCTGCCCTAGCTCTGTCCTCTTCTGCCCCTCCTGTGCTTTCCTCATTCCTTTACACCATGTGTGGCGATTGTCATGTTCTTCTGGGACTTACTTTAGCTGAGAACACTAAAACTAATCAACCTTATTTGCTAGTTCAGTTTTCTCCCATTTTAGAAAAGACCATTACAGAGATGTTTCATCAGCATTGGGTTGAAGGAATGAGCTGAGGAGGAACAGGTTCATAAATCACTTAATATGTTTCATAGCCCATATTTTTAATTCAGGTCTTTGGCTCTGGCCATGAGCACAATAGATAGATACTATGGTTTAGCTGAGTGATGTGTATTTTTTTTTAACCTGAATCTTGTGTGTGAAACAGAGCTATTTGTTCCCGTTTATGGTTAGAAGTAAACTGAAGTCCTGAAAATTAACTATGCTGCAATTTATCTTTTATAACTTCAGGTGTTTATTATATCGGTGCACTCTAGATATTTGAAATAATTTTGGATTACTTAGTACTTTGGGACACCTTGAGTTAAAACATGATGTTCTGCAGGAAATCAAACCAGTCTGGATTCAGAGCTGAGCCAGTAATTTCAAACTGCTTCACTGGAGAGAAGTGCAAGTTGGAGGATGGGGTCCAGGGCTTGGCTGGTTCAGCTTCTCTTTTCCCTTGTACATCCATGACTACAGCCACCACAACAGCATCTGAACAAATCAGATGTGCAGGAGCCTGGGATGTAGAAACCCTCCTGCCCATGCCTGCAGGCAGCTGCAGGTAGACCACACTGGTAAGCTCCACTGCATGTGGCAGCACAGTGGCTGACCACCAAGGCTGGACTCCTCTAGTGTATGGCTCATGCATGGCAGGGGAGTAGGACAAGCTGTGATCTTATCCTGTGCTAGAGACTGCAGAAGCTGCAAATTTCATAAATATTAAGGAGAGCTGTTTCTTAGTTAAATCTCTTTTCTAAACCTATAGCAAGAACCCATTAATCTTAGTAGAGTGTGAATGAAACCAGGAAAGTTCCATTAGTACAAAAGCATTACTACAAACTTTATATAAAACTTGGTTGCACAAGAAAACATATGTACTATTTCACATCGTTTTGTGAACTCTAGGTTATGTGTTGAAACAGTTCTGAAAGGTATAGGCAAAAGATTAGAATATAATAGTCACTTGCTTTGGTAAATAAACACATTTCTACTTCTTGCTACTATTTGATATATTCTGGTTTTTTAACATCTATGTCTTATATAATTCAAATATAAAAGTAAACCCCCTGGAGTTAATTATTCTTATTCTTTCAACTTTTCAGTATTTTAATTAATTTTTAGTTCCTGCCTTTAAACTCATGACACTTGCTATGCTGAAAAATTGTTGCTGTTTTCCATGCCTGTCCTCAACAAAGATGGAATGTGCTGTCCCAAGGGAAATGGAATGAGGTCACGTAATGGAAAAGTTTGTCATATAATAAACATCATAGGAGGAGAGAGTAAAAATGGAGCATAAAAGTGTCAGAAAGAAAATTGTCAGCTATTGGCAATAGCTGAGAGGAGCTGAAGGAAACGTAGCAGCAGGACAGTGTGCAAGAGGAAAAGGAGAGAGCAATGCAAAAAGAGAAGTGGAAAGCTGGAAATGAGCTACCATTGTTCAAAAAGGATAACACGACAGCTTTGCATACCCCAGCAACAGGGGAAGGTCAACATCTGTGTATTCACTGAAACACAGACTGCATGTTTAAGTCTGTACTTAAAACTGAATCTTGGCTGCAGATGATCCTACAAAGAAACTGTCAGAATGCAATGACGTACTTTGCCAAGCAAGTGTCCCTGGCAGCCCAGTGTGCTGACTTACAATAGTCCTAAGGAGATGCTTGGGTAAGAGAAGGAACAGGGTAGTCATCCTAAAAGATTAAAAGGTAAAGAGGCTGTTCAATTTGGTTTTCATTTCATGTTTCTTGGGATTTCAGTCACGGTTTTTGAGTACTTGGAGATGACAATACCTCTGTATCTAAGTGCACTGATTATCATGCTGTCTCCTTTCCATTTTCTGTTAGAAATTTTGTTTCTTGTTATGTCTTGGTTTTGTTAGAAAAAATATTAAAGATAGTTTTCAGATAATAAATATTGTCTCTTGTGAACATTTTTCATGTCTTAGATTTTTAAAATGGGGACACTTACTTTTTCTACCAGAAAAAAAAAGAACCAACTTCAGCAAAGTCTTGTGTCTTTTCCTTCGCAGCTTTTTGAAAGGAACTCGATACTTGGGTAACAGTAATGCTAAGGTGCTAATAAGGATTTAATAGTCTTATTTCAGTAACATAGACTATACTTAGGCCACCTTGACCCCATGGGTTTTCCTGTATTTCGTAAAATAGGGTATGATCCTTATGTACTGCTCATTTTGAGAACAGAGCAAGTTACTGATCACTGTATTCATCCAGACCCCGATGTAAGAGCATGTGCCAGTTGCTGTGTATTATATTTGCACATACACTGCCATCTGCAGAGTAGCCTAATGGAGGATTATGATGTTCCTTAGCACCACCCATCTGGGTGGCTGCTTTAATAATAACCAGGTCATGCTACTCAAGGTAATGCCCCAAGAACATTGACTGCAACCACTGCCTACTGCACTTCCTTATCAACACCAAGCTATCATCTAAAATACAGATGCTCATTTTGGTCTGTCTGCTTTGGAGTTGCTCATGGCATGCTGTTTTGCTCTTCATGCCTATTCTGTCATTTAAAGAATCCAATGTGTTCAGTCTTTTTCCTTTCACCTGTCACATTACTGGGGAAAACAGCTGCTATTATGCAAAGGATCCATGTATTGTTTGATGCTGGGGGAGGGAGCTGTGAGCAGCAGCATTTGTGAAACATTACTCCCCAAAATTGCTACCTAATTGTATCCTGAGACTTAAACAGATTCTGTCCTAATGGATCACTTAGTACAGGCCCAAAGCTTGTATTTGCAAAAGACAGACCTTCTTACTTAAAGATCCAGATGTTTTCCCCAACATTATCGTTATTCTACTTTTTTCCTTTGTGTTAATTGCTGAGTAGAATTCTTTGAATTTGACTTTTTTGATATTATTTTCTTCTGAACCAATAATCAGTGGTGGTTTCTGTGCTTCATATAAATATTAAGAGTTAGAGAAAGGTAAATACTGAGCTAAATTAGTATGATTTAGATCAACTATTGTTTCTCTGTTTCACGTTCAGAACTTACTTTCAATAGATCTGTTTTTTGTCTGAATCATGTGCTGTTTGTCTTTTCCTATGTTTCACAAAAAATATTTGGTGACCATATCTTGGAACCATTGCTAGGATTGAGTTGTCTCCCACCCATCACTACCACCATCTATATGACTGATTTTTCCATGAAAGACCTTAAGTGTGATTTTGTTTTTATTCTTGACCAAACTCTGTTTGCTGATTTCTTTCTTACTTTAATGTAAAGTGAAAGTTGATAGCATACCGTTGCTGGGCCTTTGTGTGTATGTGTACCCATGGTCATCCTGTCCAGAGATAGGAGTCACCTGTGCCAGTGCTTTCTCTCTCTAGTGGGAGAGTGGGGGACTGTGTCCTGGCTGGTGTGGGCCAGCCATGCCACCCAGACGGCAGGGGAGCAGATAATACTGAAAGTTGTAAATACAAGGTACTACTGCAGTATTTGCAAGGTGAATTATTTTTGCTTTCTGTAAAATGTTCTAGGCTATGATTGGTTTTTCAGTAATGTCACTTCTAATACCCTTACAGTCAAGGCACACAAAAAGTACTCTGATAAAAGGAGTGTTTAAAGTGATGTTTTGTCATTCAAGAGGAATAGTATTTACAAAAGATTGGTGAGTAACCTTTCCCTGAACTACGTAGGGAATTAAGGTGACAGTGGACCTTTTCAAATGAAAATGAAATGTTTGAGAAGAGTAATTATACTGTTGCAAGCTATGGGGACACTGAGGAAATGAGTGCTTTCAGTCTTAAAAGTTGAAGAAAAATCACTGGTAAGTCAGTGAAGAAAGCAATCATAGAATCATCAAATCATTTAGGTTATATGAATTGGTTTAGTAAGCAACTGACCCTTTTCGCATCCCACAAATAATTAATAACTAATTCCATCCTTGATCTAATTTAAATTTGGCGAAGTAAGACCAATTTATGAAACCTTTAATAATCTTAGGGCAGAATTAAAAAATACACGTATGCTTTGAACTTGGCCCAGAAAATGACTTAATGTGAAAATAAATAGCTTTAATGCTGTTTCTTGGAAACACAGTTTTACTGAAAATTTAGCACTTAGAACTCCTGATGTGATTGGTAATAAATAATACAATGTCCTGTGAGGAATTGCGTGTGGGACATTCATAAGTGATTTATAATTGAAAGATCAGGCTAAGTCCACTGGAAGATGATCACAACAAGGAAAGGGCTGGTGATCTGCTATCTTCCATATGCTTGCGGAAAATCACTGAGCTTGAAGAGAGGTTGAAAAGTGATTCTGGCACTGGAGTAGCCACAAAATAAGATCTTTTGCTGATAGAGTTACTCAGACTTCTTATATTGTTTAAATTCATGTTGTCCTTCATGCAAGGTTTGCTTACTAGATTAGACAATCCAGAGCAGAGTATTTACATGAGCTATAATGATAGTTTCATTGTTTTCAGCAGAGCAGCTATGTGAGTTTGATCTTGCTAATTCCTTTATGCAATAGATGATCTACAAATCTATTAGCAGCCTTTTGGAATGTCATTGATTTGGTGATCTTAGGCTGTGGCTGTATTACTAAATTGAGCTGTGCTAAAGCCTGGGTCCAGGCCTCAGCAAGCAAATTGTCAAACTGTCCTTGTCCTCCCTGGGGCCTAAAGAAGCTGCCATGCTCCCAAACAGTCCTTAGGCACCCTTCAGGAAGTTAGGGACTTGGCCAGCCCAGCCAATGATCCCATGAGGCTTTTGGATGGAGCCTTTTTTATTCTTTTTTTTTTTTTTAATATTTTACTTGTGTATGAGCAGACTGTGCCGATTGTGCTCAGGGCCCGAGAGCAGCAGGCAATGGACCTCTTTGCTTTATATGCAAAATGTGTTAAAAAGTAAGTGCTTTTAAATTCTTAATATTATTGGAAGACAATACAAATTTAGGCATAAAAGAAGGACATTTCCTTTGGGGTGCTCTCCAGTTTCTCTGCTTTTAATATTACTCCTGTTGGTAAGGTGTATGAGGATGAGCATGGTAGATCTCACGGTCAGTGTGCAGATCTTTGCAGGTGGTGACTACCTGCAGCAGACCTCCCAGATCCTCCACCTCACACTCAGGAGTCCCTAAAAATATACTGGGATGCAGGATGACCTGATTGAACAAACCTTAAAGAGGTGCTTAGCTATTACAGAGCTTGTATTATCAATATAACTGCAAATGCATGTAATGAAAGATTATTAATTAGCTTTTCTGATGCCCAAATGTTAATACTGGGTCTTGAGCCCTGAATCACCCCAACTAAGGTTAGGGACATGCATAACTTTAGAAGTGCTGATCATTTTCTGAAAGTGTCTTCAGTGTTTTTATTTTGTTATACAGAAATGAAAACACAGAACTATTGAGCAATATTGAGTAATTCCAGTGTAAAGAACGGCAGAGCTAGACTGGGGAAATGTGGGGTTTCATATGAGCAGATTTCAGGTGAAGTGTGAAGTTGGAAGAGGTGCATCAGAAAAAGAATAATTTTGGCAGGGTACTTGGGTGACACAAGCTTCATTGGGAGATAATTTGACAGTAAAACCTCAGGGGAGGTGCAAACTTGACATTTCTTTACGAAGGAGGTAGTCAAACACTGGAACAGGCTTCCTAGAGAGGTTGTCAATGCACCGAGCCTCTCAGTGTTCAAGAGGCATTTGATCAATACCCTTAATAACGTGCTTTATCTTTTTATCAGCTCCGAAGTGGTCAAGCAGTTGGACTAGATGATCATTTTAAGTACCTTCTAGCTGAACCTTTCCCCTTCCCCTTAGAATTGGAAGTAGAGAAGGAAAAGCAAGAGGTTTTGAGGCAGCATAGTAGGAAAAGGAGATGGAGTTTGGTTGAAAGTGGCAGTGGGTGGCATGCCTGAAGTTTAGGAGAGCAGAACTTTAGACTGTGATGCATTAGCACTCTGGGGTAGGGAAGATTAGATATGGGAAGAACTGGAACAAAAGAGGTAAGGTCAGGGGCATAGGGGAGAGGATTTTGTGGGACAGATGAGAGAGACTGGAGAGATTTGAGGTTTGATGGCAAAAAGGTCCCTGTGTCGAGATCAGCTTCAGCTGCCAGGGGTCATTTCCCTCTCCCAGACATATGCGTGGTTTTGAAATACCTTTGCCCTGACTTTTTGCCTTCGTAAAGCCCTATGTTTCAAGTTTCAGGGACCTGTTTTCTTAAAACAAATGCCAAACAGGTTTAAGATTCTGATTTTCCTTAAATTCCAAAGTTAACAAACAAACCCAGCATTGGTGTTCTATCCTTGATTCTGTTTCCCCACTACTCCTATATAGAAAGGCTGTGGACCATGATTGAGAGATGTAGTTGTGACAGCTTTTATGCTTTTCTTTTACAGACTTGTGAGGCATGTTGGTTTATGTGTGACCTGGTATGTAATTCCCACACCAGGCAAGGATACATCTGAGAACGTCTTGTAATAAAAGCTCTGGTAGAAGTGGGTCAAATGTGTTTAAGTAAATATACTAGAGATATTACATAGTTAAAAAGATAATAATTGAAAATAACGTAATGGTAAAAATCTAATAGTCTGCAAGACAATTAGGTGTGAAGTACTCTTGTTAATATTGAGCAAACTAATGAGTTCTTTTGAGTTATCACCATGCATTATTGAATTTCAGGTATGAAGGAAGTGTGTTGGCAAAAGTAAGCCCATACTTGCACTTTACAATATGAGCTGTAAGATAAGGCAGGGAAGAAGTTGTGTTGGTGGCTTCCTACACCAAATTTGGGCCCTGCTGTATTAATGTACAACACAGTAGCTCTCTAATAAAATGATTTTTCACTTTATTGGGATGGGTACTTTGAAAATGTTGCAGCTTAGTCTAACTGTGTCTGTGGAGTGATGCTGTAACAGTTGGCACGGTGAGGGTCATCTGGAATCTGCATTGAAGTTAATTTTTATCCCTTCAAAAGCCAGTTTTCAAATCTTAAACTTTTAAGTAAAATAAGGCAAACACCACAATTGGTTCCTGAGGAACCTGAAGTTCAAAGGAGGATTATGGGATAAAATTTTTTTATTAAATGTTACTGGGCAGACTGTGAAAACTACCTGAAGCATTTTCCCCCTTTGGCCTAAAAATACCCATATCAGGTTAGAGGAAATCTTGGGAGGTATCAAAAAAGAAAGAAAACCAGTCCCACAAAGACACTCGTATGCCAGGTATCCATTCAAATCTTGTTAAAAGTAAAAAAAAAATAGAGGCAGTTTTCAATGCAGCCTCAGTTTTATAGCTGTGATAAGCTTCTTCCCCTATTTTTACACTTTTCATGTAGATAAATTTCCGATGTAGTGAAACAATAAGAGCAGACAACAAAACAGATGAGAGAAAATGAAGTATTTGTTTTCAATCTAATTTTTCAGCACATTTGTGCAACTCACACTTTTTTGTTGAGCCCAAGCAGTTTTCCATATTGCTATTGTAAGTGTTACAAGGGTGCTCTGGATTATTTTAAACAGAAGTCTTTTGAACACACAGGAAGTATTCATTGTTAGTAATTTGTTAAATTTTAGGTCAAGTAAAAATTTAACTTGTAATTAATCTGGGACACAAGTAGTATTTCTTTCAATTGGCTTAATGAGTAGGACAAAACCCCTGTTCAAAATACATCCCCTTGGAAATATGAGTAAATTACAGCAGAAATAGTTTTCTGATTGTGTACGTTCCATGAAAGAATATTAAAAGCATTTGAAGGCACAGCTAAATCATTCTGCAATTCAAGCACTGAATTTAATATGAGTGGAGTACTTAGTGCTATTTTAATATTTTGTATCGTTTCCTGAGACTTGAATGGAATGTCTTTTTCAGACTTGCAATAGTGTTTATTACTCGATTATTCAATGCTTGCAAGTAAAACCATAAGCAAAAATCAGCATATTTTATGAAGCATCTTGGTTTACATAATAAACATCTTTTTCTTTTTAGAAAACACTATATTCAATTTTTTTCTTTAAAAACACTATGACTGGGGGAGAGTTGTAATTGTTCTATATTTTAATTATTGGTTTAGTTCCTTTTCAGCATCCAGGTATTTTTTTGTCCTACCTTTTAGTTGACTGAAAGCTGTCCCTCGATAGAGGGAGTGTCTGCTTGCCAGTTGTCACCGAAAGTCTCTGTTTTCTTAACTCAGAGGTGCTCCTCTTGCAGCAGGCATGATTCACAGGAGTGTTCAGCAGGCATTTCAGAAGAGTTAGAAGGAAGCAGCCCTCTCTTTCGAAAACCCTTTTTTGGTGGCTTTTGGACTTTTTAACTTATTGAAAAGCTGAGCTGAATCATATGCTGGCTACTGACTGACTGACGGGTCTGCCTTCTGATTCAGTTCCAGAAGAGAATAATTTTTTGTTTCCCAGCAGAAAATGGCTCTGTATAAGAGGTGGAAGGGGACTGAGGATTCTCATTCATTTAACCCCCATGTTCTTATTTATCTGTGTTAAAGAGGAACATGAAATTTATTTGACATGTCTCTCTAATGGGATGGGTTCTTTTGGAGAGTAGAAAACAAATTCCTTTATGTTCAGTAGCCAAGAAAAATTGCTTCTTAGGAGAAAAAGTTACAGCATTTTCCCATGTTTGTTACTCTATTCATATTCTTGAAGCAAAATTTGAATTTCAGAAAGGGGAGACAGTCAAGCTTCCTAGAAGATCTTACAAATGTCTCTTACCCGTTTTTCTACTTCTGTGAATGTATGGGTCAGATAGAATATCTATGAATTTTTTCCATATTAAGGAATGGTAGGTAAGTCCAAAGTATTAGTGTTTCCTGGAATCCAACAGAATAATCTCAAATCAAGATCTTCTATTCCTTTCCGTTACCACTTCTGAATATATTAATTCTAGTGCTGGATTGGAATATTTGAAAATTCCATCTTTTAAACACTGGTTTCATGCCTATCGTAGTCCCATACCAGATTTTGAAAGTTGACTAAGCTGTGCTTTAATGAATCCACACTTTAACTAATTTTCTTTTTTTATCTTGTTGATATATCTCTTATTCTGAAACAGTGTAAACAATTCTTTGTTATCAAAGGAAGAAAACCCTGCTTTTGGAGTATGTTCAGTCACTGCCATAGCCCTTGGGAGAAAGGAAAAAAAAATATTAGAATCATAGAATCATCAAGGTTGGAAGAGACCTTCAAGATCATCCAGTCCAACTGCCTACCTACATCACCACTAAACCATATCACCCAGCGCCACATCCAGACGCCTCTTGAACACCTCCAGGTGACTCCATCACCACCCTGAGCAGCCTATTCCAATACTGAATCACCCTTACAGTGAAGAAATTTTTAATGTCCAATCTGAATCTCCCCTGCTGCAATTTAAAGCCATTTCTTCTCATCCTTTCACTATGGGCACGGCAGAAGAGACCGACCCCCGCCTCGCTACAACCTCCTTTCAGGGAGTTGTAGAGAGTGATGAGGTCCCCCCTGAGCCTCCTTTTCTCCAGTCTGAACAACCCCAGCTCCCTCAGTCATTTCCCATAAGACATTTTCCAGGCCCTTCACCAGCTTTGTTGCCTCTCTCTGGACATGGCCCAGTACTTCAATGTCTTTTTTGAAGTGAGAGAAAACGTACAGAAAAATGTATAAATTTTCAAGAAGAAAGTGCAGCGTGTGACATCATCGTATCTCTCGGTTGAGGCAGATTCATCTTTTTTACTGTTACTGTTTCATTTTGACATTTCTCTGATGTGAGACTCGTAGCTACATCTTAAGATTGCTTCTTAAACACCATTAGAGTTACATTATTGTGCTTATTCAAAAGGCAATATCAGAGAAGTTATATACTTCTATTAATTTTTATAGACAACTCTAATTGTCATGTTCCCCACCCCTTAGTTCAGAGATATTTCAAACCATTTTTCAATAGAGTGAAGTATTTCAGAATGAAACATCTCCCTTATGAGGAAAGGCTGAGGGAGCTGGGTCTCTTTAGCTTGGAGAAAAGGAGACTGAGGGGTGACCTCATCCATGTTTACAAATATGTAAAGGGTGAGTGTCAGGACGATGGAGCAAAGCTTTTTTCAGTGATGACTGATGATAGGACAAGGGGCAATGGATGCAAACTGGAGCATAGGAGGTTCCATGTGAATATCAGGAGGAACTTCTTTACTGTGAGAGTGACAGAGCACTGGAACAGGCTGCCCAGAGAGGTTGTGGAGTCTCCTTCACTGGAGACATTCAAAACCCGCCTGGATGCGTTCCTGTGTGATGTACTCTAGGTGACCCTGCTCTGGCAGGGGAGCTGGACTAGATGATCTTTCGAGGTCTCTTCCAACCCCTAGGATTCTGTGATTCTGTGATTCTGTGATTTAGATGTCAGAAATATAATAGGCTCCATGGCCTTGAATTTTATCTGCAACATGGGAAATACTTTTTACTTCTGATTCTTTTCTGCATGTAGCCAAAATCTTGTAGGACTAGTTTGCTTACAGCTTTTGATCCTGCTACATGGAACGTGTTCATTGAGAGCTGCTTACGTGCCAGATTTATTTCAGTTTAATATGAGTCTGTCCACTCTAAGGATGAACAGGTTTCTGAGATAATATTAACTTCATTCAAATTGCAAGTTAGTTATGGCTCTAAACTTGAAATAACAATCATTTGGCTGACAATTTTAGTTTAGTACCATAGAGAAAACAGAGTAGGGCATTGCTGCTCTGAAGGCAGCGATTCCTTCCATTTCTGTGGCATTTTTGACAATGACTTCATGAGAGACAAGGTTTTCACTGAACTGAACTTCTCTACATTTTGAAGCACAAGGCTGTCACAAGACACATCTCTTTCCAGGTATCATTCATTTTTTGCTGTACCTTTTATCGTCCTTCAGGGACTGAGGGCTTGACATGCAGAAGGACCAAAGAGAAGGGTGTAGTAAAAGTGAATGGGTTTTCTGTTTATAAATAAGTTTAGAAGAAAGAAAAAATATCTCAAGGAAAGGGGCACGCAAAATTAGTGGATATACATCCCACAGAATCTCTCTGCTTCAGGAAACTGAGGATTCTTATAGGATGGGGATAACAAAATACCAGTATCTCATAGGAATATGATAAATGTTTGTAAAACTCTCAGATGCCTCAATGGGTGATAATGCTGACAGACATAAGCAAGCCAATACTAATAGATTTGTGTGCAAAGTATATGCAAGCATGTAAAAAACATATAGGAAAAGTGTAGTGAGCCTGACATATTAAGAGGAAAAAATTAAACTGCGTGGTTATAAAATGCAAGGAATAGAACATTATATTTCTGAAACTTCAGTCTGAGCTGTTTGCTTCACATAATGAATGCATGACTTGATTTTTATGACAACACTTATAATGAAAGTGACGTTTCTTGTCCTGTGTTCATTGGGCTGGCCCCTTAATGTGTATCTGAACTTTCTTAATGCGTCCCTTTAAATTCACAGTTTAGGTCTGCAGTATCTATAGTCTGGAGTGGTAAGTGCTGGAGGAGTGTTGAGAAAGACAGGAATTGGCAGCAGGTCAGCTATTGATCTCCATAAAATAGTTTCTGTATATGAGGACCTGAATTCAGTCTTTGTCAGTTCTGAATTTTTTTGAGTTAAAGGCACTTGAACTTGGCCTTTCACTTATCACTGCTGGGTAGTTAACATGACTGGGATGAGGACAGGATAAACCATCATTCTTTTGCAGTAGATAATTGCTTCTTCCCCGCTCCCCTCATATTTTCCTAGTCTGACTTTGCCATGTCTGTTTCTTAAAAAATTTTACCCTAGTTCTCTCAAAGATTTGTTATTTTTTGGGAGACTCTTTTGTTCCTCTCCAGAATATTAAGGTAGCTGAGAACTGAGAAGCTCGTTGCTTTCAGCTGTGCTGCTTCTCCACTGTGGGAAGGAATTGCTCCTCTTCATGCTAAGGAGACTTGGAATGGGGAGCACTGAGTTTCTAGACAGGAATAATGAATTATGTAAACCTGCTGGCACGGCAGCACTACATGGGAATAGCAAATGCATAGGAAAGTTGGAATCTTTGAAGAATTTTACTGCCTCAATCCATAATGCAAATTTCAGAAGTGTATTTTAGATTGTTGCTGAAAATTAAAAACAGAGCACTCGAACACCAGGAGACAGCCTGTGACATTACATAAATTTCAAGGACCTGTATTATAAAAAACAAGAGTTTCTTATTAATATGATTTTTAGGCTGTTGTTACTGTTATTTTTGTTGTTGTTGTTATTATTATTGTTATTATGTGCAAGTAAAACAACTTTTTCCTGTTCTTTGCATTCATGGCAATGGCCAGACCATTTTCCTGAAACTCTACAAATAAATTTTTTTCAAAGCTAAAGAAATTGATCATGATGCAGCCATGTGGTGTGGAAAATCTGGACTTGACTGGTAGAAGTTTAGCAGTCACTCGGTTTATGAGTGGAACTGCCAACTCACCTTAGTGGTAGGTATGGTGTTTTGTCTGTGGATTCATTCTTCTCATGCCTTTTTCATAGCACAGGAAATCCTTGAAGGACAAATATTTTTTAATCCTGTTTACAAATCTTGTTCTGAATGTAAAACAGACCTCGGTTCTTGTCTTAAATTACTTGTCATTGCAATACCTGTAATACTAGAAAAGACTTCCAAAATAAAATCATTGATAAAAGCTGACTTCATTGCAGTAAATCCTGCTTACAGCAAAGTGTATTTTAGCAATCACAACTATATAATTTTGTAGTAGGCTTTTATTTGTCTTAAATCAAATCGTGTTATCATGAACACTGTGGTTGCATATTTCGTTTCTCAATTCGTACTCTACTTGACATTTATCCACACATTTTCTTTGCTATTTTAATTAAAATACACACAGAGTCGCTGTTCAGTTCTAATTGAACATTGCTTCTTTACTCTGAATACCTAGTTACTAACCTTATTATAATGAATTTAATGGCAGTTTGTTTTCCATTAGAGCTGTAGAGATATCGGACCCTGCTGCTCATTGTAGAATTCTGGGTATTGTCTGGGTCATGTTGGTCTGCTTTGGACAATGAGCTTCTCATTCAGGGTGAAATTTTTATTTGATTTGTTGACACATTGATACCTTTTGCACATCTTCAAGCTTGATTTCTGTAACTCAGTCTTTTAGACAGGAATCATAATACAAATTTCAACCTGTAATTATATATCAGTATAAAATACTTCAATTAACTTTTGAGATGTTTTGTTATTAGACACATTGCTTATTATTCTTTGTTAATAGCATTAAATCACACATGACTGTATCCCAGTTTTCAATAATGTGAATATATTTGGAGTTGTTTGGGCTTTTTTCCCCAACTAAGCATGAGTACATAGGATCCAGTTCTGTAGTGAAACAAACAAACAAATAAGCATAGTCCATTGGATTGCTAAGGAGGAAGAGTCTGAGGCCAGGTGCCAGGAAATGAAGATTTTCTAGAACTGTAGCTTCCTTTAGTCATTATGTAATTCTGGTGGAGAACTGAAGATCTTATGCTGTTTAAACAGAATCTGTTTTGTTTAATGGTCCCCAGGTTTTACCTTGTTTTCTGTGAAGCTTTCTGCACTGTTTCTGGAGGGAGAAAAAGAACTGTTAAACCAAACCACCATGGAAAATAGACAGATAGTGGCCAAAAGAAATGAGGCTGGGTACCATTGGTCTAAAAGACCTGTTTTCATTTAAATAGATAAACAATGCATTTGTAAGAAGAGCCTTATTTGTTTTTTTGAATTAGGCTTTATACATTTTTTTCCTGTCTCTTGCTCTTAATTATTTTTTTGAAATACAACTGTTAGTTATGATGATAAATGCATTTCATCCAAAACATGTTATATGGGGAAATTTGAGTACAAATTCTCTTTCATCATTTAGTTTTCACCCTTTGTTAGAGATCACTCTGCTTGCCTTATGTTCTGCCTAAAGAAAGCTTTGAATGTGTTTGGAAACCTTCTTCTTGGAAAGGAGAAACTGGTAGTATTTCATTTTTTACTTTGAATTTTTCCTAGCTCAGGGTACCAATAAATATGAAAAGTAAGAATAAATAGCAGGAAATAAAAACAGGAGCTGGCAAAGTTCCTCACAGTTTTGGTATCTCATAGTGTTTGACCTCTCTCCTTTGTTTAGAAAGGCATTTGATTGTTTTAATTTGCTTTTAAAAATATTTAAATTCATATTTCAAAAGATTTTGTATAAATAGGATTTGTGATTTACTTTTTTAATACTGAAAATTAAAACATAGCTCAAACAAAGGATGAAAGTGATACACCATATATGTGACAAAATGAATTATTTAGGAGTCTGATTGTGAGCTAAGATCCGAAGATTATGATTTCTAATTTGAATTCACCTATTGCGTAGTCACTGAAAACAAGTATCATTGATAACAATAACTTTTCATCAATCTGTGAGTCTTATTTCAAATTATTGGAGTTGACCTTATAATAGGTACAGCCTTAGACAGAAGCATTTTACTTTTGTTATTGTCAGTGTGTCTTACTGGAAGAGTTTCAGTTTTTCAGTGGTTGTACTGCTGGTGGCCCAGAGCTAATGCCAGAAGACACTGCTGTTTCTGTTGCTGTGTTGTAAAAGTCATGACCAGTAGTCACTCATGTGAAATTACATAACTGTATAGGAATGCATACAGGTTTATCATGATAGTCCCATCAGTTCTGATGACTTCATAAGTTGCTGTAGGCTAGGACAGACCACCTATAACTAAGCATTAATGCACATAATAATCTTGTTTACTATTGAAAGGGAAAGTATCTTCCAGGAAAATGTGTCCATGCAACAGTTTAAAGTGTAAGGATGTAATTTTGATGCATAAGTACAATGAAGCTCAGAATTAGTTTCAAAATAGTATCTGTTCTTGCTTTTCTTCCCAGAAGTTGCTGCAATTGAATGTTACATACATCATACATTTTGCTTCATTTGGGGATTGATTTGCAACCTCAAATATGGAATTTCCTGCTTTTGGTTTGTATTGGATCCTTTATGTTGCCTAGTATTAGGTTTTTTTCAAGTTGCAGGATTTTTTAAAAACAATTTAGGCAAAGGTTTGTCAGTTTCTGATTTTTCTAGTTTTTCAGTTTTCATTGAGTTTTAATAGATGTTGGTGTTACAAAACTTAAGAATTGTCTAATGTCTTATAAATCTGCAAACAGTAAATCTAAATACATGTCTAAATCATTATCATTTTGACGCCCAAATCATGTTATGTTACTGTGCTTGAAACTCATCTGAATAATTCAAGTGGCAATGTTGGACTTTCCTCAGGACAATGCATATTTAGAGTTTAAGATCGGAAAGTTAACAGCATTGCCTTGAGTACAATAAGGGCATATTTTCAATGTTAACTGCAGTTTAATGCTTTCCTTTCATTTGTGGAATTTTATGAATAAATTTCCATCCTATGTACAATGTATTGCCTTAAAAATTCTTCCTGCAGCCAAAGTGAGTTGAAAATTTTTCTGTAATTTATAAATCCACTTTTTAAATATTTAATTGCTTTCTCAGTTGATGATTATTGTATTTTTTATGCTGATTAAGCCTTTTCTTATAGGTTCTCCCTCATACCTCATTTTACAAGCCCATATTTAATTTAAACTATTCATGAGTTTTCTATAATGTCTGTCATTTAGAGTGTCTGAAGTGATTCCCAAAGAAACTAGAATGAATCAAAAAAACCCATTCATAGTCATTCTGCAGATACCAGAATTATTTATTATTCTTCTTTCTGTGTTATATTGCTTTTGCTAAAGAATTAATTTTTTCTTCAATTTTTTTCTTTTGTTTCAAGTTTGCTTCATTAATTAGACTTTGCATCATGCATATTTGCACCATCATATGATAGATCAGCCAGACTATCTCTAGAAGTTTTTGAAGTATATGGACATCATAGCTGTATTTTGTGCGGGCCAGATCCTCTAAGCAACTTCTAAACATCTCAGATTATTTGATGTGGATTCCCACTTCCTTGCTTTCCTTTCCTCACCTTTCTCTTCACCTAAACAGAACATAAATTTGGTGCCATTGTACCAAATCTCACTAGATTTTCACACATGATCCATTTGGTAGTTCTTTTGAACAAAATAACTCACTATTATAATTCTGTTCTTTCAGTATCAATTATGATACTGCTATAAATAAAACATAAGCCAAAAATCTGCTTTTAATCAAAAAAGACTGATCATTTTTCTGTTGCCACACTTGTTACTGGAATAAAATCTGATGTCTTCAATCTTAACTCAGCTTTAGGTAACTATTTGAAGTAGATGGTATTTCAGTCAAATGATTATATATTTTTCAGTAGACTAACTTCAATAGAGATTTGATATTTCTTAGAAATTACATTTTGTATAGTTTCAAGAATCTGTGTCTTTTGGATCTCCTTCTAGAAAATAAAGAACAAAATGTATAAAAACATTACAATAATTATGTCTTTCTTTTGTGTTTTATTCAGTAAGTCATTTCAGACTAACTCTTATAGTCTGAAAAAATAATATTTACAACTGCTTACTTTTTTTTCTTAAGAACAAAAATCAGTTCTTGAGCTGTTTTGCAGTCATCTTATCCCAAAGTTAACATTTATTTCTGACATCTTGGAAAGCCATAAAACAAGTGTCATATTGATTTGCTAGACTTCTGAATCATGATACATGTGTTCCTGGGTTTGTATACTCCTTTTTCATGGAGAGAGAGCCTTTTATTTTTGCATAAAAGTTAAAATGATGTCTTAATAAAGAAGAGATTTTTTAATGTTCTATTCTGTGGGAAAGAGAACTGGGTGTTTCTTCAACATTGGAAAAACTTGTGGTCTTTCAAAAGCTCTGGCTTCAATTTTGTCCTCAGCTTCACTTTCTTGTACTTAACTGACACTTCTTTTATCCGTACACTTGAAGAATATAATCCCATTCATCCATCAGATATGGTCCTCCCTTATCTATGTTCTTATTTCTTTCACATACAGCTGTCTATTAAATTTCATCCCACATTTACTATTCAGTCCATTTTCCCTTCTCATTGTGTTATTCCCTTTTCACACTGGCAATGCTTCTCTTTTTTTTTTTTTTTTCAAGCTTCCTGCATTCATTCCTATTTTAGGGGTGAAATCACAAAATAAAATAGTAAACAAAATTAATGCCAAGACTAATCGAGGAGGAGCACTATTGGTGGAGAAATCTGTTTTCAGCTCAGAGGTTCCCCTTTCAGCACAGTTCATTGCCATTTCCTCTGCAATAGTCACTTTAGTCAGCACCTGCATAGTCTTTTTCTAATCTTCCTTTTTTCCAGTTTACCTGTAATCTCCATTGTGACACCTTATCAAATGTTCTGCTGAAGTTCAGATAAAATCTAATCTCTCTGTGCAGTTCTTTTGTCTGGAAAATCAGGTATCATATCAAAGTTAAAAATCAGGCTACTCTGACATGACCTACCTTTGCTAAAGCCATGCTACATTTTATTCTGTTGTTCATTTACCTTCAAGCCATTAATTATTCTTGCCTTTGCATTTTATCCAAAGATTAATAGAGGCTGAGGTGTGAAAGGATAGAGTTTTGAGTCACTTTTTATTCTCTGGTGTTGGCACAAATCCTGTTATGGTTTCAGCGTGTTTTGTGGCTCTACCTAAGTAACATCTTCATTAAAAATCTTTTCTATTGGATCTGGTATTATGTAGCCATTTTTTCTGAATTCTGGGATGAAAGTGGGTAGACTTAACCTGTTTAAGTTTTGCTTGTGCCTAGACTATGATTATGGGCATATGCTTATCACATTATCTTCACTGAAAACTTCCATTTAATTTGGGGATCACATGTTGATTTCTGTTCTACTTGTTCCCTAGAGCTGTTTTTTTTCCCCACTAGGTAAAGGAGTTGTTGGCATTTCCTTGAGCATCTTTTTTTCAAGCAGTAAATAGTTTTGCCATTTTGACAGTTCATTCTTTTCCCAGTCGTTTTAGGCTCTTTGCTTTTTCAAATATCATTATTTGTCTATTTGGATCTGGAGACGTTATATAAAAGGATTTCTCTTTCCTTGAGGTGGAAGTTCCAATTAATATATGAATATTTGATATAAAGAAATCCAGGTGTCCTTCATTGATATGTTGGGTCTTTAGCAATTTTTTGTTTGAGGACTAGTATTTTCAAATACTTCACAAGGGAGCTCTTGAAAAGGTGCTTTAAGGTATGTCCTCTCTGCTGAGTAGCTTATTTTACGGGTAAAATTAATAGCTATGCATGTTTAATAGTAAATTTAATCTTACATTACTTGCACACTTCTAAGAGAGTTTCTGGTTAATCAAAGCTTGTTTTCAGTGACTGTATCATAGTTTAAGTAGAAAGAAAAAGTCTTTGATATTAGTGACCAAACAACTTTTACAAAATACTTTGCAATATAAACACACTATTTTAAGTCATTAAAATGTAGTAGACTAAAAGACATTTTGCAAATGAAATGTAAGAAAATAATGCAGTGGCATTACATCGCTCAATAACAATTACAGAATTACTGTGCTGTAAGTTCTCCAGAAGGAGGTGGAAAGGAAGGAGGACCAAATGTCTGTAGACATGTGCCCCACACAGTGTATGCGGCTGTCCCATGACAGTATGGGGCCTTTTGCTGTCTACATTTATAAGTGCTTTGAGAGGCAAATATGTTGAGCTGCTTACTTTACAAGAAAGGAGAAATACAATTGGTTAATGCCATTTTGGATCGCACCTGCTTTGTTTGCTCCTTTGTTTGTTTCTCTGAACTAATTGGACCGCGATCCTAGCAACCTAGTTCAATAAACAGGGGAGAACAGTTACAAAGAATATCACAACTGAATATTGTCTTATGAAATTAAAACACCTCACCATCAATGACGCTTGGCTGCTTACTTTTTTCTTCTGTATTCAGTAGAGAGAAAGGATTATTTAGTTTAGAGAAAGAAGACTATTTAGCTAGTTTATTCAGATGCTTAGTCAATGAGGTTTTGGAAAGTTGCTAATGAAATACAGAGGCCAGTTTGCACATGTGAAAGGCTTTGCATGACAATCAGAAGTCACTGTGAGACCCTTTTTCAAAACTCTCCATGTTACCAGGTTCTTAATCCAGGTTATGGAATGAAGCAGAAACGCCTGTTGTTACACTTTGGAAACCAATGCTGTATCCTGATGTTTGTGATTTGGATCAGCTATTTACCCTGATTATTTTTCACTCAGCCTAACCTAAATGAAGTACAGAAAATTAATTGCAGGACAAAGTTTTGTGAGAAAAGTAAATGCAAGTAAAATGAGTAAAACTGCATTACTTTGCTTGGTGTAAATATTAGTTTAAAGGTTTCTTTCGTTTCTGTGCCCTCTGACACTGGCTATATTCAAGCTAAGACCTCTCATTTTCCCCAAATTATGGGTATTTGCAGAAAAGAGTGGAGATTTGGGGCGTCTCCTTTTTCCCAGCATAATCAAACTTCATCTTACATGAAAGAGAGGAGAAAGAGAATGGAAAAGGAGATAGTTCATATTCAGACAGTCTTATGTCTCTCATCATTTGATATTCATTAATCCAATTCATTCTTGCCTAACCATTGTTTGCTATCTTCTGTTCTAGAGATGTTAAATTGGCCCAGCTGAACAAATCTCATCCCTCCAGCCAGAATGGGTTTCATGTGGCTGAGCACTGGGCATCAACAATTAGGCATCTGTTGTCTAGATTCCTTTTTTAAGCAAAGGAAAGAAACAGGCATTTGTAGCGTGTGACTCACATGATCTATTTTAGGCATCTGTGTACACTGGGATGGGAGGAGCAGTGTGCTAGAGACACCCGTTTGTCTCCACCTACTATAAAAGAAGCCTTGCCATCCTGTGCAGATTTAGAGATTGTCAACCGTTGGTGGGATGATTCCCATCCTTAAGGACTGTTCTTGTACTAGGCAAGGTTTTTACCAAAGCAGTGATTCATGATGAAGTTCTCTCCCCTTCTTGCAGAACTGGGAAATTTCCATGTTCTAGAGAGAAACTTCTCATTCTTCCTTTTTACTCACCCCACAATTAGTGTCACATAGCTGGGACTGTATGTATGTCTCAGAGGATAGCTCTTGTTTAGGACTGGTCCCAAAAGTGACTCGTCAGTGCTGGCATTAACTGCTTTGGGACCTTCTGACTCTTTTCATGACACCATGATGAAGGCAATGCAAATCTACCTTGAAAGACCTGGAGGGCAGACAGGAATTCCCTGTGCTGGTCTTCTCCATGATCCCATGTAGTTTCAGGATTTTGCCAGCATTCAGCTTGCACCTGCAAATGTTCCTGCAGCAAAGGGAAATAGATTATTGTAATCAATATGGCAACTCAAGCAAAGTAAGGCTTTCACAGAAACAGTAAGTAGAAAACATTGCACATGTTCTAAAACTGGTGTAATTGTGGACAACTATAAAAGGATGCATTTAGAAACATCCTTAGTGTCCAAGTATAAGTCTTCAAACTGGATCTTCAGCTGATTGGAAGTTAATTTCCCCCTGAAATACGCATTAATGCCACATTTTGGCTTTCATGCCGGAAGGTGGAGGCATGCCATATCTCCAGTGATTGGACATATTTCACACTGTTTTCAAATTTACCAGCAAGAGAGTTAAGTCACCTTCTAAGACAGGTGTAAGTTAACAGAGTGATAATTGTGCATTAAAGTAGTTAACTGGCTTTCTAACAGATTTCTTTGACACTTATAATTCTCCAAAAATAACACATAATCGCATGTCATTTTTTGGTTTTAGTTTTGTCTCTGACAGGCCGACAAATCAGTTACCACCAGTATTAATATTTAGTAGACAATTAAAATCTTCCAATAGAAAATTATTTTTTTTCAACCTACTTAAACTGCACACATAACTTCCAGTTCCTTTTCCTCTCCTATACTTTACTTTTCAAAAAGAAGTTGTTCTCTTTTTCCTAACATTTGATAGCAGTTATAAAATAGCTGGCACTGCACACAGAGCCAGATCCCATACAGAGTTTGATCCTGTATCTCATCAGTATTCTTTCTTTTGTTTTCAACCTTGTTAAAAAGTAGTATAGTAACCACAGTATACATCCTATTTCAAAGAACTTTATATATTTGACCATAAGAATTCATTCCAAGTTTATATTGAGCAAGCAAGTTTATATTGAGCAAGCAAGTTTATATTTAGCAAGCAAGTTTATATTTAGCAAATCTTTGCTTTGGACTTATAAAGCAGTTTCAGTAACTTCAAACTATGTAAATGCAAAAATAAATATTATTTTTTTTTTAGGACAGGAGCTGTTTGTATTTCATAACTCTTCTAAACCAGTTTTCTTAATTTATGAATTTTGAGACTGAGGCAAGTCCAAGTGGTGATTTAGAACAAGAGTTTAACGCAGGTGCTAACTCTGTAGAAGGAACAACACAGAAAGCTCACTGCTAATGTTCTATTGGCAGCTAATTGCTTCTGCTCAGACTAAATAATTAGCAAACTGAAGTGTACTGAATAAATAAATAAATAATAAAAACCTAAACAAGTGACCTTTTAAATTCTTTTATCCATCCCAAGAAATCCTGAAACAATTCACTAACAAGACTTACCCAAGGAAAACAGAAAATATTTTTCAGTTCACGAGGTCAGGAGTAAGTTGTTGGCGCTCAAACAGGCTTTTCATTATTATTTTGTGGGATCTAGTAAGTTTTTTTTTTTCGAGAATGGTTTACTTTTCCAGAACTGGGAAGTATTGGTTTCCTTCTCTCCCTCACTATTGACTAAGACACAGTGGCTCTGCTAGGTTGGTCAGAGGCAAGGAGGCAAGAAGAATGTGTGATGTCTCCCACAGAGATTCTTTTCTCTGGACAATTTAAATGTGGCATGAAAGCAACTACTGTCCAGGTCAGCTTTAATAGGAAAAAGGATTCTCGCCAGGGATTGTGGTTACCCTCAAGACTTCATTTAAATCTCTTGGGAGAACAAATATAAAATTCCATTAAGAGCTTGCTATATTTTAGCTTTCAAAACCAAAGCCCTAGTGTGCTTTGTAATGAAGAGGAACAGTTAGGATACTGAAAATATTACTGTTTTCTTTAATTAATGAAATCTACATCAGCAAAAATTTGGAATATTGTATGAACCACAAAGGGGTAATAAAGGCTCAGTATCTCTACTTTGTCTTTATTCTTTTTGTCTTTTTTTTTCAACTAGGATACCTAGAACTAATGATTAATAAATCAAGCACCAACAGTGTTCTCTTATTAAAATGTGCTTTTTTTTCTTTCTTTTTAAAAAAAAAATAAATATTGTGATAGGAATGTCCCCTTGTCATTCCTCCCAGGAACTAGAACAATACTCACTTTTCCCAAGGGAAGGGAATACTAGTACAATTGCAATACAAGCACTTTTGCCATCTTAATACCTTCACCAGGTGGTTTCTCTTTTCTTTTATCACTCTCTCTTTATTCTCCTTAGAATAGACAGGTGAGTTCACACAAGTGTAACAGGATAAAACCTGATCTCCACAGACATTTGTATCAGATCTGTGCTCTGGCAGATCACCCAGTTTTGCACCAGGTCAGGTGTGGACATAGTCACATAACTGCTACATTTCCTAAAGCACATTATAATAAGCTCTTTTTGCTGTCATTATGACTTTGTGCTCTCTTTATGCTAAATGCAGCTCAAATACCTGATCCTTTCTAAAGTTTGAGTGGTGAAGGTGTCAAAGAAAGCCTGCTGGGACGAAGTTAGCCTGACGATATATCTGGAGAGAAACTACCTGCACAGAGAGCAAGAGAAACCAAAACGCGGGGGCAGAACGCCACTGCTGAAATCCTTTAAGTCTCCTGTGCCTTTGCACCAACTGTTTACCATATAGAGCTCCGTGCAAAACCAAACAGGAAAGATCTTAGACCTGTTGCACTGCCAAATATTTTGTGGTCTCTGGGAGCTTGAGAGTTGAACTACAAGACCTGTGCGGTATGTGAGAGGGCTGGAAAGGATTGTTTCAAGTAGGGAGGCAGTGACAGTGCTGCTGGATCTCAGTAGCCTGTGTAGGTGCCAGATGGCCTCTTCCATGAAGTTTAAAAAGGGCAAGTGAAGTGATCCGACAGCTAGTAAGTATGTCCAGTAGGGTCAGGTGAAGTACAGGCTCCTTAGTTACAGTGAGCTCTTGTTTTACCAGAAGGAGGGAAAAACGTTCTGTGAAGTTTATGAAATGAGGGTTCCATTTCTTTCATTCAAATATACACTCCAGTCTTTAAAAGCTCACTCTTCTCCCACAGACCTGGTATACCAGTTTTGTGACAGAGTTGTATTAGTTGCAAACTATAGTCACAGTATCATTTCTGTGAGAAAAAGATGCATTAGAAAAGCTGTGTTGCAAGGCTGTCTCACCCAGAGGTGGCTGTCATGGTGTGAACAGCTTTTCTTTGGATGCAGGTTGCTAACAGTGCTGGCCTGGAGCTTTCTCACGACAAGCTGATGTTTCTGGTTCCTGCTCCTCGAGATGACCTCTAACATATGGCTGCGTGTTTAATCCTAAGGCTATCGAGTAGCTGGTTCATTACATGCCATCGTCCTACCCCAGCACAATTAGACAAAGTAAATATCAATGATCCAAAGAAAAAGAGAACTCAAGTGGCTTCTCATAGAAACTTTAAACTTGCATAACTGCATTGAATCCAACATGTGAGCTTGGTACTTTAGATTGAAAGGTATGTCCAGAATGAAGGGCTGCCACGCCATTTGTGGGAGCTGAAATGTTGCGGTCACAGAGGTGCAAGAACCATGTACTCTTTTTACATGCTGTGAAGTAAAACTTGGCACTTCAAACTAGTTATGAAGGTGACTCTGGAAGAAGAAGTTCAACACAGTGTTTCGCAACATAATATTGCCTCAATGAGAGGCCTTCAAGTCAGAAAATAATGAAAAGGAGATAGAAGGGTATCATTTGTGGACAGAGTCTAAGAAGCCATGGCTTGTGTTCACTTTGGGTTCCTTAAAAACTCATTTCAGGACCTTTCTCATTTCTAAACAGCCATGTGGGCAGTGTAGTGGTGTTGTACCCTTAGAGAAATGATGCAGCCAGGAGGAGATGAGGGATGAGCTTCTGAGGATCTCAGTCACAGAGGGCAGACCTGACAGGGTGTGACCTCCATGTATGTGTCTGCCTTCTGTACTGCCCCAGTCACAAGGCTGTGCTTGCACCCAGCTGCCCCCACATTTGCAGGTACAGTGGCAGTTTTCCTTTTTTCATTCTGTACTTTGGAAACAGGAAAATATTTTGGGTCCAAGCATTAGAAATCCTCCTAAAAGTGGCTAAGGGCAGTGAGGCATGCTCTGATGCTCTTTTTGTTTGACAGCTTTCTAACTGACTTAAATACAACTACAGGGCATGTTGCAAAGTACTGTCTTTTAGTCATTCTTTTTCTTGCCTCTTGAACCCAGATCTTTGCTTCTTGCAATAATTATGGTGATCAAATCCCTGGGACAATTAGTGCCTTTCTCCCATGTGATCATAAGTGTTTGAGTGAATGTAATATGAGTTGTTTTGCTACTGTAATACCAATGCAGTCAGCTCCAAAAAACCCTGTCATGAGTTCTGCTTTCTACTGCTGTTGCCTGCACCCTGAACACAAACTTGGCTCACTCAAGAGGCAGCTCTTTTCCCCTTCTCCCTCCCCTTCCAAGGCTTGGCCATAAGACTTCCTGCACTCCTCCTCCTTCTTTTCTAAAGCTCATTGTTCTTAGATTGAAAGCAGACTCCAGAAACACCACAGTTTTCTGTTTGAAACAGCCCTTCTTGTGAATACTGTATGTATGGAGGGACTTGCTTATGCTTTGGTCAGGCGCCATTTACCAGAGAGAGCAGGAAGGAGTAAAATGATGTGCATGTCGATCCATCAGCCCTCACAGAGTAAATTTTCTTCAGATATTTTTGGTTCACTTAAAAATGACAAATCAGATAAAAGTTTTACTTCTACTTTGACAAAACTCAGATAGTCTTTCTTTAAGAATTTGGACATAACCATGGTCAATTGGGAAATGATAAATTTAACAAAACTACCTTGTTTTCTCTTAGAGTTACTGAGCTACTAACTCTGGTTTTGACACTTAGCCACTAAATACATTGGTCATATAAAGTTTTATCTGTTGAGCATCAAGCAGTAGAATTACTTGCAACTTTCTTTGTAATTCTTCTAATTATTGGACCAGGCCAATAACTAGACCTAAAGTTTCATAATACAAGTATAAGAATGAATTTTAACAAATTTGTGATCATCAAAGATGTCCCAGTCTGCTGTACTTTGTGAAATGTTTGTTTTCTTATAATATGTTATTTGCTTCTGATTCTTATAATTTCAGTACTCATTATTTGATGACATTTGATTTCTTGAAAGTATGTATTACTCCAAGCCTGGTTTTAGGTGAGAATTTAACATGTATTGGACTTGATATGTGTTGATGATTGAGCATCCTTAAAAATACTCACATTTACTCTTCTAAAAAGGTAATTTTGGCCCTTAACCTTCAAATGTGTAAGTTTGGATAGTTACTGTTCTAGTAAAACTCTTAACAGGTTCAGGGCTCTGTCTTTGCGGGTCTCTGCTATGGTTTTTTAAATGAGAACATCAGCAAAATAGAAGGTTTTGGGCAGCATTGCGGGTGTTCTGCTGGTTTTATTTTCTCTAGCAGAATTGAGTCCACAAAGTAGAAATTTTAATGTATGACAATTTTAATTAATTGACCACAGATGAATTGATCGAAAGGAGTACACAATATTTCTCATGTTTATTTATTTTTATATTTCAATATAAAACACAGCAACAACAAAAAACACAATATACTCTTAAGTCTTCAGCCTCCCAGAGGCCTCTCTCTCTGAAGCCTCTCAGGCTTAATTAAGCTAGATGAGATTTAGGTATGAAAAAACTTTGTGTGTTTTGCATGAGGAGCCTGATTTGTTTAGGTAGAGTGATTCTATTCTCAAACAGCAAATTAAACACACTTAATCTGTAAAGAAAATAAATGTCTTTGATAATAATAATGAGTAGATTATACACAAAACCCTTGTGAGAACAGTACTTGATGGAGGCAGTGTTTCAGTATTATCCCAGAAGTGGGTTGCCTTCAAAGTTGGAGGTTGTTTCCGAAAAAAGCAAGTTGGTTCCTGATGAACATAATTAATCTTCTACCGCAGCCGTAATATCAGTACTGTGGTAGATGTGCCCTGTTTCCTTGTGATCTGCTCCCAGGGGAGCATTTCGTTATGTGAACTATGTGGACGTTCTGAAAGATTTTCACCTGTTTCAAGACTTCTAAGGTAAATGCCACTAGAAGACATAAAAGGCTATATATAAATATTATAAATTAAGCTGATGAGTAATCCTTTCTGTATAGCAGAAATGGATGCTACGAACTCAAGCAAAGAGCTCTTGGCCACCCAGTCCCAGCAAACAAAGTTTATTTTCTGCACCCATTACTCAGTGCCTATAAATTAGTTTTGGTGGAAATGGACTCTATCATTTTTTTGTAAATATGGATTGGGATTTAATTATCGTTTGACAAAGAGAGGCTGGAGGTTAGTATCTATAATAAATTTCAGGAGGGAAAGGGAATTGAAATGAAAAAGCTGTATTTAAAACTAAAATGGAAAACCATCAGTAGTCTGAACAATTTAGAAAGCTGAAAATTCTCCATGAGGAGAAATTGCACTAATGATAATAGAAAGACTAATCCTCACTTTAGAGGTCCCTCTGGAGCAGGCCACCACCAGCAACAGGACAGCAGTCATGATGAGAATCCCTTGGGATCTCACCATGTAGGGAGTAGCAATGTCTCCTGGCCAGATCTGGGCCTAATATAATAACATAGAAGGATTTTTATCATTGCTAAATTTTAAATAATATTAAAGATGCAAGCATACATTGTCACTTACTTGATCCGTCCTTAAGAGCAGCTGAACAGTTGCAGTTCCCGGTTAGGACTCAGCAGCAAGGTCACTTCTGATTCAGGTCTAGATTTTTTAAATGTGAACCATCAGAGAGACAAGTGATTTGTTTGTTTTTTTTATTTTGAGCCTTGCCTAGGTTTAGTCCCTAATGGAGCACAAAAGAGTGTTGTTTGTTTTCAAGTAATTCAGTTAATTTTGTAGGTTTAATCTTCTTTCAGAGGAGGCATGACTCACAACTGAATCTGTTGCTTTGTGCTGTGAAGGAGGAGTGTGAGTTGATTTTTAAAAACCTGCCTGTACTGAAATGATCTTTATTAGACAAAGACAGCAAGACTGTTAGTTTTTCATCACATAGTAACAGAAGATTTTTAAAATTTGTGTGTAAAAACCTGTAGCCATCCAAATGAAGCACGTCCTCACTTTTTCTGTTCTCACTGTCATAGCCTCAGGCCTTCCAGGGGATCTGACTGAATTCTTTTGCTTTCTAGTCAATGGTGAAACCCTGGCAGTAGCTTGGAGAGTCTCAGTAGGAGTATTCACTCCTCTGTGAAACTTGCTCCCTCTGGTGTTTCAGCAGGGCCAGTGCTTGGTGACGTTTGAATCCAGGCTTACAATTTAGTTACATGATAGGAATGAGGAAATCTTTTCTTTACAAGATTGGTAAAATTATTTTTAAAACTTACTCTATTAAAATCTTGTTGTGAAATAAGATTTTGTTTATTCAGTGTTTTCGTAGAGACACTTGTGTGTCATTGCAGCGAACATCAAGAGCAAGACACATACCTTCCCATATAGCTCTGAATGCCATATTCCTTTATAAATAATCCTTCCATTTCATTATATTATTTCATCGTATTGCCAAGTTTTTTCCTTACAGAATTAAAGAAGAATAATTTGTCAGCCTCATTTTGGAACCTTCATGTAGAAACATAGCTTGTTGTTTGGTTTTAGGGTTTTGTTTATATGTAAAGCTATTTGTATCTGTCCAGCTAGGAAAAATATGGCTTTTAAGCATGCTTCTAAATTGAAATTTTCCCATAATATTTCTGGAAAGCCTATTTTGAGAACATAAATTATCCTTGATACTGAACTGGAATTATATTTAAAAATACCAGCTTGTGGAGAGAAGGCAAGTTTCTGTATGCATCTGACATGACATATTTCAAGGGCCAGACCATCACTAACAGGTCATGTGGATAACAATGGAGGTGATAGAAAATACTTGAAAAAACAAGAGATTGACCAATGCCTGGGAAGATTGAAGGTAATGACGGAGATATTACAAGCTCTTTTGCAACTATCCAAAATATTTCCCTTGAATCAATTTTAGTGGATTATGACATACTTTAATTGCTCTCTCTCTGAGATCAGAAAGGTGTCCTTATTAAAAGCATTGCTGGTGAGCAAGCAAGCTTACATTTCTCTTCAACTTGAACAAAGTTTCTGTAAAACTGAACTTCTGTTTCAATTGATCAGTATAAGACATGTTATGGTTCTCCTTAAGTTCTCACCTACTACACAAGAACTTGATATTTCATATTACGATATTTTTGGGGGAAAAAAAATCTCTACCTTAACATGGTAGAAAACTTTGAATAAGTCACTTTTCTGCTTTTTGTTTGAAGAATTTGATTGGATTCAATTAGAATTTGGATACACGCTTACAACTCAAGTAAGGTTGACTGAGTAACATCTGAGACACCTGTTGTATAGACAAACGCTGAAGAACAGGGTCTTGGGGAGCCGAGTCCCTGGGGAATGGGTGGCCCGGGTCTCTGGGAACAGGGTCCTCTTCTCGCTAGATGGCACCACCTGCACATTGTACCAGAGAAATACTGCCTGAAAGGATGAGCTTCCAGCCCAGGGAAGTTGCTCTCTCTTTCTAGTACCAAATGGCTGAACTCTTTATATGGCAAACAAATATGCATACATGTAGATTTTGTTTCCTCCAGCTGTGCTGGCTTCTTAGAGATGAACAAATGTCTTTATACTACATCTCACTGCAGTGTCTAAACGTAACCTGACTCTCTTCTCATCATTTAAGCTCTTTGGGTCTTATCCTGATGGTCCTTCTTGGTACATCTTCCTCAATATTTTTTTAATACGTGGGGACTGGAAATACACTTCTGCAGTCTCATCCAGGATCTGGTTTATGAAACTCTATAGGCCTGAACCATGAAAAGAGCTTGGTATATATGTGATCTGAGAGCTATATTAACAGGATATCTAGTGTGAAATCCCAGACAAGAAGAGTAAGATTTTCATTATATGTAATAAAATATGATGATAAACTTAACAGAGGGTGGTAGGTACATCACCTACAGTAGAAGCAGTTATTATGGAACACTACTTGCAAGTTAGAAAAATCATTGCAGAAAGCACACACAACTTGTAACTTGAATTTCCTGGATACATAGGTTAATCATAAAGATGAAAGATGAATAGCCTTTTACAAATCTCCCTTATTATCACAGTCTTCTGTATTGTCTTCTATTTGCTGATAGTTCTTTATTTTCTGATACAATTTTAAATGCTTCATTTTACATATAGTTCTTCCCCCTACCCCATTTTTGTGGTGCTTGTTGCTTGCAGTTTCCTATTGCCCATCAAGCTCGTTGTCTATCTGCACCCATTTGGAAAGTTTGCAACTGTAGAACCAAAGGTTGGAATTAACACCATTAGTTATTGTCAGAGCACAGTCCCTTGGGAGACAAAAAAAAATTGTTTCTTGTTTTAAGAAAAAATATGGAGTTATTTTACAATGTAGAGGATGTCCATGAAGGTGATCATAGGGCTGGAGCACCTCTCTTATGAAGACAGGCTGAGAGAGTTGGGGTTGTTCAGCCTAGAGAAGAAAAGGCTCCAGGGAGACCTTAGAGCACCTTCCAGTAGCTGAAGAGGCTACAGGAAAAGCTGGAGAGGGACTTTTTACATGTTCATGTAGCTATAGGACAAGGGGGAATGGTTTCAAACTGAAAGAGGGTAGATTTAGATTGGATATTAGGAAAAAAATCTTTATTGTGAGGGTGGTGAGAGACTTGCACAGGTTGCCCAGAGAAGTTTTGGCTGCCCCCTCCCTGGCAGTGTTCAAGGCCAGGTTGGATGGGGCTTTGAGCAGCCTGGTCTAGTGGGAACTGTCCCTGCCCATGGCAGGGGGGTTGGAACTAGATGATTTTTAAGGTCCCTTCCAACCCAAACCATTCTATGATTTTATATATATTTGTATGTGTATGTGTATGTGTGTTAGTATGTACACATGCATATATAAGAGCTTCCAGTAAAAATATTTCTGAAAACTTTAATTTCATTCTTACTGCAACAAGTGCCTCAAAGTAGCTGGTGCATTCAAAGCTTCATATGAGTTTCCATTCCTCCATGGAACTATTTTTTAATTTGAGATTTAGAGAAAAGGAGATTACCTGTAATGTCTTCTTGGTGAAGCAGTACACCTGAGTAGGACATTTTGTTTATCAACAACCTGTAGTTTGGGTGTCATTATAAAATATCTATGGACTGTATTTTATTTCTTCATTATGCTTTTCGTTTCTATACCAAACATAACAGCATGTTTCATGCAAGCCAAGTGCTCAAGGGCTCAAGTAAGCCTCATCAGATGTATAAATTAAAATGTACTCTAATTTGACTTCCTGTCAAATTAGGTGCCAGCATTTCTTTTAGACTACAGCAGCATCCTGAACAGATCCCACTTCCCACCTTCTTAGCTGTATTCAGTTGAACAAAATAATTTCCTCCTTCTGTCCCAAATTGTTTTTCAGGTTTTTTATGATATGTTTACCAGGGGATGTATTTTAAAGGTGTGTGAGTTGACCTCAGGTGGAGTTGAACAGGCATTTAAGCATGCAAATTTTGTTGGGAAAAGAAGCTGTTCAGTGTTAATAGTTATAATGTGTATAGAGGAATAATCTCAAATATACATCTATGGCAAAGAGCAAGCTTGTATGACAAATGTATAAAGATCAGTGGCTTCAGCAATCTGAGTATAGGCGAAGATGGAGTTTTCCAGAATATTTATGATAATTTCCAACTGATAGGTGGTCTCCCTATAAATATTAACACCATGGCAATACTTATGTAACAAATGATCCATGTAAGCCTTTAACAAGAGGAAAAAATGTGAATTTTCTTGCTTTGAGTAATCACTATATCACCTCTCTTTTACTTCGAAGCATAGGTTAGCATGTTGCATGAATTCTATAAGAAGACATTCTTGACCATGGAACACAACAGATTTTTCCACCTGCAGAATATTCACTTTAAATGCTCACACATTGCAGTAGGAATTATGAAGTTCTGGAGAATCAGACTCATTTAACTGAATATGTTTGTCCAGCAAATGGTAGTTACCTTAGCATGGGTTTAGTGCTCAGCCCATCGATTGCAAGGCTGTCATCATGAATTAATTGATCTCATACAGTTTGGTGAATCTGATCTGTTACACTGCAAACTAGCATGGTAATGTAAAGCAAGGAAGTGAATTATTTTGATAGAGAAATAATTTCCTCTAAAATGTAGCAGCAGATCCTGTCCTACCTCCAAAGTGCATCCTTCCTGCTTTGCAGGGTACTGTGGAAACATTGCTATGTTGTTGTAAATATTGACATAAAACCATAAGGAGTAGCAAAAACAAGAAAGGAAAAAAATGCTGTTTCCAAGTTTTGTGTATACAAAACTATGGAAGGTCATTCAAACTACCCACATCTAGACACCTTTCTAACAAGTGTCATGTGTTAGCAGTCCTCATGAAGTCAGGGAGAAAGGAAAACCACATACCATGTGCTTCTCATGACTTTTTAAAATTTGTGTTGTTATCCTTTACTAAAGGGAGGCATCTGCAAGCATGGGATAAGACAGGGCAAGGATTGCAGAGTGTGGCTGACTCTGGCATTGGGAGCAGTTGTAGACCAGCAAGGGAGAAGTGGGCTGGGCTGGTCTCAGCCATTTAGGAATGCTAATAATATCAAATAACATATGAAAATAGCCTGGCTTTCTCTTCCAGTGTCCACAGACCTTAACAAGAGCAAGAATAACTCAACATGCAAAAAACGATGCAAACATCCAGCTGTGGCATTGCACTCTTAGAAGCTTTGAGCATTCTGCAGCCAGGACGCTGCTGATGCGATGGAGGATGAGGCAGGACTAGGAAGCAAGAGGGGGAAGATTAGGAGCAGACTGAATGTTCTTTCAGATAGGAAGGGGGGTGGGGGTGGCCTCAGGAAATGGTAGTTTTCAAGCTTGCTTGAAAGGCTTTTGGGGAGAAGTAGTTAAAAAGTTATGCTTTCAAGAAAAGATACAGTTTCACCTTGAAGCTGACTTTGGTTAGGGCCATCCCTGAAACCTGCCGCCTTGAGGTTCTGGCTATCATAGTTCTTCAGTCCACTGTGAAATGCTGATAGTGGGGTGATGTTCAGCTAAGAGATGGCAGAGCATAAACATCCTCTAATTTTGACATTGTGACATTGTGTTTAAATATAGCTAAAGGTCCTGTGCTGTTCCTGACAGCCCTTTGCATGGGAATCTCACCTCAGAAACACGAGGGTAGGAGGGAGCCTGGTGGTTCCTGCCTCATTATACCAGACCAGAAGAAGCAACAGCTGCTCTTGGCTTCCTGGGAAGAATTTCTAGTTGTTCTGCCTCCTTTTGAGACCTATCTTTAGCTACCAAAGCATTTTAGTTTTTGCAGCAAGCTTCTCGTAGGCCACACGAGTAGAAAATGAGTAGAAGAGGAAGTGACCCCTAAAATATTTGCAGAGGTGATGTTTTGTGTGTGTTCTACTGAAGGGTTTCGTTCAGTATATTAAATATTTACATAGCCCTGCAGTCACTATTAATCCAAGTAGTCATGTTTTCCCTAGCTCACCACAGATCCTTACCTTATAGTCAACCCCTTGAAATTAATCAAGGTTAACACAAAGTTGTCACCACTGGAAAAAAGTTTATTATTTTTGAAAATAAGATCTATTTCTGCCTGACCAGAGTTAGATGTTGCTAAAAGTATTGTGAAGGTTAGTGTTACATGAGCTATAAACATTTACTTTAGCAAATACACAGGTAAAAGAGGCAAATGGAGTATCAAATTATCCTGTATGCACATTAGTAATAGGTGATTTTCTCAAAACTGCAGTGCCACATGAAAAGCATTTACTTTGTCATCATAAAAATCCTTACTTTTCTGAGAACATAGGAGGAAGTTTTCTCTTTAATTTGATCTGACATACTGATAATTTTCATTTCTCTTTGTGTTACCTAGCTCCTCCCTTCTGTCTGATTTCTGTCATTTTTCCCTTTTCTTTCCTGTTCTGTTCCACTTGAACATGTAAGAGTATTTTGAAAGATACTCTTCTTTGTGCGTAGTCACTCATATATCTAGGCACACAAGCTAACTATTAGCTTTGACAAGCACAGGTTCATCGTACCGCCAAATTCAGCCTCGCGACAGGCAGCAACTCACCAAGGTGTCATTCTGAATTCCTTGTCTCCACTGGCCAACCCACGATGCTCCTTTTTTTTTACCCTTCTTTCCTCACAGAAATGTTACTTCTCTCTTTTTGTTGGGTAAGAATGAGAAATTTGGTACCATAATACTAATATCTCCTTTGTCTCCAAACTCAATATCCTCGTTTCATGCCTGCTTCTAGTTAACTAAGAGGTGTAAATAGCTAGTATTCTTCCTGCCTGAGCTGGACCAGGATTCTTAATCCTTTGGTCCATTAAGAGACAGCACAGTCATAGGTAAGGAATTGAGGTGATCACAGAGAACATAAAAATACAGAATATTTTACATCTGTCACACTTGTTCTTTGCTCTTATGACATGTGCCTCTTCCTAACCTCCTGTCTTCCTGGATTCTCATCCTTTTATTCTGTTTCTAAGTGTCTTTATCTCCTGGGGGAAGGAGAGGGATGATTTATCTCTTCGTGCTGCTCCCTGTTCTTGATATCTGCCTGAACCCAGGCCTCCAGAATGTAACCATATTTTGTAACCATAACTGTATTTTGCCCAGTCATCCATGCTTCATGCTTCACTCTGCTTTCTTATCTTGCTTTATGTTAGCATTTCCTTCCCTCTGTCTCTCATTTTGCTTCTGCTGCTCCTACTAGAATACACACTTGAGCTTAAATGAAAGGAAGTGAAAGATGACTTGTCTAATGTACTTTTAACCAGCACCCCCTTTCTCCTCTACTTGCTTTCAGTACATGAACTGTACATTCTTCTGCTAAACCTTCTGTGATGAAGGTATTTTTCTTGTGTTTCTGTTGAATGCTCATATTAGTTGTTGGATATGTTTATTTAGACTAGAAAAGAAGCCAACAACAATGGTCAAAGAAGCATCTCTCTTTTCACTCTAAAAACCTTGCGTGTTGTAAGACCACAATGGAAAACAATGTATAATGAATATAGTTGTCTGCATCATCACTGGTAGAAGCACTATTTCAGCTCTACTCTGTGAAATTAATAACTGTTACCTACAAGCCTGTATTCAGACAAAAATTAGGAATGAGGTATAAATTCTTACTCACTTCAGAGCTTCAGAGAATCTGGCTATGGGTATTGACAGCTAAGCTATCAAATGGCCTTTGAATTTAAAAGAGAGAAAAGGCACATTCCCAAATACTACTCTTATTGTAAGAGACGGTTAGTTGTTAAAGCCACTAAATACAAGCTACAAATTGGCAGCTGAAAGTTTATTTTTCTTGGCTGATTTCTAGGGATTTTTTTAGCCTCATACCTCTCTGCTTAGCTAAATCATATAAATAGTGAATAAATTATTTTTAATTCAATCAGGTAGGTGCCCCTTAGAAGCAGTGACAATATTGAAAAATACACTGTGTGTTCATATGTTTTAGTTCTGGACTGAAACCTTGCCAGAAACTTGCCTTTTGAACATTTGCCTCTTTTATAATCCAAATAATAGTTAAGGGATGAAAACTGCAGTGTCCTGGCAGTGTGGATTTACAGACATTGAGAGCAAAGTAGTCCAAAGCCAGTGGGGTGTAAACTGACGCTGCCAAAGAGAAGTGGTATAATAAGGAGCACAAGAGAAATCTGCAATTATTTTTTCCCAAAATAGGCGTATTATACTAGAACATCAAACTGCATACTTCAATAAAATAATTTTGCAACCGTAGCAGAAGAGGGCGGTTGTATCAAAGTCTGGATTGTTGTCTGTGCTGGAGGACTTCTGCCAGTCATGGCAAGCATTGTACAGGCTCTTTCTGAGTTTGGTCCTGGGGTTCTGCATTTCCAGCTATATGCAATTTCCATCACACTTGCTATCACAGCTGTATTACAAGCAGTTAAAGTGTAAGGCAAGACGATGCAAAGAACATCTTGATCACATTACAATGTCAGATGAAACAAGAAAAAACAAACCCCAAACTGGACACTAAGGGAAACACTGATACTTACACAGAGGAAATTACATTGCGTTGAAAATACAAGAGGATATAGATCCAGTAAGAGCGTCTGACAGGGCTTTAATATGTGGCAGTTCTAGATAACTCATTTTAATTTCTTGTGTTTCTATCTTCTTCTTAAAAGGGAAATATATTCTTCTGAAAGGATACTAAATGGAAGCAGAGGCAATTATTATTTTTTAAAGTGTATTTGGAAGATGGTTATAAATCTCTACAGAGGCTAGTTGCTAATTTGGTATCTCAGGCTGTATTTCAGAGATTTCAGATAAATTCCCAAGTTGTTTAGTAACAAGAATGGAAATTGAAAAACTGCATTTGCTCCATGGCAACGTACACGTAATAAATTAGAAAGTTGTTCATAAAATGCTTAGACGTTTGCTTTCCTGCTCCACGTCATTGGATTAATTTTTCTCATACAATCATGGGGTAAATATGTTGATTGTTACATTGTTTGTCATGGTCTTTTTGTTTCCATTTATTTTATGAAATGCTTTCTTATATTTTGAAAAAGTGTTCACTTCACTGCCAAAGAGCCAGAGGTTACTAGTGTAGGCTTTGACATGAATGCAGGTAACTGAAAACAATAGAGACAAGCAAGGTGAAAGCTGGGACATTTGTTTTGTTGTTGATGTTTTGCTTTCACTGATTTGTGGGTACACATTAAAACATGTCAATGTCTGTATAGCCATAGATTAATTGATATTCATAAAGAAGAGGTAAAAATGTAGAGATTTTATTTTAGGCAGTGTACAAATATCAGACTGGCGGTTGTAGATCTGGTGGTGACTGTAAGTCCCCCATTTTGATACAGTGAATTTTTGGACTGACAGATTCTTTAAAGCATGCTTATAGTTCCATTTTTAAGACTGTTTTGAAACTTGGATGGTCCATAAGCATTGTCAGAAAGATACTGCAGGCTTACAACATTTCTTATATCTCAAGAATGGTATTTGTCTGAATAATTTTTTTTTTTGTTTTTCAAGAAGAGAGCTGTAAGACCGTTGCATAAAATAACTCGTATGACCATTAACTCACTTTATCCTTTCCTCTGTTGGCTCTGGTAAAATTAGTTCTCTTCTGGTTTTGCATGGAGTCTTTGTTTGATAGAATTTTCTTATTATTTTTATGATTTTCCTGCTTTAGAAAGACAAAGTGCAGCATGTGACATAGTGGTAATATATACCCTTGGAAAAAATGCTTCACTTTTCACTGTCAGATCATTCCATTTGATTGTGAAGGCTTGACATGATGTTCTTTCTCCATCACATGTTAGAACTTTTGCAACTCTTTTTGCTAACAAGGTGCCTATGGCTCTGCTTGTCCTCCTCAAAACTGGCTCTTGGCCTGGGATAACGAGCAAGGACTTCAGTTTTTATTTTATTTGGCTTTCCATAAAATCTTGGAAGCTTTGGTGGTTAAACTTTACAGGTGTGATTCTATATTTGACCAAACTATCTTCACCAGATGTAGCAGTATGTTAGGAATTAAATAAAACTACTTTCCAGGGTCATGTTGGCCTAATTGCAGTGGAGTATGCTTAATGAGGGTTTTTCTAAGGTATCTCTGTCTGACAGCAAAGGTCATATAAAACAGATATTTTTGCCTTAGGGTAAAAAAGTGGTAGATCACTGAATACATAAATGAACTTTGCCATCTTTCTTTTAATTGTTTTAACCTGTGAGAGCTAATACCAAGCCTGCTTTGTTTGTGTCCCCCTTCACTCTCATGTAATGTTGTGCCTTATCCAAAACAACAAAGAAGAAAAATTGTCATATCCTAGCATATAAATACAATTACTAATGGTAATACTAAAAAAAATAATACAGCTTCTGCTACTAAAAGCTATCTTACTCATCCCAAATAATATTCATGCCCCAAGAAAGGGAGGGGGAACACTACAGGAAACCTTCTTTCGTAAATCTGCTTCGTTTAATCAAAAACATCATTGGTCTTGGCTTGCTTTCAAGGCAAACGTCATGGCATCCCACAATGCTGGCTGCAGGAACAGGCTCATATTCCCCTGGTACAGGCTGTTACACAGCCTGACCTAAATACTGTGAAGAACTAGAAGAGTGGCCTGATTATGAGTTGGGAGATCTTGTTTGAGACTTTCCTCAGATATAGTAGTCCACTCTGTAGCTTTTGGGAAGAAATCTGTCAACTCACAGTACAGAATAAGACATTTTTGCCTCCTATTCTTTTGGGAGACTTTTTTTCCTGCCATCTGTAGATGTTCAAATGTGTAATTATTGAAATAGTGTTATAGCACTAGTTTAGCACCCAGCATCTTTCAGTCTTTCTTCGATACTACTATTTCAAATATACATATTCTCTTTCATTAGATAGCTAAAGCTCAAGTTGTTTAAATCTTATTTTTTCAAACTAGAGAATAGCATTACTCACATACCAGAAGGCTAAGTAATGTCTGGGATTTATTAAATCATTCAGCAAAGTTGACCACAGACAGTTGCATATAGAAAAATGCTGGAAGAAAAATAATCTTCTATGATGATGTTCATTATACTATAACACACACAGACTGAGAGCCAAATACCTGGTATCATTTCTGTCTCTACAATTATTATATTTCTTTTCAGATCTTTAACTAGCTTGACATTTTTGGTTATAGAGAGTTTGAGCACTGAGGAAATATGTAGTCTTAGATCACAGGGATGATAAAAAATCTAAGTTTAATGTTAATTTGATGTCTTGGTAAAGCAGCTATGAGTTGTAACAAGGTAATTATCTATTGGTGATTTTAATGAATAGGTAACTTTTACTGCCAACTTAGTGTTATTGCATGCTTTTTAATATCTTACATTCCAAGTGTATTTGCATAATCCTGTTGCTGTTCTATTCAGCAAAAAGACCATTATTGAAGTTGAAATTGGAATTGATTTGGGGCTTTTTTTGCATCTGTTTCTAGTATTCCACATACCTGTGAGTCTTTGCCAGTTTGTTCTATCAATCTTTCACAGAGAAGTTGCTAGTTGTGAAAAACACAGAAATACTAAAATGGATTTATTGATCAGACAATGCTAACCTAAAGTGTCAGAAGTGACGGAACAGATGTTCTTGGGAATTTCAGGTCCTTACCATTTTCTAAACATTACATTCATTTTTAAAATCAGAAACTGAGTATCTAAAAATTGAGCTGAGGCAACAAGAAGTTGTGTAAGACTTCGCTGTGTAAGGCTATAATGTGTAATTTATGTATTATTTACTCTTATGAGCAAAAGAACATCAAAGAAAATAAGTATGAAAATTCCATAATAAAAGTGAAAAGTCATACAAACTTATTTCTGCTACAATGTATCCTCTTGGTTTGACTGTGGTTTTTTGTTTGTATTGAGTTACAACCCAGGAAAAATTTTAAACTTTACTTCACCTTTTAAAAATTAGATTGTTTGCACATAAAAGGATATTTGTTGTGTGGATTAAGTGGTTTGTGAGCAGAACTGGATAATACATAATTATGTTTTAATTTTTTAGAGGACTCTGGGACATATTTCCCAGCAGTGAAAAACCATCCAGACAAATATTTACAAAGATGTCCCGAGTCTGTAAAAAAGTGGCTGAAACAACTGAAGAGTGCTGGGAAGATTCTGCTATTAATTACTAGTTCTCACAGTGATTATTGCAGGCTCCTGTGTGAACATATTCTTGGGTAAGTGCAATGTCCATTTTGAATCATATCTGCCAGACAGCAATTGGAGATAAGCCTGAGCTATAATTAGAGTTAATTTGAGTTTCTTCATGTGTTGTTATTTATTTGGATCTGAGGTTTCTGGTGTTACTTGGTTCTTGAGGCAAAATAGTCCCATCTATGAGCCTGTGAGCTGCATCTGACCCACAGCACACTTATATCTTTTTTGGGCATCATGATGCGATTGAAGATGACAGGGAATATCTTTCAGACCAACATTCAAGACATCATCTGAATCCAAAATTTTCATAAGTTTTTGCTAGACTGTCTTATTCCAGCCACTTCTTTTCTGTGCTTCTCCAGTGGTGAGTGCACGTAGTAGTAATATTTAATTTCCTTGCAGTAGATCTGCATGGAAAACCTTACAAATATTTCTTCCCAATGGTGGTTTCCAAGAGATGGTTGTTCATGAGAAATGTGCATTTACAGATCACAGCAGAAAAGATAAAACAGGTAGTTCATTTCACTGGCAATCGGTTGAGATTGTAGTTGATGATCATAACAGCTGGTTTTAGCTGTAATGTTAACAACATGACTGGTCAAGTCAAATTCAGTGAAATTCAGTAGAACAATCACTCACACCCCTGGAAACGAATTAATCGGTGATGCAAATTGCTAGGTGGGTGACATGGTGAGACTATTCAATAAATGAATCAAAGAAACAAAGTAGTGCAATGTGAGACAGCCTTGTCTATCTGGATATGTAAGGGAACAGCAGAGTGAATACAGCAACACTGTAAGAAAACCACAGGTAAGGTGCAAAACAGAGATAACTTCCAAAACCGGTCCTGCCACTGTCACTTCTCTTTTGTGCTCTCTGGGCTAAATGCTAAATTGAGCATCAGCACTGCCAGTTCTCACTGCCTTGCATGAACATTATACTTGCTCATTTGAGGGAAAAATATGCTTCATCACAAAAAGCAATACTTATGAGTAAGATGCCTGTGAATTAACTCTTGTGTGTAGATCAGTCTAGTTGTTTTCTGAATGAAAATTTGGTACAAATCTAAATTCTTGGCCACATATAATGATTTTGGCTTTCTTTTCCTTGGTGAATAATATTTCAGTTGTTTAAGGCAGCTGTAGAGATCCTGCTGGAAGACAAGGTAACAGAGAGGGTAAGTTGCCTTTCAAAAGACAGAAAAGAGATGTTCTGCTGGAAGGATACTGGATCACTCTGTCTTTCCACAGAACTGTGGGATGTTCTACGTGGTTTTGACTATTGTATTTTCCAATGACTCATGCAGTGTGGCTTCCAAGACATCTTCTGGAGAACTGCATACTCCACTGTCCATTAGACATTAGTGAAGTATTTTTTCCTGAAAATAATTCTAAACTTTTTATTGCTTTTCTTTGTTCCATGCCTCTTTTATCAGATAATAAGACTGTACACACCCGTGCTGCTATAGTCTAGGTTCACACCTATTATCTCTGCCCGTAACTTTAATTTGACCAGGCTAACTGTATTTTATTTTTTACATCAAGCCTTTTGAATTACAACTGTGTAGTCTTTTATTAACTTCTTTCCCTACTTTCAGTTAATCAGTGTCATACTGAGAAATACAGAACTGTATAGTATTACATCAAAAAAAAACCTAAGGATAAAGATGAAAAGTGGAGATGTGTGTGAAATTTTAGCCTCTTACTCCTAATATCCTTACCTTTAGCTGCTAAATTTTTTGCACTTTATTTTAGAAACTCATTTTTGGCTAAGAAATTATTGTCCATATAAAATCAGCACTGGGAAATTCATGCTTAGGTGTACCACTTACCATTTCAAGAGCAAACTATCCCAGTTTTGTTCATCTGATCAAGTTGTCCTTAACTGAAAGACATTTTGGTAAGGAGAGAGTAAGTCTAAGAGAAAATCTCATTTTGCAATAAAATGAAAACTGTTTCCCAGCCAGAGCACACACATATTGCTGGGATCAGTGTATAAAGGCAGGTAAACCTACAGAAGCAAGTGCGAGTTCATTCACACAAGTAGCAACATTATGGTGTGACTTTTCAGGCTTACCTACCAGGGGAACGCGTGTCAAGTTAACTGAATATTTCAGCACTGGGAGGAGCACATCTATTAATGAGCCAATCATCACATAGTCACTGAAGCTGAGCGTCATTTCACCTTTTCATGAATGTTAGCCATCTAAAAGCTAGGAATTTTTTGAAGCTCATCATTTGGTTTTCTATGTGGTTAGTGGAGAAAAAACACTGGGCATCATCCTTGGCAATTCATTCTGTACCATAAAATTATGTCTGAAATAAGTGGGATGAATTGCCTTCTAAGAATGTGTATGTTTCTCCATTGGCTCTGTCTGTGGTGTAGACCACTAGCTGTGAATTCAGCGTGCAATTTTTAGGTGGCTGAAGTTATGTGAGATACATCCCACCCTTTGTCTTAGCCATTTACTGTAATCACAGACCACAAGACCAAGACCAAGCAGTAACTGGAACAGATTTTATCATATCTAATGTTAAGTAGTAAGTTAACACAAGGGACAGGCTCTGATAAAATTGGTGGCTTTGTACATGAAATTTAGTATGATTCAAAAAAAGCCGTAGATAACGCCTCTCCACACAAAATATATTTTTTCTGCAATAAATAAATAAAAAGTTAACCAAATCTTGTGATAACTGTTCATGCTGTTTCAAGTTTTTTACACAAAGCACTCGCCACTGTTCCCACAAGTCTTTGTTGTGCTGCTGCAGTGTTGTCTTTGTTTAGAAAGTTCAAGCTTAACATACCCATGAAAGGATTATTTGCATCATATGCTGATTTGAAAAGTTTCACTATATTGATACTTTTCACCTAAGGGCAGGAGAGCCATGCCTTTTGCTCAACTTCTGGAATCTTCCACATGGAAGCTAATTCTAAAATCATGCCACTGTCACATTTGATACTGGTTCTTTTAAGAGGTAAAGGTTTACATATGGTCACAAGTGGAAGAAAAACAGACAAAGCCAAAATTTCATTAGAGGAAGAAAATTTAAAGGTATTCTATTTTATGGCTGGAATGCAATTTAGAGCACAAAATAAAAGCTTGAAGATAAACTTATGGGGAGAGCATTCCATTTTTTAGTGATCTCAGTCTCGTGAAAAATTGTAGAGTATTTGAAAATGGCATGGTTAGCTAGTTTTCTTCCAGTAAGCTTCTGTTTGGTGACAGTTTAGTGCCGTTACCCATCCTGCACTTAACATCTGAGACTTCTTTCCATGCAAGAGTATCCATCAATTTTTGGATGTTATAGGCAATGCAGTCACCTAAGCAATGAAACATTTCTACTAAAATAAAATACAGGGTGCTTCAAAAAGATGAACCCAATTTCAATTGAAGGTCTATTTCAAATGAGTCCATCTTTTTGAAACACCCTGTACATGTCACAGATGGGAAATGTTTACATTTTCTGATAATAATAAAAAATAACCACCCTTTAAGCAACGTTTGTCCAATTTTATATTTTAGTAACTTCAAAACTTGTAGGTAGACATTGTTATTATTTCTTGCTATAGTTCCCAGCTTGATGATGTAGTAAGTGAGGTCTAATGGATTCCTTAAAATAAATAAGGCCCTTGCCAGAGTAGGAATAACTGGCACCGCCAGAAAAAGCCCATCTCATGGTAGGACAGGTGGCATGAATGTTTCGCAAGGTTGTGGTTTTTCCTGTTGGCTTGTAATGTTACTGACTCGCATACAGGTCTCTAAAAAATGTCTGAGTAAAAGTCCCACTTATATACCATGCTCAAACAAACAATCCCATTTAAATTGATGGGATTTCTACAGTTCAGATACTGATCTGTATTCTCCTGTACCTTCCTTGAAAAATCTGAATTTAGTGATGTGATTCAGCTGGCAGTTTAAGAGTCATACTTGGTAGGTGTTTTATACCAGCGAGGATTTAGTCAGAGCATCTAGTAGAGCCTGAAGAATGAGTTCAGCTATAAAAATGGCATTTCAACTTTAGGGTATGTGAAATCACCCTTTAAGACTTAGTTGCCTGTATTAATTAGATCTCTGTTGACTACAGTGGCACCTTAGACACCCATTAGGTCTGTTCATATGTGCAGTGTGGATAACAATATAACAATATGCGTTTCAGTGTCTTTAGTCTTCAATTACTTCCTACCCGATCACTTGACTTCACGTATTTTACTTTTTGAAGAAAATCCCTCTTTTACACCTTTCTTTACCTGTTTATGCATATGTTGTCACCTGAGGTTAAAATATGTCATCTATCATATGTTCTCCCGAGATTTAAAAACTCCCTGGGCCAAGGAACATCTTTTTACAAATAATGAGTGGTCCTGAAGGCACGGTACTGTGGGTTCTCGGCCTGCTGTCTTCTCGCTTTTGACAACCTCAGGAAAAGAAGGGCAGTAGTGAACAAGCATCAGAAAAAAAGAAGTGTTTTGCTACTTTAAGACTTAAAGAGTGTTTAGTGGCATCTTAGCTAATTTATTAGTTTAGCTAATTCAATTTCCTTTACTTTCTAGGGATGATTTTGAAGAGTATTTTGATGTTGTGATTACAAATGCTTTGAAACCTGGTTTCTTCTCCCATACCCCAAACCAAAGACCTTTTCGAACTCTTGGTAAGTTGCAGTTGTGACTCCCTTCTGTTTACCTATGTCCAAAAAAAAAAAAAAAGAAAGAAAACTCAGTGGACTGGACAACATATTTTGAAAATCTAGCACTGGGGGCAGAAGGGGGTGGGAGTGGACTCTACACAAGACTCTTCCAGAGATATTAGTAAAGAATTTTCTTAAGGCTGAGGAGCACTGCAAGATTAAGAGTTACAGTGCTGGAGACTGTGAAAAACGAAAAGGCTCAGATACTGCATTATTAATGGAAAAGTAAGAATCTTTTTCTTTATTGTGCTGACAAGGACATACACAGAAAATGAAATTTAGTTCTGGGAAAAGACATAGCATAAATATTTCAAGAATTAAAGGAAATTCTAAGAACAATATAAATAAAATTGCAAGGCTGAAGGAAATAATTTATGATGGAAATCTGACAGTATTAAATGTGTGCACTTTGGCTAAATAATGATAGAGTAGGTGAAAAGAAAATGTCCTTGTACTCACTTAATTTAATTAAAACAATCTGAAACATTTGGCAGTGTTGTCCATTAGGTAATTAAGGTTGTAACAAAAGATGTTTATAAGAACAGTGTTCATTGAACTACAAATAGGAATAGTAACGTGGCTGAAGACAGTTAATTTTTCCATATTTTGGTAAATACCTTTTTGATTAAGTGCTGCCTGAAAAATAATTTTACATCCAAAATAACATTAGTCAGCATATATTGAACTGTATTTTAGCATTTTATAACAGGAAAGTCAACTGTTTCAGCCCAAAAGAGATTTTGCTTATGGAACTTTTACAGTAGAACTAAAATGACCATTGGAAATGTATATTGAAACTACATTTTTATGTTTCCCCATTTATATAGGAAAATAAGTAAGAAATAGCTTAAATGTAATTTTTAAAGAATTAGTTCAAATAGAAAACTGCCAAGGTGACAATCAGAAAAAATAATCTTAGAAAGGAAATTGAAACTATTTATATGAAATGAGGGAGGGGAAGCAAAATATAAAAGATATAAAAGGCTCAGTTCAGCATGCATTTTATTTAGTTTCATATAATACAAATTGAAAATAAAATGTCATTGACTTTGGATATTTTTTAAACAATCTGGTCAGCCTGACTTCCTAAGGAAATCCTGCTCTATCCCTCTGCCAGTAATCCAGCCAGCAACTTTTGAACCTGTTGGCCAGTTTCAGTAAATTTAATAGACAGCCAAAAAGTTCCAAGATATTTTGACAAGGTTTTTTTGTGCAAACAAAGGCAGAACAGAGGGAGAAGAACTACTGTCTCCATTGAGAAATATTGTACAGCATTAGCTTAATCACATTATTAGATTGTAAGTAGCAATTTGCATGAAGCTGTTTCTTTCACGTGCGTTCAAACAGGAACAGCATTCCCTGGAGTCCTCTTTCTGACTTACTGGTTTTCATTCACTTTATATTTTGGCATTACAAAGAGGCTCAAGTGAGGGTTGATCACTCATTACATGCATACCTTATTAATACAGAATAAAATGTAGTTTCTGTCCTGGAGACCTCACTACCTAAATTGATAAGGAAAACAAATGTAACTGAAGCAATCATCAGATGAATAGTTTGTTGAACTGCTAACCTCCAAGTGGATTTTTTTAATAAATTTGTATTTGATTGACAGTAACTGGTTTCTTCTGAAAGAGCAACCAGAACATTCAAAGCAAAGAATTATACATATAGGACATGTTTTTAAAGACATGTTTTGAAGTAGTGAAGAGCTTGTTTAAGAGTATGTGAAATTTAAACCATCAAAATAGGAGTAATTATATGAGAAAATGTTCAAAATAATATGTTTTTATACTATATGTTTTGCTGCCCTCTATGTTCCTTACAACAAACGTATAGCTTCAGGGGAGGCACTGATAGTTTCAGCCAGTCACCACAGATATAAAGAAACACAGTTCATTTCTGAAACAACATACCGTGGAGCTTCTAATACATTTTTTGAGGGGGTGGTTTTCCAGTCTCCATAATTTTTTCAAGGCTTTCTTTCACATTAGAACCACTGAAAATTCAAAATTTTAATTTCTAGTTTCTGCCTTCATTTTGCCACTATAGATTTCAGGCAGAAGAAGAGCTTAGTCACTGTTCTTCAGACCATCTCTTCTCTGAGAGCACTGGGCATAATATGTCAGGGAGACAACATTTCCTTATTTTGGCTTTGAAATAGGAAAAAAACTTAAGGGTGGACATCATAGTAAATATTTTCTTAAAGCACTGTTAGTGTAGTTTAGAGAAAAAAGCTCCAGTAAGTGAAACAAAGCTTGGTCCATGAAGAAATTTGTTGCAGAAAATGAACTGAAGTAACTGCTTACAAATCCTATCCATTTCTCCAGGACTGAGTTTCAGCCATATTCTTCCATCCATCAGTTGGTCTGAATTACAATAAATTCCAAATAATACCATATTCCCTTCTGTTCCAGGGGAATTGTGTTATAAATGGACTTAAGGCACAAAATATGGAATGTATTCTTAATTTCAAACACCCCAAATGTTGCATTGTGTACTGGAGCTACATTTTATTTGTATATAACAGGATTTTTGCTGCAGATTTAGTAAGGGGAAGGTTTTGAAGTCTGTGAAGGAGAAGGATAAATTCTTTTCACTGAATAATTTCAAAAAGGCAACAGTGTTCAGTAAACATTTGAACGAGAACGAGAAGCAGGACAAGATGACAAAGGCAGCATCGTCTAGAAATGTGATAGGGGATAACTGCTCTGCAGAAATGTTTTTTCAGTACACATGAAATTTTAGAACTAATCCATTTAGAAACCATGATAAATTATTTTAATTGTGTAATTAAAAATGCATCACTGCTTCATTTGAGCTTCAGGATATGCATCATTTAAAGCAAGCAAAACACTGTTTGAAATCTTAAAAGATTTGTGTGACTGATTTTTCTTGAACTGAGACACTGAAAAGCACAATAACTAATTATTTAATATGCATAATTTTATTTTGAAGTACCATTCTGTTAAATGGAGGATCAGTTCATATGTATCTTTCCAGGTTTTAGAACAGCTACATTTATTTTCACCTGGCAAAACAGTTTTTATAGTTAGGGGTAGCTTATGTAGCAAAGCACGTAGTTTATTAGAACAGTGCTATTAAAAGAAAACTTTACTCCTGTAATATGAATACCGCATAATTTACTTGTTATTCACAAGGTTACATTTTCTTCTACACAGGGAAATTCTTTAAATAGTTCTTGAAAGTACTAATAGTATCTTGAGCTATTGGATATAAGGATCAGGTCAAAAATGGTTTTTCGTAAACATTGTGTAAATCCTATGTTGAGAATGCAGGATTTTCTTGGCTTTCAACAGCTACATCCATTTTAGAATAATATATCATTCCATGAAGGCCTTGAAGGAATACGAATACCAAATACAGTTGTGACTCATCTGATAATCTGCAGTACACCAAGATTTCTATAACATTTGACAACAGACCTTTCTCTTTATCACATCATTCATTAATGTATGTCAAATTACTAGCCTGACTGCCAGTTCTGATCATTGTCAAATATATATTTTTAGAATGCAAAATTAAAATAGAAATCCTAAAATTAACCCTGATTTCCCTGAAAGTCTTCTATGAGTCTGTATGTGTGGGTAATTCTCACTTGGTCCTAAATAAGACTTTTATATCTTTTATTGCCAGCTCAGGAGTACTTGTTGTCTATTTTGATCTGGTTTTGGGGTTTTTTTTATATAAACTGAAAATGTGTTGCTAATTGTTCCATGTCTGAATGTACAGTGCATATTTAAGAGTATATGTATATCTTCACATGTATGTGTACATATATATACAGGCCAAAAAAAATCCTATATATGGAGTGGCAGTGGATGCCATTATTTGTGTGAGATTCTGTGCCTTTTTTTGAATGTCCAGAGAAACAAAACCTCCCTCTTTCTGCTGCCGAGAATCTCAGGTTTTCAAAGCCCACTTTCAATTGCACTTCCAGGCTGTCTGCCTTACTCCTGCACATTCATTTCTGGCCAGCTTATGGTGCCTCTGCTATGTGATGCAGTCCTCAGTTTAGAAGCCTCTTTCAGTCCTCTGATTTTTTTATGATTCTTTGGTAACTGCCATTTTAACAACTCTCTGCAGAAGCTTTTTTCCTCCTTCAGTCTTTCTTCTCTAGCCTTCTAAAAATGCAGGAAAATGCTATAAACGGAAAAGACCAATTAGAAAAGAAAATAAAGGGACAGGATGTAAAGTCACACACTTCTAGGCTGAAGACTGTCTTTGATTATTAGAAGCTGCAAAACTTCAGAAAAAGGAGGTGATCCCATTTTTACTATTTAAGTTTTCTTCTGCCGTCTTCTGCAAAATCTGGGCTTGACTATTGCCAGAGATGGGACACAGAACTGGGTGGAGAATCAGGGCTATATAACTATTTTTATGCCTTTATATTATAAGGCCTTTTAGGCCTGAGGAGTGGAATCAGGAAGGGAGTGCCTTTGTTTTCCTGGAAGTTAAAGGTATAAGCCATGTAACTTCTTTTTAGGTCATTCTTTTTATTTGAGTCTTCTGTCTTTACTGCCAGAAGAATACCAAAATACTATGCACTAGATTTTTTAAGACTTTTAGTAAAACTAGACTATGTATTAAATGTGTGATTTTTTAAACAGATCATATTGCACCATTACAGGGGGATATAAGATTTAAATCATCTTGCATTATTCGCTCATGTGAAGAACATAAATGTCATCTCAAGTTCTGAGTCTACAATATAGCGCAGTCGCTGTGATTGCTGTGCAATAGGTATCTCAGTTGCTAACTCTACAGTGAAGGCTACCTTGATAAGAAAAAAAAAATTCCTTTACATCAGCCTGTGAGGTTAAAACTCAAGAGAGCTTGTCTACTCTTCTTTAAGGTCCCTTCCAACCCAAACCTATGTAATCTACTCTTGCAATGTGTCTCTTCATATCAGCCTGTCTGGAAATGTTCTATAACACGAGGCCACATAAGAGTGCATATTTGCTGAGAGCTTGTGACAGAGTGGTATGTAAAGGTTGCGCTGACTGAGGACTGCATTATTCAGAAGGAATAAAGTCCATAACTGTTTGCCATATGTTTTCTAAAGTTATTGCCTTTATATTATTATAACATCCCACAGTGCCATATAGTCTGTGAAAAGCGATGAAATTCTTTTCAAGGAAATCTTGTTTAGCAATTCTGTATAGTGTACTGGCACTAATTTTTATCTATTTTCTGGCTACTTAGTCAAGAAAAATGAATTGTACTCTAATTTTCAAAACTAGATCTTTTTGTAGCTCATGAGATAGGGATGTTAAGATCAAAGGTCTCCTAACTCTCTAATATCAGAAACAGGTTCTGTATCTAGCTTGCAATGGGAGATCTACTGTTTTAAGGGATAAAGTATGAGAAATAATTCCCTGCTCTTTTCTTGACTAGGAATTTTCAGTTTATCCGTCATTTCTGGACACCCTCTTTGGCAGCATGGTCAGTGCCTGATTCCCCTTTCTGAAATGCAGCTTAGGGGAGGCCAGTAGGGCTAACAGTGGAACACACATAAAAACAAGCCTGATCTCATATAACATGTTATGTTTTCATTGATATTCATCAGTCACCGACGAAGTTCAGAAGGTATTTCCAAAAATGTACGATGTCAGGCTTCTCGATCGACTATTTCACCTCCCATCCTTTGTTTAAATGATCTTAGTCTAAAACTATTCCACTTTGTGTACTGCATTTGCACAGATATCAACCACTCAACAGTTTTTTTTTCTGACAAACAGCTGTCTCAAGGACTTCTGGTTTTCCAATATTATTATGTGCTGTAGACAAACATTTAAAAAATCAGCATATGTTACTTTGTAATCAAAGGAATTTACCAATTAATGTTTTTAAAGTTTGCTAGATAGTAGGTGTGTGTAGTTTGAAATCAACAGTTTGGCAATTATTTGAGAATACAGGTGATCATTTCCTATCATGTCATCAACATTTGTAATTAAGCCATGGGACAGATAAGATGAGAGACTGTAGTTAAGGTTCTCTTTTCTAACAGTCAAATTTTATTTCATGTTTGTTAAACATAGTCTTAGTTGAGAGTAACAATCTAGATTTTGTTTTTTACATGTTCAGGACGGTGGTCTATGTGAAAGAATTCAAAACAGATGCAAAAACCAAAATTAAGTTGGCCAGGGCATACCCACAGCCTTTTGGAGAGTAGACTGTTAATACATTTTTAACAGTTGATAGCAAAATGTTGGCATAAAGCTTCTTTTTTTCTGATAGTTTTCAGAGTCCTTGACTACCATATTTGATGGTCATTGCCTCATAAAACAAGTGTTTTGAATGTTTTGGTTCCATTGTACTGAATTAGAAATTAAGGAAGTACATTTTTATTACTAATTGGCAGTGTGTCATTTATAACCCTTTTGTAAAATGATGCAAGGAGCCACTCTGCAGTTTTCTTTGATGGTACATGCTTCCACTCGTACAACAGCATAGTTAAGCTGGTGTAATTTCTGTAAATTACCAAACTGTAGTAGTCAGGCTGTGTGGTAGCCAAAGACCAAGCAAACCAAACTTACTCTTACAGTACATCCTTTTTGGCAATTCATCTCCTAGGAAGAAGAAAGGAGCATTCTTGTTTTGTTCTGTTTTTCTTGGAATGGGCTTCACTGATATTTGTTTCAGAAATATTGGGAGGCCAGATTCTCATTGCATCATTTAGACATATTCTTGCTAACGACTGGTCTCTCTTAGGCATTTTACAGCACATCAGAAGCTAGAGCTACCAGGACACAGGCTAATTCTTTAACATTTAATCTGTTCTCCTAAACTTTGAGGCTTACGCAATCACATGCCGTGTGTGAGTCAGAATTTCTGCCCATCCCTTACTGCAAACCTCTGTCATTAATGCAATTTCAACCACATTTGAGTGTGGTCTAGTATTCTCAGAGATATTAAAACCACTAAAGCATGAAGAGGAAAAAATGGATCCTGTCATTGCCAACTCAGAGAAAGGCTGCAGTGTAAACTTACCCTGATCAGATAGTGGAGTATTCATCCAGGAGATCCTGCCCACAAATGACCCAGATACTGGAAGAGCATCCATGAGACTTTGCACCCTATTAAACATTCAGTGAACCCAACTGCAAGACACAATTTCATAGGAAGGTAGGCCCCATTATTTCCACTGGTGTTCATAAACAACTCTTTGTTTATTAAAAAAAAATAGAAAAAAAAATAAGTAGTCTTTGATGCATGGCACTTCTTTGTTTCTGAGAATCAAGATGAATGCTGAACTATGGATACATTCTCCAGTGTTTATCCGTCTTTATAAGAAAAAAACTGAAGTAAATATGTCAAGCCAAGTTCTTTATATGTTTGCATAGTGTTCAAAGTACCTTACAGGATAAAAGGAATAAGAAGTTATTCATCCAAAACTCAAAACACTGAAAAACTGAAAAGTGCTTCTGCATAAAGACAGCAGGGGTTGCTTCAGCTGATTACCTTTGATATTAAAGGCTGTGTCTGGCACAAAACTGATAAGAATATTACAGAAAGCTAGTTCAAAGAAAACTAAAGCTGCTGCTTTCAAAAGCACAACAATATTCCTTTTGTTAAAACTGAAAAACATGTTTAGCATAATTGCCAAGTACTCCAAAATCAGAATTTTTTGTGTATGGAAAGTGCATTTTCATTTTCAAAAGGAGTTACAGTAACTAACCAACACTACTGCAAATCCTAGTTATTGATTATATTACATTATATTCAAGTCCTGGATAAAACTCAAAGCCCAGTTCTTTAATGTATTGTGCAAGCACGTGACAAGTCAGTATCTGTCTTCAAGGAGCCATCAGGTAGATCAGATAAACAAATGACAGAAAAAAAAAACCCACTGGCTCTTCTTTTAAAGCCAAGGAACTGAGAGATTGAATGATTTACCCATAATTATATCTCTGGCAAATCTGCATATTTAACTAAGATTTCTAATGTCCTAATCCAGAAGCAGGGAAGAACTGTAAAATAAGTTTGCATAAGGACTTCATGAGAGTCTTGACTGAAAAGTCATGCTTGTCAAACTTAATTTCCTTTTAAGATAAGGTAACCCACCTAGTTGATCAAGGACATAATCTTTTTGGACTTCAGCAAAGCTTTTGATACTGTCTCTCACAGTATCCTTCTGGGAAAATGTCTGCACACACTGGACAATCGTGTTACACGATGGGTGAGCAACTGACTCACAGGCTGGGCGCAAAGAATGATGGTGAACAGGGTAACATCAGACAGGTGATCGTTCACTAGTGGGGTCCCACAGGGCTCCATCCTGGGCCCAGTCCTCTTCAATGTCTTCATCAACAACTTGGACAAAGTGCTTGAAGGAATTCTAAGCAAGTTTGTGGATGATACTAAATTGGGAGGAGCTGTCAACTCCCTCGAGAGCAGACAGGGCCTGCAGAGGGACCTCGACAAGCTAGAGAGATGGGCAAGCACCAACCACATGAAGTTGAACAAGGGCGAGTGCCGGATTCTGCACCTGGGACAGGGCAACCCTGGTTGTACGTACAGACTAGGGAACAAGTGGCTGGAGAGCAGCACAGCTGAGAGGGACTTGGGGGTCCTGGTTGATGTCAAACTGAATATGAGCCAACAATGTGCCCTGGCAGCCAGGAGGGCCAACTGTGTCCTGGGGTGCATCAAGCACAGCATGGCCAGCCAGTCAAAGGCGGTGATTGTCCTGCTCTACTCTGCACTGGTGTAGCGTCACCTCAAGTACTGTGTGCAGCTTTGGGGCACTGCAGTATAAAAAAAGTCATCAGACTACTAGAAGGCATCCAAAGGACAACCATGAGGATGGTGAAGAGTCTGGAGGGAATGTCTTATGAGGAGCAGCTGAGGTCACTTGGATTGTTCAGCTCAGAGAAGAGGAGACTGAGGGGTGACCTCATTGCAGTCTATGGCTTCCTTACGAGGGGAAGAGAAGATGCAGGTACCAATCTCTTCGCTCCTGTGACCAGTGACAGGACTCAGGATAACAGCAGGAAGCTGAATCAGGGGAGGTTTAGGTTAGATATCAGGAAAAGGTTTTTCACCCAGAGGGTGGTCGAGCACTGGAACAGGCTCCCCAGGGCACTGGTCACAGCACCAAGCCTGACTGAGTTCAAGAAGCATTTGGACAACGCTCTCAGGCACACAGTGTGACTCTTGGTGTGCTGTATACAGGGACAGGAGTTGGACTCAATGATCCTGATGGGTCTCTTCCAACTCAGCACGTTCTATGATTCTATAATCTTTTATAAGTTCAAGGAATTGGACCTGTGAACTTGATGTGTTCTATGCTGAAATTATTAAAATTATTCAATAATTGTTCCAAATTACTGAAAGCAGTAAGCTAGAGTAGTTGTTTGTTTTGGAAGACGGTACCATACCAATAATTTCTTAAAATAGGTTATTGGTAATCAAGTCGTGTTCATGTTTAATTTTAATGAAAGAAACTTTCTTCATCAAGAAGCATGTCAAATGCCTTCTTAATTATCGTAAGAATTATTTTAAGTTTTTTATTTTATGACAGAATTATTTTAAGTTTTCCCAATCTGTGTACTTAGAAGTTTATCAAATAACCTATTTCTGTGAAATAGGTTGAAAAATCTCTAAGTCATGATGATGCTTTAAATATGGTTGCCAAAGAGGTGACATAAGGATTTAAAAGTAACAGCTGTTTTAACAAGAACTTCTAGTAACTGTATAAACTGCAGATAAAGTGAGTTAAATATAGTAGCTATATATAATTGCATTTAAACACAGACTATGGGATTGGGAGGTCATTAAAAGTCAAGATCTATAGAAAATCCTCAATCATAGTTTGGTGATCACCTCCCAGTGTTGCTATTTTATTTTCTTTTATTTCTGGATACTAGCAGAGAATGGAACTGTGATACAGTCTGATCTGGATTGTACCTGCAGTACCAGAGAGATAAAGCATGAAAACTCCCACACTTGGGGAAGCCAAATTCTTCCCAAAAAAATGCAGTATGTTTTTACAGCAGAATGAGCTGCTAAGGGCCTGTCAACCCCATCCTCTCTCTGTAATGAGTCCCCACAGAATCTGAATTGCCGTGTCCTAGTCTGTGTTTTCAAAACCAAAGCCAAAATACCCAAATGACCAGTTTGTATTCCAGACAAAACTGTTCAGCAAACAGACTTGTCTGGCTTAAAGGAATTCTCCAACACATGAAAAGATTATTAAGATGAGATGATTTTTTCCTCCGTAGTCTCAGAAAAGACAGACAAATGCTATGCAAGATTTAGAAGCAAAGCAGTCAGCACTCAACACAGATCACGTTTATAGTATGACAATACTATAACAATATGTGACACTGAAAAAGATTTGGGATTTAAACATGATTTTGTACTGAATATGAAGAACCAGTTTTGTGTGGAAGACAAAAGCGAATGCACATCTTCCATATATGAACAAGACTTGAAACACTAGCTTGCAGCATTAGTAGGACCCGGTTTGAAATAACATCTTTAGTTATCATGTTTATATTTCCATAGAAATGCTGAAAGATTGAAAGGGTTGGCTAAGCTATTGCATCTGAGGATAGTGTAAGTAAGTTCACTTAATTCAATTTATCAAAGAGAACATTAAGATGTATTCTTAATGGTCAAGTAGTTTGTGGCTCCTTTACATTGTATACATGGGAGCTCAGAGTAGTATAACGTAATACCTGAAGAATATCTAACAATTATTTATACCAATAATTCAATATCCAGAATTCTGGACTAGAAGGTTTTTTATTATTGCTTCTGGTTATATAAAATATTTCTTTTCACCTTCATTCTATTTCCCAGCATACATAAGAGTGTCCACCCATCACAACGGGAGAAGAGCTTAATTGAAAATATCAAAAGACTGAGAGGAACACTAGGGAGACAAACCATGCACAAGTCAGCAGGTGTTTTGGCATTAAGCAAATGCATATTGACTTTTGATCTGGTTTGTGCATTTTTAATATAAGATGGTTAAACAGATGCATTTTATTTTATCTGCAGAATAATAGAAGTCCCACTGGAAAGCTTCTTAACTCATGCAGATCAGCTTCCTCTGCTGTTTATAAGTAGGATGTTACACCCTTGGTAACTTAGTTCAGAACCTGGCTTCTCTTCTTGCCAAACTTGTATCAAAGAAATGGATAGTTTTCAGAAGCTAACTTTTTACAGCAAGCCTTTCCCATAAATAAAAATTGACACAAAACTACATTGTAAGGATGATGCCATATGTCAAAAATCACAGAGGTCTATTTTGAAATACATAAGTACCAGGAATGGATACAGAAACCACAGTGTATAGAAACTACTCTGACAATCTATCACTTGGTATTACTCAGACAACTCACATTATAGGCAATGAAGAGCTAGCCAACACGGTCAGTGGAAGGCTGTACAGCTGCCCAAATGGCAGTGTCTATGCTGTGCTCTACAGAATACATCAGCCTCATTGGCTCACTGCTGCAATCTGCAGTGGCTGTGCTTCCTGTTGCAGAGCATTTACATTATGTTTCCTCATCTGGGGCTGAATCCTGGCCATGGAGCATTCTTTGCCTGGTTATAGGCTTTCAGTGCTAATCAAGAGCCCCAGGGAACCCAAACACAGGTCTTGCAGAAGTGGCACAGAACCCATGGAAGATCCATGCCTTCCCAGCTTGGACTACTGTGTTGGAGGACCTCAGGGCAACTCAGATGTCTATAGACACCAGTATATTAGCAAGTTAATAGAATGAGGCTACCTGCTGAGTAGAAAGCTGTGATAGGATGAAGGGTAATAGTTTCAAACTGAAAGAGTGTAGATTTACACTAGATATTAAGAAGAAATGCAGTACTGTGAGGATGGTGAGACACTGGCACAGGTTGCCCAGAGAAGCTGTGTGTTCCCCTGTCCCTGGAAGTGTTCAAGGCCAGGTTGGATGGGGCTTTGCGCAACCTGGTCTAATGGAAGGTGCTGTAATTAGATGATCTGTAAGGTCCCAAACCATTCTATGTTTCTATGATCTGTGCAGGTTTACTCCTATGCCTACAGCAGCCAAGGTCTGGTTGCCTGAAGCATGCATCAATACAAGTTTGTAAAATTTACTACTCCACTAAGATTGAGTGCAAACCTGTGTGAATTAGATTAGTGAACATTTAGTTCAAACTTCACATTATAGTTCTGAAACAGCTGTCAAAATCTACAGGAAATTTCTGGAATAAAGATTACTTGCATCATGGGAAGACTTATCAGTATGACTTTGCAGGGAGGAATCTTTCTTTGCATAGATCATGTGTAAGGAATATATGATAGAAATTGGGGTTTCATTAATCTTTTTTCTCTATTTAACTGGGTTTTTTTCTGTAGAATTAAAAAATAAGTAGATGATTTGACAGAAAGCTTCATAAAGAATTACCTTATGATCTGATTTTTAATTAATTTGGAAATGGTGATTGAGGCAGTTTGTAGTAGAGCAAAAATAGAGTTGTGTATGGTACATTCCTGGCAGAACGAGGGCTGGCAACCGCTGCAGAAAGCTTCCCTTCAGCATAGTTTCCATGAATCTGTGTGCACTGGTTTTCATTAAGGAGCTTTAGAATTCTCTTGTGTGTTCTTCCAAAATGTCAAGCTTTTATTAAGGTTAGTCTATAGAATTGTTTTTCACAGAAAGCACATGTTGGTTTTTGTACAGCAGGCATCAGATCTGCTGCTGGAAGCAAGTCATGAAAGGAGCTGGTTAGGAAGCCCTAGAAATGAGCTGACAACACGAGGCAGAATCATGACCAAAGCCTGGGCTGAGATCTGGTTCACTTTGATATGACAGTGAATCTCTGCCTCAGTTTCCCAATTTCAAAATGCCAAGGCTTGCCTAATGTTTAGGAAATGTCCAGAAGAACTGCAAAGTGGTAAGTGGAAGAGGAGACCTGCAATGAATAGCAGGTGTGGATTTGTTGCGCATGGGAGAAATCTTAGGTGGGTAGAGAACTAACTAGTTCAGCAGCAGCTCTGCCTCTCCCATCCAATACAGGGAAATAAAAGGTCAGAGAACACAAAACTGGACATTCCTTGGCTGACAAGCGATTGTGGGACACTGTGTTGTTTATATGAGTAGCAAGTCCTCTGCAGCTGATGTTTGGAAGAGAATTACTTCCTGCAAGCTGAAAGCTCAGGAAAAGGTAAAAGTGATGTACCATCTTCTTCCTCACTCTCTTTGTTCTTTAGTCTGTCTTTATTATTCACATATGACTGACTCCAGATGTCTTAAACTTCAATATGTTTGTTGCATGTTTTTCTAGGTAGAGTTAGTGACCCCAGGATTTTTTCTCTGCATAAGTAAACATGTTCATTTGAACATGATTCTTATCTGCTGTGAAACCACTTTATATATTATTACTGTCCACAGATCCCAGGTGTCTCTGTGATACTGCCAGACTAATGCTGGGCCTTCCAAGATGATTATTTTTTCTGGAATAATAGTAGTGAGAGATTTTATCTGTGAAATTCCTGTGTACAGAGATCTGGCACAATGCTCTTGGTTCTGAGAAACAAGGTAAAGTGCATTTTCATATAGACACCTAAGTGGTTTTGCAAACCACATGAAATGCACACATAAGAATCTGGAAGACTATTATAGGAAGTGTCCTGGGGATCATTCTTCTTTTACTTCTTCAAAAAACTCATTACTACAAATCTTTCAAGTCAGTCTTACCATCAAAGAGTAACTAAACGTACTTTTTCAGAAAGAGTTTCCCTTTTTCCTTGGCATCTGCAGCCCAGTTACATTGTTCTGAGATTTACAGTGACTGTTTTGCACATAAAAACTTTTCCTCTTTGTTAGAACATTAATTTCCTATTGTTTTTCATCTTCTTTATTAAATATGAAGTTCTACTATATCTCAACAGATCTAACAGGAACATGGTTTCTTGTTCTTTTTCATTCCAGCGTTCCCTGACACCCCTGGCCTTATAGCAGACCTTAATAAGCATCAGAAATCTCTGCCATTTGTTCTAGCCCTGACACATTCTTTGTCCCTCCTTTGAATTCATCCATGACTGTAGTCTTCAAGGTCATGAAATTACCACAGATGTCAAGACTGAACTCTCTGTCTTCTGTCATATGCCTTGTCCTTCCTTTCTGCTCCCCATCTGCCACAGGTATTAAGGCCCAACAGAGAGCTTGATGGGCACACCCTGCATAGACAGGAGCTGCAAAGAGGCAGAAGAAGCGCGGAGCAATGGAAAGAAGATGAAAATATTTCTTTGTTTCTCTGTCCCCCAGGAGAAGTTTTCCTGCTGTCCCTCATCTCCTCATTCACAGCCTGAGCAACATCACAGTGCAGTTACTTTTTCTTTTATCCAGAGTCTACATAACTCCAGTTCTACCTCCTGCATCTTCATCTCATTTTGCTCTCCTGAACCACCTAAATGGCTATTGTTGCCACTGCACCAAAATATTTCATGAACCTTAATATATTTACACTCATAGAACTTATGATATATGAGAGTTTTAACACTTCTATTACTTCTATTAGGAAATGCCTGAGGTCAAGTAGGAAATCTGTGGCAGAACTGGTGACTCCCTATCCCAAAAGCCAGACTAATCCAGATCAAACCATGGGTGCAGCATCCTCCTCCCACGCAGCCAACCATGATCCCCCAAAAGCCAGATGCTTTAGGATGCTTTTTCCCTGCTGCACCCCCAAGCATCCTGCCTAAGAACATCCTCGGGCACAGCTCCCCCACACCTCTAAGCAAGGCTTGCACTAGAGGAGCCAGCTGTGACTTTGGCCATCCTGCTCCCCAGCTGGCCGGCACTCCAGCACACCCATGGGCTGTGGAGGTATTCTAATTTATGTTCCCTTTTTTCTCCTGTTTAGCTGTAACTTGGCCTAGTGCCACCTAATTACTCCTGGCGCAACTCCAAGCAATTTTCTTTGTCTAACACTTTCTGGTAATGGCTTTTTGTGATGGACCCTAATGCGTGCATTGCTGGTGGCAAGAGTGCACTGCACAACCCCAGGTTTGTTAAGTCTGAGGTTTTATTTCTCTATGAGGGATAGTAATAATATCAAATGCAATAGAGAATATAGTAGAAGCATCTAAGGGTCCTCCTTATTGAAATAAAATTGCAAAATCCCAATTGAAATTCATTGATGATACATGAACAGAAAGATGTTTCCAAGGGGAGATTCTCTGAAGCTAAAATCAATATTAGGTCCCAAACTGTCTTTTGGTGCTTGAACGTTTTCTTAAGTAAAGGGAAACAAAATATAAGGCAGAAAATGTATCAGGAAAAAAAAGTCTATTTGCTACTGAACAAGACCACCCACTGTGATTTTTTTGATATTTTTTTTCTGGTATGTTTAATATTCTGTCACATCTATGACTTTAAACTATTAGTGGCAGTTTCTGTATTTTCTAATAAAAAATTATCCTTAACTATTTAATGCCATCATATTCTGCTTATAGTTAAAGATTTCTTTTATTATTGCTTGAAATGCTATGTATTATTAATAACCTATAAAAATACTCACAAATTAGTACATATAGGCTAAGGTAGTTTTGTCCCTGACAGCCATATTCAAATGGATTTAATATTGGTATGATTTTTAAGTGTGTTATGTAATACTTCTCTTCTTCTATGTGGTAAAAAGATGATTTGGGTCAACAGGAGACAGAACCTCTCAGTAGTCTCAGATGGTAGCTTTATTTCCAGAAAAAGAATGATTATGCTAAGGCATCCAGTTTTGTTTAGAAATATGGGGAATTAGCATACTTCACAACTTCTAAATAGCAAAGTACTTGTGAAGCTCTGAGAGAATAAACTATTTTTGAGTTCTCTCTATTTTATTTTTTGAGAAATTTCCCTTTTTCAGACAGGAAAAAACCATGTTTGAGTTTTTTAACCTCCACACAGCAATAAGAAGATGCCCAGGTTCCAGCGTCTAGGTCCCTGCACTCTTCAGGTATGCTCTTGCCACCACTTGCTGAGCTTGCTGGGCATTGTGCTAAGGAAACTGTTGTGAGTTGGGGTGAGGTTATTCTTTTTTAATTTCTGAGTCAGAGGGATAGTCTGAGCAAGGTTTTAATAACTGGTATCTGCAGCTATGGAGTGCTTGTACAGTAATTAACAGGCAGAAGGCTGGATAGATTCATTTACTTATTTTTAATTCTGAAATTTCATTTTTTACCTGTGGAATCTTGAATCTTAAGTTGGTCTTTAAAGGTCGATGTAAAACTGGCTGCTTCAGAAGCAGACAATGGTTGGACTTGGTGACCCTGGAGGTCCCTTCCAACCATAATGATTCTGTGATTCTGTGAAGAGTTGGAACTTCAGACAGAATAAATCAATAAAATTAAAGTAGGGATTTGAGGTAGTGTATTAAAATAGGAAAAAAGAACAGAGCTTTCTTATAAATCATAACTCAACTTGACTGTATAAATAGTGTTCATATAAAAGTTAATGAAAATGTCTGTTGTGTATTCCAGGCAAATGAGTATGTGCAACAACTATGCATGTTCATGTCTACTTTGCAATTATTATGCCCTTTGAAATAATGTATTTTAGGGAACTGAAGAAATAAAAAACAAAGACTCTTTGTAGCAGGGTCCATATATTGCTTTATGGAGATACATTTGTTCAGAATCAAATAGTCTATTCTAGTTTACGTATGTATTTTATACCTGAAGTACTAAGATACAGGGGAAAAAAATCTTAGTCTTTCTGTAACTGAGGATTAAAGAACTTTTGTTCTTTTTTCATTCTTTTTTTTTTTTTTTTAATGTCTGAAGCCAAAGTAAATTATGGCAGGAAGTTTTTTCCCACTACACTGCAGTGTCAGTTTTCAGTGGGGAAGAATATAGTCCAAAGGCAAATTGCAATATGCCTTATTTCAGTAGGTATGGCTAGAGAGATTTAGAGGGTTAGTATAAATTCAAAGATTACAGTCTGCACAATGCAGAGAAGATGCTTTGGGTGTCTCAATTTTATTTTAATTATGAACATTAATTGAGACGCTTTTTTGAGGTGACAGCTAAGATCAGAACTGACTGGTGGCCCTGATCTCATCTTCTGTGCTTCCCTCCATCTTCTGCTTCCATCCATTCTTCATATTTTTGTACAGCAGTGAAGAACACCCTAGTAAAAAAGGCTACAGATGGTTGCTTGAACTGAACTGCATCTTCCTGAAAAGTGTATGTAATTTTTTTTTTTCTCAATTGCCATGCCTCTCCTAGCTTACTTTAATTTAAAATACTTTCTGGAAAAAACTGTCTGAGAAAATCCTGTCCAGAATAAAACTGTTCTGGGGAGAGACTTTATTTCTTATCTTGCCATTTTGTACCTCTCCAAAGATCCCAATTAAAAAAACAAAACAACAACAAACACCACAAAGACCACAAAAACTTACAAATTATGTGCAAGAAAGAAATTAAATTACGTGTTTATGTCCCTCTTACCCTTCCAAAATATAAGTTCTCTGACTTATAAATGCAATTAAATAAGATTCACCAAAAATCTTATTTAAAAAAAAGCTTCACCAAATCTGCACATGAACTCCGTTTAAAAATCAACTTGCAGATGAATCATTTTCCAAAAAAAAAATATTTTCCTTTTCCAAGGAAAAAAGGCCTTGTTTCTATTTTATCATATCAATGTTTTAAATATAAACACTTTGTTCATTAGCCAGACTAATCCTGGGAAGGTATAAAGTTAATGCTTTGACTGGTTTGAAAACAAATTACTAAATCCGTAGTGATCTGTTATTTTCAGATCCTGTAACACAGTGATCAAAACTTCCTAAAGAAGCTGCTGAACTCTAGAAAGGAAATACTGGTTTTCTTACAAACAAGTAAAGCTTTAACCCTGTATCTACACTACATAGGCTGTTGTTTGGCACAATTAATCTTTAGCAGTAAGGCAGATTTTAATAAAAACTAAAAAGATTTAAGTAAGACTAAAAATGTTCTGGGTTTTTTTTCCCTATTCTTGAAGAAGTCTTGGTTCTTATATGCCCAGGGCAATTTGATAGTATGCTAACTTGTACTTTGGTCTTATCATGACTTATAAAAGAACAAGAGAATAGAAGTCCATCATGAGGAAAGGAAGTGCTGGTAACTGAATAAGTAACACATGAATAATTATGAAATAGTTTATTTTTTCATAGGTAGCTGTATTTTTCTCAGCTTTATCTATGGTGTTCTTTTGGAATATTGCCAGTTCTCCATATGAATGAGCACATATATGCTGGGGTTGCATTATTGCCTATGTAAAATTAAAAATAATGTTCCACTTTTCAAAAGTGAATTTCTACTTAGATTAGTTCACCCTTTGTGTCAGCAACCATAAGACAGCAGAATGATGCAAGGGCAGGAAGGGGAGCTGATTTTCAGGCTTTTTCTGAAAAAAATCAGATTGGGCAGCCAAAAATGGAGACAGCCAAAATCACGAGTTACTTTGGGAAGCCTTAACCTTTTATTTCAATACATCGTGCTAAGGGAATAATTTGTTCCTTATCGCTTCCCTCCAGTTGTCCAGTCAGACAGGAGGCTGGCAAGTGCTGGTGCATGTGTCACGCAGATGGATTTCACAGCTACTTCCAGGGCACAGAATTAATTTAGGGATGGCAAAACACACAGTGTTTTGTAATTTTTTAAAAAACAGGTATTAACCTGCATGAATCCTGGAAACCACCCGGCAAAGTTGGTTTGTCTATACATAGGAATTTGGGGTGCTACCCAACAAAAGGGTCCCCATAGGGTATGAAGTTTTACCTCCAGCAAGCTTGTAAATACTTGCTTTCTTCATGGAGAGCATGTCCACAGGGGAACTCTACAGCTTATGTCGTCCTGTCTCATTACCTTTACAACTGGAAGAACCCACCAGAAGGATTTTACTTATGCAGGTCCCTTTGTCTCGACTGTAAAACGATGTGCTTTCCTCTCCTGAGTCCCCTTATGGAAAAGCCAGTTTGTGTTTCTTAACTGAGCTCAAGATGCCATCTAGAATCAGACTGTGCTTGCAAGCTGGGCTGGAACATAACCCAGCTTTTATATTAATGTCCTAGGGGCCTGAAATGACATTATTTTAAATTGCAGAGAGGCATATCAGTATGATAGTCGTGGATCATAAAATGTACTTGTTTTACAAAAGCCGCCCGAGGCAGTAACCAGGGCTTCAGTGTGCTAAACACATGTGCCCATCTGAGCTGCATGAGGTGAGAGCCCGCAAGAACTGCCCATCCGTAGGAAGAGGAAGGAGCAGGTACAGGCAAGAACAGCGACAACAGTCACCATGTGTTTTTATTCTAGTGCGCAGTTCAAAGGAACAAAAAATACCAGTAACCCTAATAGCCGATCTAACTAGATTTTATGGAAACAAGTAATAGGCTGTCAGGAGAAGATAAGGCAAAAGGGGCAGCTGGGGAGCTGTACACACACCCTGCAGTCACACCTAGCACATCTTCAGCTGTCATGGCCTCCGGACACTTGAGTTGCTTTCTTACCCCAGTCTCTGCCCTGTCAAGTAGGTGCAAGGTATCCTCAGATTCTCAGGTGAGTCACTCACAGGTCCTTGCCCCAGCATGTAACCATGTAACTCACCATAAGGCACCCAGTCGGAGGAACAGCACAGGGTGGGGGCCTCAGGGATGATGAGCTGATGAAAATTAACCTCGGTGTAGGTGAATAACCATCAGAGCGTGAATTCACCCTCACCACTTAGCTTTTCTCTTAACCTCGGGCTTCCCAGCCAAGAGCCCCATCCCATGGGCTGGGGTTTAACAGTGTAAACGCCAGCCAGGTTAGGGGTAGAACTCCAGGTTCAGACCCTGGGCTGAACACACAGTGTGGACACAACCTCAGCACCACATGTGTTCAGGTCTCCATCTGGGTGGGTATCACCGATGAAGGGATAGCAGATGGCAGTAAGCAAGCGTGTGCAGAGTCTTTCCCAAGAAGCAATTCTGTGCCAGAGTAAATTACCCTCAGTTTTCATTTAAATGGGAGTAAGCTTCACTGATTACTTTTTACATATCCATTAAGAATGAAACCAGATGTTCCTCAGTGAATGTTCTAAACCTACAACTCACATTTAAAGGCAGGCAAGAAAATTCTCAGAAGAAAAAGGATATTGAGTCTTGTTAGTGAATTTGTTTATCTGGAAAGCCATATCTGCTAATGGTGATGGGATTACATTTCTGAATCAGAAAACATCTCCCAAGCTGTTAGACACAGCAATATGCAAAATGCCATTCCAGCAATATTAATATTGCCCCAGCATGAGTCAAGTTTTGTTGTTTTTAGAAAGTAACAGTAACTTCCCCTCAGGAAAATTACTCTGAATCATTGTAGAGGTTTAGGTGAGTGTTTTAATATAATGATTTTTTTTGCTTTAATTATTTTAATTTTACTTGCTTTCTACGTTTACATTTCTTGTTGTGGCACGTTTTCAGTCTGCAGCCAGGAATCCAGGTTGCAGTGATATATTAGACTTCAGAAGGAAGCAAGTCACTCTATCTAAATCATCTGAGAAATTCCTTTTGGTTATCCAGTCTGTTTGGAATTGTCAGGGCATCTCCTTTTCCTCCCAGCTTATAAGACCTGAAGCATTAGCATCCCCACCTATATATGTGTTGCTTCCTGCTGAAGGAATATTTATAGCATTTCTGACCTTTGAATGAACTTCTATGAATCAATAACAGCTAAGTGGAAAGAGGGTAAGCAGCAGTTCTCCTCTTGTCTGACTGTAGCCAATGTTAAGTTTGGAATATCTAAATTATGTTAAAAACTATCATCATGTTTATGCAGCATTTTCACAGGAAATTTGCACATTTCTTTAGCGCTGTCATGTAGCTGAAGCATACAATACAAGGCCAGAGCCAATGGTGTCATTGATGGGTTTTCAAGTTGTGTATTGATTTTTATATGGCAGAACTACTACAAGAGGCCTTAACAACCAGAGATGAAGAACAATTTTCTTTACTATGTTTTGCCACAGGGAAAGTGTAAGTGGATTAGAAACCTTTCTCATTAATGACTTGCTGCAACTGAAACACCATCAATTTCCTCCCACTTCAGACTATAGAAATAAAATTGACACAGTCACCCCTAGGTGTATGAGCACAAACAGCCATATGAGATGCTTTAAGGTAGGGTTTGCCAGTTCAGAATCATTATCCCTATAACCCCACAACTCAAATATTATAAAGGACATTTCCTAATTCCTCAGATTTCTGAAGCTCCTTCTAAAATCAAGGTGTTCCCATAATGAATTAGACATCTCAATGCTGTTTGCTGCCTCCAAGCATAGAGGAGGAAACCAGACTTCGAAATTTCCCTTCCTTTCACTGCCTAGAAGTAAAGTTCCTAACTTAATGAAATCCTTTCCTTCTCCATAGCTGGCACTTCTAGAAAGTGCTTCTTGTGCACTCTTTTACCTACTGAAGGAGCCTGGCCAAATACTTCAGATTGTCACTGTAAATTAGAAGCCTAAATTCCGGATGCATTGAGTTAAGTGTGATTAATCTCATTGCTAGGGGTGACAGTAATAGATCTCACAGAGTGAGAGATATTCTACCTTATAATTAGAGTGATTTTTTTTGGTCAGGACTGCCCCTTGTGTCTTTCCATAGAGGTGGCAAAGCAGGGTCTTACTCTTTGCTGGAGCCTTCTGGTGCTGCTGTAGTACATAGGGCCTCTATTTGCAAATGTAATGATGTTATTCTGACAATCCCCCTCATAACAGCTCCGTTTTTCTCCTGCATTTTCCTGATTGACTGAATGGAGAGACCATGATAACTATACAAACCTTGGCAAATTTCAAGAACCTTTTGATAACAGCTCAGAAGAGTTGTTTCTTTTTCTATTTCCGTATCGTTTAAAGATTGTGTCTACTTGTTCAGCCAGTCTTACAAATATGTCTAAAAATACAGGAAAAATAAAACAAATTTGCTGAAGCTTGACAACTTCTGTTTTATCAAAAGTTGTTTGGTCAAAAGTATTTCAGAAGTCAGGAAATGAAGATTTTTTTAATAGATGCTATCATACTTATTATTATCATTATTGCTGGGTTTCTGAAAAAGAACAAAGGAAAAGATATTTCCACACCAGTTCTACATGAATTGTTAGTGTCAACTTTGTTTTTTCCTGGTCCACTCTTAATATAGAATCGTTTTGTCTGAGAAGAAATCCTGTGTTTATTCAAATTCTTAGATTCATCATATTAAGGAATTATTTACTGCCTCTCTCCACATACCTATTTCCCTTTTTTTGCTTCTTCTTTGTTTCTTTCAAGGACCAATGTACTGCACCATGTACATCTTCAGTGCTCTTAAGCACAAAGCTGTCTTGTCAATTCACTGTTCTCCAAAATTTGCATTCCAGCTTTCAGCAGTCTCTAACCAAATGAAGTTTCCTCTGTCTTCATCTTCTTCCTCAAACATTCTAAGTACTTTGAAAAATTCTGTAAAGCAGGAGAAAAACTGAAGCCCTGATGTTTCACCTATGTCAGATCAAAGTACCATATTGGCTTCTAATAATTCTGTGTCTAGCATAAAAAATAAGACATTTGATTGAGACTGAATAACAAAATCACCATTTTGTTTAACCACTTCAATAGACAGAAAACATTAATATTTCTGATTAAATTCTAGTTTATCAGTTCACTAAGGCTAGTATTTTGGCTCCAGCAAGAAGCTGAAAGGAGTTCATCTGGCAACAGCACATGGATCTGAATGAGCAGTAAGGTTACATGGACACGAGGACAGATCCAGCTGCTTTGGGACCATCTAGAAACGAAGCCTATGGCACAGTTGGGTGATGACCAGGGAGTTTCAGTTCTACTGATTTTTCTGGCTCACTGACAGCAGCCAGTGTGGATGTATGCCAATGTGAATTACACCACCAGCAGCAATATCGTCCACTCATCATTTCTTCAAAACTGGATGATAACTGGAACTGCTCATTGTTTGTGCTGATCTGTCTGGCGAATGCGTATAAGAGCTACCTCAGTCTGTTTTGTTGTATTTATATCAGTGTTTAAAAGCAGTAGGTAATTTGTGGGGAAAAGTACAAGCTGTCTCTTACAGTCTGTCCTATCTCATGGTTTTGCCTTAGATCTGTAGCAGCTGCATCAGTCTGGTCTGTGTGGTTTCCTGCCTTCACTGCTGCAGTGTTTGGGAAGCAAAGCCTATGACTTTGATTCCTCATCTCCTCTGTAGCCCTTGCAGAGAAAACTCAGCTGCTTCTTTTCTTAAAAATGTCTGCCTTCCCCCAGCTGTCAAACACCTTGACTGAACCCGCAGTCAGAACCAGGACTTGGGCCAGACACTGGAGCTGGTTTAATATCAAAACAGACCATCCTCTCCAAGCTGTGCACAGGCAGCTTCTCACATGTCTCACAAATGCAGAAGCATGGGCTGCTCTCACTAACAGTGGGTGATGTTGCTTGGTGATTTCAGAGAACGACGAGGAGCAGGAGGCACTGCTATCACTGGACAAGCCCGGCTGGTATTCCCAAGGTAATGCTATCCAGCTTTATGAACTACTGAAGAAGATGACTGGCAAGTTGGATCCTAAGGTATGTTAAAAGTGACAGTAAATCTTTCTGAAAATACCCTGTTTCAGTCTAAAATTCACTAGACAAGCTTTCATTACAGTTACTGATGTGATCGGTCACAAGTTCTTGTCCTGGGTATGTTTGCTGTTCTTTTAACAGGCTGCAGGCCAGACTGAAAGCAGTCTTCTTACCAGTAGAATATGTAAGCTCTTTAGATGTCTTATTCTGTGCGCATAGTCAAGCATTTCATCAGCTTTGGTGATAATCAGATTGTTATCAGGAAATAAACAATTTCACTGAGGAAACAGATCAAATAGATTAAAAGGTGGCATCAGTGAAAACTAGGATCATGTTATTTTAATTTCAGGGTGAAAATGCCACTGAAGACGATGGGACCATGTTTTCTGCAATGTGTAAACTACCCCTGGGGCACAGAAGAGTTCTGCATCACCGGGAGATGTTCCATGTTCTCCCATTTCCAAAGTTGTCCAAAATTCATTCCCGTTGCTTAGTGTATTTTCTTGGTAGTCCTTTCCACTGCTTCCTAGCAGGTTATTTCTGTCAGTCAAAAATCTCAGCAGTGTCCCCTGTGCTGGTCTCAGCAAGGCATCCCCATCCAATGCCCTTGGAGGGTGAGAGCAAGGAGAGTGTGCGGGGCCAGACTTTTCTTTACGGAGGTGCTGGAAGAGAAAACCCCAGACTGTGACATTAATAAAATCTGTGTGTGTCATGGCCAACTATAAAAATGGAGGAATTTTTATTAAGTTGTTTTAAAGCTCCTTTTCTCTGTCTGAAATACAGTTTGCTTCTGTTTTCCTCACATACAATGAACTTCTAATTTGCTGCTTCCCTCATAGGTTGTTTATTTCGGTGACAGCATGCACTCAGATATTTTCCCAGCATGTCACTATAGCAACTGGGAAACCGTCTTCATCTTAGAGGAGCTTCTAGGGGATGAAGTTATGGTGCCTGCAGAGACTGAAGCTGAGCCCTTGGAGAAGAAAGGAAAATATGAGGTAAGGGTTCCTTGCAGATGTTTCCTGGAACAGAAGAAGGTAAATTACAAAAAAAGCCTCATGCCACCTGTGGTGAGAATGAGCCTGCTTATCTTACCAGGCTGCTGGCATCATCAGCATCCCTCACAGACGTACCCTCCTGGCCACACCAGGAGGTGCCATCATGTCCCAGCTCAGCATTGCATGGGTGACACAGAGCCTCTGCCTGGGCTAAATCACAGACCTCAGAAAAAGAGCTGTATGTGCAGTCTGTTAACCAAAAAACAGTCTTCTTTTCCATAACAAGAACCTGCCTTGTGTCCTACAAGGAGAAATTTCACGGCCCCGCTTATCACAAGTCCATTTCCCTGCATGTTGTGGCCAACAGTAAACATAGAGGAATTTTTATTAGGTTGTTTTAAAGCTCTTTTTGTCTGTGAAATACAGTTTGCTTGTGCTTATATACAAAGGACTTTTAATTTGCTGCTTCCTTTGTAGGTTGTTTATTTCGGTGACAGCTGTGCTCAGATAAGAGGGACTGTTTCGAAGTCTGGTCCAATGCAGACTAATGATAGTTACTTCAGATAAATAATGCGATTTTCAGGTTGATCGCAGCTGGGAAGCAGAGACTTAGCAGAACTGCTACACTGTAATTCCCCCACAAAAGGTGGAAGATTGCTATGGTTTATCCTTCTCTCTGCTGCTGAGGAACAAAGTAGACAGAGAATGGTGCTCAGGTGGCTGAAGCGGCAGCACTGTACCTCCAGCATCTTCTACATAGGAACTACAGTGTAACTTCGCTCTTCGTTTGGAGTGTTTCTTCTTTTCTTATGATCTTATATAAATATATTATTTTCTTCTAATGACAGATATATATATATGCTTTTTGCACTTTGCTTTGAAAATCACTCAACTTTACTTTTTTTTTCTTTTTAAATAATTACTCTTTATGATTAAAAACTCAGCTTACCGATGGGAAGATTTTTGTGGGACGTCTTTATACTAGAGATGTTTTCAATCTAAGAAGTGTCTTAAAAGCCTCTCTTTCTTATGGAGGAGAGGATATCTTCACTGGGGCTAAAACAATATAAATGTGACATCTATTTCTCTACTTTTTTAAATAGACATATCTAGTATTTTCCCCTACTATCCTGATTTATAAAGTAAGGTCAGACAAGGACATTTCAGACACTAAAATAAGGAAATGTAATCATTAAAGTTTAGGCTTTTTCCCAGGCTGTAGAAAAACAAAAATGAAGACAAACAAACTCAAGTTTCCTATTAAGAAAATGTGTTTCTCAGTAAGAAAAGGGCGGGGGGGGGGAGGAGGAAGCAGGAGTAGTAGTACTACATAGGTTAATATAATTTCATTTAATAAATTAATACTATAAAAATAACTTATTCTTCTTCATAAATTTGTTAATTCTTTGATTGGAGATGGCTGCATTGCTGCATAGAACTTTCATCTCTGTAAGGTTTGGGGTTTTTTTATTCAACTGTGGTTTCTTAAGCGTATTCAATATATGCTTTTGAAGCACACATTTTTAAACAGACAGCCAGAACATGTTTGTTTTCCTGGAAGTACAAAGAGAGAGTTATTGAGCGATGTGCTTCTAAGCCCTTGTTATGATTGGGTTTTCTCTTGTTGCAATACCTCTGGTCGACTGCTCACAAGATCCATCTTCTCTATTGCTGCAGTTATCAGGCAGGAAACTGAGACTTTTAGACAGCAGCTTGACGCTATAGTATTCCTGATAAGAGACTGCAGTATCTCGGGTAGACACCACCCCTGCCACACACAACCCCTGTTCAGTTTACATCCGCTACCAGTGACAGCAAGCAAGCAAGGGAGAAATGAATTGCGTTGATTAAAGGAACCTGAACCAGGGGCGCCGTGGCAGGTCAGTGGTGTTATTTCATTACCATGCTGCTCACTGGAGTCTGAACAACAGGTCACATCTCTGCAGTTGACTGGACACCACTAACTTAACAGGACTAGTTCAAAAGGAGCCTATGAAATTTTTATTTTCATTCCCCTAATCAACTTTCCCATTAACCCTTTGGTTAAGAGGAGAGAAAAGCCAACTCAAAGGATTGAACAGAGTCAGGTGTTCTTGGGAATTAGGCACTAGCAAAATAGATTTAGTCTTATTCATCAGCCTTCTCATACATTGGCAATAAAAACAACACACCACTATTGCAGATTTTCCATGCCATGCTGTGTGTGCAGAGAGGGACTGAAAATCTAATACAAGATGCAGTCCTCCCTTCTGTCAGTCTTTACAAAATATTATTAAAGAAATAAAGTGTTGTTTCTAATTTGCAATTGAATCTTTCAGAAAGAAATTACAAAAAACTGGTTTTAGTTGTTTGACTGGTATTTCATCACTAACAGGGAGAGAGGAAGAAAACAACCTTCTCACACACAAACTGGGAGGCTAGTAATTTCCATTTTCATTAGAGCTTTTGTCTTTTCCCTTCAATTAAATGTGTGGTATAAGCCAGATACACACAACTGTGAAATTATGGTAACAACTGCAGTTCTTTCAAGTATATGAGTCATAACCAAATGAGCAAGAGAATAGTGAACTGAAAACTATTCATGCAGTGACTCGGCTCCTAAGTGAATTGCCGCATGCACGGGAAAAAAAATATCAACCATTGTGTTGAAACGAGTTTCCCCCCAGATCTGGGGGTTTGTTTGCTTGGCTGGAGGCTTTGTTTTTGCCTTCTGTTCTTTAAATGTGTGATCGATTCCATCAATGAAAACTTGAAGAAAAGCTGGATTTTGTCCCAGGATTTCGAGGGAAATTATTAAAGAGGATCTAGTCAGACTGTAAGAACTTACTTTGGGCTTTAGGAATGAATGAATTTAGATGGTATTTTTGCAGCTAGAAGAAAAAACTCATTTTTACAGTTTTGCCTAGTGGCTGGTTGGTTGAGGGGGGGACAGGGTCCTTAGCTCCCCAAATTTCTGGGACTCCCTTGTTATGAACATAGACAAGGCTAATTACTCTTTGCCTTTTGATTCTGTCTCTTTATTCTTATTTAACAGAAATCTAACAGTACTTTCAGGAACAACCTGATGGGCTGTTGTGAAGCCTGGCAAGTTAAAGCAATATCCTTACAGCAATATCCTGAAGTGAAATCCAAAGTCTGCTTATAGTGATCCACGTTGTAGTTTAGGTACAATGATCATGCATGAAATGTTTTATATTTACATATGACTTGAGGGGGCCAGGTTCTGTGCAAAAGTTAGACCAGTGGCAGGTTTGCCCAGTTGCACACCCAGCATGGGTATTATTCAGGAACATCTGGTTGTTGTGACCAGCACAGCTGTGCTGGCAGAGACACCTTGAATACTTGCTGTTTTACCGGCAAAACCGTATCTGTTTTTTCTGTCAGTAAGAGTCAGTGGTTGTGTTACTACCTTGGGACAAAGCATACAGCCATCCCTACCATCCGTCACATTGGATTCAGTAAAGTAATCCTAGTGCTCTGCAATTGGTACATAGGTGATGGCATAGATTGCAAACCTCCATCTATAAATAATTAATTATTTGGGATTTATAATAATAAAGGAATTACTATTCCTTTAAAAAATGCTAGCAGCTTGATTTTTCACTCCTGTCTCCTCTACATGCTTCTTTCTTTCATCTCTTTACCAAATGTAGAAAAACTTCAGAGTTCAGCTCCCTTCCTATTTCAGTTTTAAAAGGTCATTTGTAAGCTGACAGATCAGTGTTACCCAAGGGTCCTGTTAACAGAATCTGTCTTCTCTGTTAGTAGGCCCTATTTGTCTGCAGTTAATAAAACAAAGGTGATAGAAAGTATTCCAGGTGGTTTAACTTAATTGGAAATCCCAGGGACTTGGGGAAAACGCTGGTACCATCACTATTTCTGTGGAGCCTAGTCATACATAGTGTTTGAGGCTTTGTACTCTCATCTGACACAATCAGCATCTGACCAATATGCCTGAGAGCAAAACCACATGCTTGGGAGTTTTGTATAGGAAAAAGGGATTGCTCAGAACTTCCCAGGATCTACTGTCCTGCTAGGAGAGCAAACCCTGTGTCTGGGGATTACAGAAGTGGCTGATGCACCTTCCAGAGCTCCTCTACCCCACTGCTGAATGTATGCCTCCAGGTGGGTGAGGACTAGCAATGTTAACAGGGGACTTTTGCCCCATTTTGCAGATAGGTTCATGATATGTGGTCTGTCCTTCATGGCAGGCTATGTATGCTGCAGATAAATATGGACATGTAGGTGTCAGTTAGGGATGGCAGGGGGAGTGACGTTTGATGCTTCCTAAGGATGTGGGCAAAGTTTTGACAGCTCTTTTCAGATTTGAGATCAAGATTTAGCTTACTAAACCGCCCCTGTCACATTGAGATAAGCCAGCAGGCAAATGATGCGAGGTCTCTACCAGGTGACTTGATGACAACTCTCATAACTAACTGGGTTTGGTTTTACTAAGGACTTGGACTGTAAATCCAAAATGTAACTCCTTCCTCCCTAATAAGGAATAAATTCCCACTCTGAGAATCAAATCTCTGAAAAAATCAATTCATTTCCTCAGATTGCAATTTTAATTGTCTGTTGAAACTATCAAACTTTTCAGAAGCAGAAGCCTCAGATTTTTTCTCTTGCCAATAAACAACGCCTCATCTTTTGTGCAAATGCTTATGTGGGCCAGTACTGGGGTTGTTGTTTTGATTAATCACCTGAACAGCTGGAACAGCCTAAAGAGTTTTCTGCATGTGTCATCCAGCTGGCAAACAGATTTTAATTCAGCATAGCATCTACATTTAATTATAACTGATGTAAAGTCCTAGGATTTGCATGGAAAGATAAGATTTGGCAAAAAAAATGTAAGATGCTGTCCCTGTGTGTGGCAAAATAAAAAAAAACACAAAAAAGCCCAGCTCTTAAGTTAACCGCTCGTTTTGAAACAAAGGGTATGGGGATTTTTTTCCAACCTATTTACATAAGAAGATGGAAACCAATATCTATATTTGTCCATATCAATACTTTCTCCGCACCCCCAACTATGCTCAAAGAAAAAAACTGTTATGCAGAATCACAAAAGGAATGGCCCTGTGTTTACTGATGTGGTCTATTCGGCTGGATCAACAGCCTTCGTGTGATCAAAAGCCACTGACCTCTGTCATAAACACAACTTATTCCAGAAGATTCTCAAAACTATTAAGAAAGGGGTTAAATGGAAAATAAAATACAAAAGTTCACAACTCTGGAGACATGTTAGGATATCTGTTCTTCTATGCTTTGCTGGTCTGAAAAGATGCTTTGCTGCTCTGAAAAAATACTTTGCACACAGATTAGTCTAACAGATTTCCTATATTGTAGTTCACAGTTTTGTTTTCCATTTTTTCGTTTGTCTGGAGAGGCCTCCTGAAGCTTTTCCTGGCTGCTCATGGCAATATATAGCACGTTTCAAGATGAACTGATAAAAAAATCAGTTTTCCCAGTGCTACTTTAATGCCTTCTTTAAAACATAATGAGTCTACATATTGTTGTCTGAAAACATACATGACAAAAAATCAATTTTTCACAATTTGCTAGGCAACTGAATAGCTCTCCATGGATCCTGTGGCTCTGTTCTCACTCATTCTTCAGCTCAGAAACAGGTAACATGACAACAGGTGGCATGGTGCGTTCTTCACAGTTACTCCACCTAACACCAGGAAACTCCATTCTCCTGGGAGGAGGTCCAGTTACGGTCTGTGCTCCAGCTACCCAGCTTCTCCAGCAGAGAAAGGCAGCAGGCTATTCACACTATTGAAAACAGAAAAACAGGGAAAACAGAAGAATTCTTAAGGGAAAAATATTTAAAGCCAACTTTTTATGTCCTAGGGAATCCATAAATTGCATAAACAGGATCTTGGGGACTTATGGTAGGAAAGTTTTTACTGTTTTTCTTTATAATATTTAAAAATCTCATTGCTGCTGAGATACAATACATTTTTCCCAGAAAAATCAGAGAAACACTAGAGTTCCTTAAAAGAATGCTTGTGGTTGGATAGAGAAAGAAGATTTTTTTTCTTTTTTTTCTTTCTCTCTTTCTAAAAAAAATAATATAATAATAATTAATTATTTATTTTTCTTTCAGGGGGATCAGCCCAAAACTCCTTACTTTATATCTAAGCAGTGGGGCTCTTTCTTCGTGGACAGATTGCCAGGCCTGGAAAATGCAGAGGAAACTGTAGTTCGCACGTGGTCCTGTAAATGTATTAGCACTTACAGTACTATTGCAATCCCTAGTCTTGAAGCAATAGCAGGTAAGGAAGATTGCTTTTTTTTTTCCCTAATGAAAATGTAGTATTCTTAGTAACTTTGTCATCCTGTAGATCTATTTTTGCGATTACATGTGTCTGAAATACATTCAAAAATGTTCTGTTCATATCATGCAGCGATTAAATCTAGAGGCTAATAATTACTTTGGAATGTATGCTTTTAATAGTTGTCTGCTACAGCAGTTCAGTGTTTTGCTTTTGCCTGCAAATATTAGATGCTTAGTTTACCCTAAGTTAGAAATAGGATGCAACTTTTAACAGATTGTAGATTAGCTCCTGAGTTTTGATTCCAGAATTCCCCACAGTATTTTGCTGTGTCTACTTTCAGTAGTGAGTTACCTTAGGAAACAAACATGTGCCAAGTTACTTGGGTTTTTTAGACTTCCAAATATGTTTCTCTCTGATCTGGCTTGTTATCCTTCCTCAATCAGCTCACTTATCCCTTTACAGTTGAAAGGGAGATGAACAAATGCAAGAATGTAATGAAGCCAAAAATGCTTAGGACTCTTTTTTTTAAGTGTGTGTATTGCTTTTGAAACTGCATCATTATGGACAAAGGTGGAACCTAAAACATTCTCCTTATCTGGAAAACAAGGCAATCACAAGCAATGTCTTGTTCTCCAAAAAATCACCTAATTGAGAAACCATCTGAGGCTTTCTACCTTCTAACACCAAGGCTGTGTCAAAGGTACAGTTATGGCTGATCTTCTGATTTCCACTAATGTTTATCCCCAGAGGGATCATGCATTATTTTGGATGGCTTGTAGCAAGAGTTGTAGCGGTAATACTGCAATAACTTTGCAACTGCAGTACACATGGGTTGATTACAAAGTGGTGGTGAAGACCTTCTATCTATATCTATCTATCTATCTATCTATCTATCTATCTATATCTATCTATCTATCTATCTATCTATCTATCCTCAGTCTATTACTTTGCCTTACTGAACTTTATCAATACATCATATCTAAAGAAATAAATTATTAAATTAATGAGGTGCTTAGCTGTATGAAGAACACAGCAAGCATTTAGTTTACTAATCCCTCTGTTCAGCATCTGTTGCCTGCATCATGCATAAGACCAAGGAATAAAAAGTTGTTCCAAGAGAGCATTTCAGATTTGCCCAGCAGTTATTTCTACACCAGAACATACGATAGACCTGTTCTTTTCAACCATATTCTACACATTTATGTACATTGTAAGGACTTATCAAAACAGCAAACTCATATGTTGCCACAATTTGTTTATGCTTCTTGTATTTGCATGTTGCAGTCTGTATTTCAGCCTAGAGGTACAAAGTCCAAATATCCCAAGGGAATTTACCAGGAGAGAGGTAACTTCTTGTAAAACTCCCTTCTAATACCTTTTCCAGAGGCATTCTGTGGCTTTCTTTGGAAATGTTGGCCAAGAGGAAGCACATCAGTCAGCCATGCTCTGTGAAACTCTGCCTCCCAGCCAACACCCTGAAGCCACAGCTCAGTTTGCAGGGCTAGCAAAGGCTTTAGACCACAAACGTACCACCAGGTTCCCACCTACAGATGAAGGGGTGAGACCCAAAAAGACGTATCTATGTAAATTAATGAGTAGTACAGCTGCCGGTCATCAGCTGTGGAGCCCCTGCAAAGTCTGTTTCTCTGTTAGGAGGGACACTGTGTGCTGTCCCTCATTGCATCAGACCAGTGCTGGTGCAGGGGCTGGTGTCTGGAAAACTTATACCCCAGAGCTCATGGACAGGGCAGAAGTAATGTTTTTGACTTGCAGCTGTGCACCTGAACGGAGACTGAAAGCTGAAAGTATGAGAACATCTATGGTTCTTTACAGAGAGAGGTATTTCTTGTTAATTTGTGAGGAAGAGCAGATGTTCATTATTATGGATGCTGAGAAATTCCTGATTCCTCTCAAATACCTAGTCAGACTCTGTCACAGCAAGCTGTGAGAGCCCCTGCTTTGCCAAGCCCTGAAGTTTTTGGCTGCAGTTGTAAGTCATAGCTTGGCTGCAGCTACTTGGGAGCTAGAAGAGATTCAAACGGGTTATGTGAGTTTGATGTGCTCCAGCTTTGCTTTTCCTATTCATCTACTGACCTGGCTTTTGTACATCTACATGAGCGATAGTAAGTGCCACATACAAGTAAACATCCCAACAGCTTGCAATCTGCAAAAATATTTGGGGCATGACAGACAATTGCTGCTATGCTAACTTTGAAATTGATTCTTGTTGTTTGGGTGCATCGTATATCTGTGAATAAAGAACAGCTTGGTTTACTTCTCAAAACACATTTTTCATTTGTCTTGATTTAGTGGTCAGGGCAAGCCGCAACCCAGAGAAGAGAATTGCTCTCTGTACTCCCCTCCACCCTCCCGGAGGAAGATAAAAAGGGAATAAGGAAGAGAGACTTCAAGGATAGAAGTTAAAACTGTAACAGGTTTAATAGAACAGGGAAGGGAGAGTAACACATGGGAAAAGGAACAAAATGTAAAAGTATATATACAAAACTTGATCTCCATGATCGCTGATATGAGTGCCCAGAAAGGGTCCAAAAGTCGTCCCAGCATCCGATGGATTTGGATCCTGCAGACCACGTGGCAAGCTGATGACAAAGGGCAGGATCCTTTCTCTGAGACATCTGAGCACAGCAAAGTAGCAAGGAAGAAGGGAGCAGGAAGCACCAGACTGCCTGTCCTCCTGGCTTTTATAGAGTGTGGCAGGAAAGGGGAGGGAATACAGACCCCTCTCTGTTCTGCCCCCACCAGATCCCTCAGGGTCCTAAACACCACCCTCTCTCTAAGTCCTCATATTGATACCATAAATTTTGCCTGTGCCCCCTCAAACCATAACATCATTGGAAAAGATTATTCCAAAAATTACTCAATACTAGTGGTGTTTTACAAAAATAACTCAGTTTTCATCAAAATTCATATGAGAATTCTTTTGAGAGAGTTATCAGAAATTCACTTGGGGTAATAAAATCCTTTATGCCTGTTTCCATTTTTTTTAAATAGAGGAAATACATTTTTTAAAAAATATAAATAAACTAGACATCTGGATTGAGAAATTGGAATAGAAATAGCTTTGACAGTTCTCTTTTTTCACTATCGTGTAAGTTTGGTGTGGATGCCTTTTGATAGTTTCACCTGACGAATTTATACACATAACTAAAGGCAACAGTCTGATACTTTCAAAAGAGCATTGTAGGAAAAAGGATTTCACAAGGAATGCTGATTTTGCAGGTTTTGGCCATTCCAAATATAAAATAACATAGCATATACACAAATTGTATGTGTAATTAGTAAAATGATAGCTTGGTGAAAAGATAATCCAATCCATTCTTGATTAGCTTTCTGTGCTAATCAAATGGTGTGCTTCTTCTGCACTTCCATCCCCATCTTTACTTGAAAATTTAGTATCTGACTCAAAAGAGGGTTGAATTCAAAGATGCATCAAAATTCTGGACTTTAATCTCGCCTCTAGCGAGGAAAGTATTAGTGGAATTGCAGATTACTGCATCACAGTTTGTCATCTATACCCCTCTGACAGTCCCTGAACAGAAATTGGCATTTCCCTTGTGCCTGTCTCTTATTGTTAAAATTGCCCAAGGGACAGAAAGGATCTTCTATAATAGCTTCTGTGTACTTTTCTCAGTTTGGAGTGGAAATCAAATAAAGGTCAAATAAAACGCTCATTTAAGACATTATCACCATGGCGTTAAAATTACATTAAAAAGGTTTAACTGAAGAGCAGCATTATGGTTATTTCTTTGTAATATTAAGAGAAAATGAGGTAAGTTGAAAAGTTTTCTAAGCATTTCATAGGTCTTTTATGAGCTAATTCTCCTTACCCTCTTTCAGTAAGCAGCAGGTTTTTCTCAAGTATTGGAAAGCTGATGAGCTCATGATTGTATTGATAGTACATGGTTAATAAAATAGCAGAAGCCAATGTCCCTACTCGTAATCTGCATGCCTCATTCACAAATCCATATTTTACTTCACTTTTCTGCTATTGAATCTCTCCTCATTCACAGCTCCCTTACAGGCTTCTACCATTTTCAAGCACAATGATTGATCGTAAGCCAAATTTTCCAAACCAGGATCCATTGCCATGGGAATGTGTACATTCGATCCCATGCATGGAAATTAAAAAATGTAGAGGTCTGTCTGAAAAAATGGCATTTTGCATACACCACAGTTTATAATACATCTTCCCCCACTTCAGAAAGTCTGATATAAGCCAAGTACAGGCAAGTACTTTTATCTATCATACCTGAATAATCTGAACTTTACCTTCAAGAAGCAGGTGACCACTACTCTGTGGCCATTTGCTCAAATTTCCAGATACCCATGTAAATAATTATGTGTCCTCCGTCACATAGGTATTCCAACAACAATTACAGAATATCTCGCTGATTTACAAAGACAGTCAAATATAAATACTATCTTACTTACTATGCAAGTTTTTGTAGGAAAAAGTCACTAAAATAACTAGTCAGTGCTGCCATTCTTTGATCCCAAAAATGATATGCATATTTCAAGCTAATGCTTTTCCTTTGAACCTCATTATGGTTGGTATTTTCATAGAAGCCCCACTTCAAAAAAATCCATAATGAGTAGCTGTGAAGTTTTAGAGTTTATGGGGGAATTTTGGTAAGTTTGTTTTGTTTTTCATTGCTAAGAAAAGCTTAAGAAAGTGGGCTTTAAATCCTAATAAGGAGAACCTAAAAAAACTTTTTTTTAAAAATTTCACGATTGTTAACCTAATCTCCTGAACTGAGCTCATAACCTCCGAATGGTGAGGTTTGCTGTTGGTTTAACAGTCAATGCAAGCAAGAACAGGAGATTGAGTCATGTTGCAGCTCAAGAGAAGAGAGTTGCATTTCAGAGAAGAATTAGTGCAAATGTAAATGTTTTATGGAGCCAGAGTTCATTTCACACTTCGGAGATTTGATAACCGAGCTTGTGTCATGCATGAGGAAAATCCATTTGTTTAAATCTTTTGTGCTGTATGAAATCTTATCATGCTTTGCCCATATGGGTGCATAAGTTTTTCTTCATGCTTTATTGTTATTTCAATTAGCAAGTACAAGAGAAAAAAATCTCTGTTACAGTTTACCAAAGCTGTGACTTTAAAGATGCCTACAGATCCGTACCTTGTCACTTTCTGTGGGAGTTTGAGTCATCAGCCTGCTTGCTGTATAAATATGATGATAAAATTGCCAGTGAACCATGACAAAGAAGTTCATGTTTCTGCTTAGAGTTGCAAATTATCTGCACAATGGAAAGCCCAAGGCAGCTGTGACAGGGGCACCAGAACTGGTAACGTGTGGGTCGCAGATACACGAGTCTGCCTGAAATAGATCAACTACAAATTGCAAACCTCACACTCTTTCTTCAGCGTGTATTTTAAAGGTGAATGCCCTTGAATCAACTATTACCACAGAAGTCATGAATTTCACTAAGTATGTAGCCATATATTCACTTCTATATCCTGAACAGTAACATTCATAATTACTGCTGAAGTGAAACAAAAAGTCCCCCGTATTTTAATACATTAATTCTATGTTTTTTCATTGACATTACATCATTCTAAGTCAAACCCTGCTCCTATTAAAATTAGATTAGTCTTTCCTGTAACTAGAGTGATAATTATGTGCTGTTATTCAAATAATACAATAATAGCATATAATTTCCTTAAGTATAGAGTTCTATCTATATTATACATTACTTGTTAATTAGCAGTAACCTTTTATATTAAATGCCTTACTTTACAACCACGCTTTTACTTACCAGCTTCAGTGTAAGAATGCATCTATACAATAACATCTAAAGACTTAAGTTTATCAAAATGCTTTGACGTTTTAAACTGCTTTGGGGCTTAGCTGCTATAAATAGTAGTTGCTACTGAAAGGCCAGAGAGGTCATTTTTATAATGAAACTTTTTATGCAAGAAATTTACTTTTACATTTGGTGAAAAATTTGTATATATATGCAACGGCAAGATTTCTGAGGTTGTCTGTTTCTGAGACTTTGATGCAAATAAAAAAACAAGTAGCAAAGATAATTGTCTAGAGAGAAGATACGTGTTCTAAATGTATTAACAGCATCTTGCTCTATGTGTACATTAAAAAGCATCAGATAATGTAAATCTGATTCATCTGTTCCAGGAAACTAGTTTCAGTGTTCTTCATTTAAGAGAAAGAAAAACATACTGAACAGACAAATGTAATGCATTTATTTTTTTCAGCTGCAAAATACAACTGCAACCAGCAACAAACTGCATTTCAACCATAACAAATTATTATTCAGTAAATCAGAACTAGCTTGTAAAAAGTCTTCAGGACCCAGTTATTTCCCAAAGGGTCTGAGGCGCCAGCTTTGTCAAAGGATTTGACTATTTGGTAGTAATTTTCAACATAGAAAGGATAGCTTTCAGTTTAGTACAATTTGTTCAGCCTTTCCTTCCTCCTCCAGAAAGGTGTATTGACTTGTGCCCCCAAAGGCCGTGTCAAATCATGCAGAATCCAAAAGATTACTTCCTAGCCAATAACTGACAGAAATGTTCCTGTCATTGTTATTCTGCTCTGTGAGATGTCAAAGTACAGCCACCTCTAAAAGATTAAAGGGAGAACTCATGAGCAACTCATTAAGAAAGGGGGAACCACTCAGTCATTTCTGCTTTAAAGTTATCCTTCAACTCAGGCAGCATAATTTCATTTGTAGGCTGTAATTAAAGCTATAATTGGGTTTTGACTAGATCAGAGACTTCTGGGGTGGGTTTAGATTGCTTCTTAAAAAACACTTATGGTAATACAAAGCATTGATAATTTTTGTGTGTGAAAAACAGTGACAATAGGTAAGTCACCAAACATTGAAAATATTTCTTTGACCAGGTTGGAATTTTACATAACCAAGCTCATATGTACAAGCAAAAGTTGTTGGAAGCATTTATGTATTCTGGATTGGTGCCTAACATATTCCTTCTGGATTAAGATGGTAACACACACACAAAAAAACAGTGTAGGCTTTGTCTTCACTGCTTTAAAAGCTTAATGTGTGTTTGCATGTGGCTTTTTACCTTAAGGTAAGCAATGTTTGTCACCCATCCAGAGGAAAAAATAGGAAAAGGGAAAGAAAACATTTGTTTTACAGGAAAGGGGATCACTACAACATTAACCCAAGTTTGGAGAGTAAGGTCGATCTTGATGAGTTCACCTCAAAATGAAAGTAACGGGGTGTATCATCACTGCATTTATCTTAATATAGCTCTTTCACAGTCTCAAAATGCAACTTACTTACTTTTCTTAATCAATCAGAAATGCCTCTCATCTTGAAAAACTGCTTGCTTTCAGGCTAACTTCTTCAACTTACCTCAAAAGGCCTTCCCACCGCTCTCAGATCCAGGATGAGTCATTCAGACAGAAATTAATTAACAGATCCCTGAAAGACTAACACCTGCTAGTAGGATCTTGGCATTCTCTTGGAATTTTTTTTTTTAGATTAAGTCTTCATCTAAATATTTAAAAATATTATAGTCCAATATTTTCATTTGATCAGTTCCAGATCAAGCAAAGAACCACACAGGCCTGTTTTCTCACCACTTAAACTAAATCAAAAATGAGATAAATTTTCCTTACATACAAATAATGAATTTTCTCACATAAACACAGAACAGCAAGGGAATTTCTAAGACTTTGCTTCGCTGCAGACTCGATAGAAGCTCGGATGTGACTTTAGTGCACACCTTGTGCACAGCTGTTTTGTTCAAGCCGGGGTTAGCAGTCTCTTGGCTGTAGGGTAGACCCAAAGTAATGTGAATTGTTACTCCCAAGATAATTATGGTGAAACTGCATGCCACTGGCAATCACAACAGCCATGATGGGATGGCCTTTCCATCCCCCAGGCACTCATCCCTCTGCAAAACCCTGATAGTGAAGTTGCTGCTCCACATCTCCCCGCAGTTTCCCACTTGGGTTTTCTCCAATGCCACTGTCTTCTATGTTAGATACAGCAGAAGAGTAGCCAGCGATAAACCCCAGAGGCAGTGAAGCTCTTTCTCAGGCCAAGCTCATGCTACAAATGTCTACTGGCAGAGCCACAGCCATGATCTCCAACACCTGTGCTGGCAAAAGCTCTTACATAGGTGCAATTAAAACAGCAAACCTGCACTTTCACTGAGGCTACTTTTAGTCTTTCTTTATTCCTGGATGCCAGGAGTAACCTGTGCTGGCTCATATCACCAACTGCGTCCAAACTCAGAAGTTTTAGTATCTTCCTTCTATAGGGCATACCAATATTGACGAGTCCCCCTTTTCCCATACAACACAGCACAGAAGATACCTTCCCTCCTTCTCCTCTTTAACCTTTGAGTCGCAGAGTGTGTGGCAATTATGTTCATGTAATCGATAGAAGGAACACTTTCCTCATGCTGACTTCACTATTTCTAGGGCTTTGTTTTAGTACAGCAAACATCTGACCTCCTGTTTGGGAAAAGCAGCCTTAGAAGTTTTGCTAAAAAATAACTGCTATCAGATAAATCTACTTGTGACCTTGAATTTTTTTTTCTTTTTGCTGCTAGTACACTTCCCCACATTCTGAGCTCTTGCTGCAAGTGCTGCTTTGACTGTTATAGAATAGAAATGGGTCAGGAGATAAACATATTTAGTATTTTTTTTAAAAAAAACACCTGTTATAGTTTACCTGCAGGTTGGTAAGTTACGTCACTTAACAGCACAGCCAAACTTGTGAGCTCCCCTGCACCCATTGTGCTTACTCTCCGCTATTAAGAATTTACTATGAGAAATTGTCACCATTAAGAAATTAATAATTTTCCTTTTTCTTCAACAGCAACTTTGAAATACGAGAAAAGATTTATGGTAAGGCTTCTAAGCCAGTGTAAATTACTGGAGTCCTTCTAAAAGCAAAAAAATTAATACTGGCTGACAATCTGCCCCTGTAGTTGTACCATCTGGATGCTGAGCCCTAAGACAGAGCTCTATCTGTGTTGTCTGAGGTTTGCCACAATTAAGCAGTTTAAAGATTTTTCAAGTTAAAACTTGGGTATTGCTAGTGAGGTTTTAGTTTTCCTCCCTGTGCCTTTTCCTTGGTGACAATCAGGAGGATATTTTTAGATTCACTTAAGAGCACAACCCTGCCGTTTACTCGGAGGTTTCTGCAGCATCTGGCTCCAGCCCTGCTGACTGGCAGGGAGCAGACCTAAGAGAGGGGAGAGGAGTCCTGCTTTCCTTAGGCCTTCACACTCGTCACAGGAATGCTGCTGTGGTGTCATGATTAAAAAATGTTGGCTTTGCTTTTGTTGCTCAATACTGCAAAACGATTCCTGACACTTCTGCTGTGCGTTTTGGGAGAAATCTGTTTCAGTCTTGGACTGTGCTTTTGAAAAAAAAATGCCTTCCATCTAAAGAGCTTAGTTAAGATTATATTTGTTTAATATAGTGGTTTGTTCAAGGATATCTCAAAAAAGGGTTAGACACGAGTATGGAGTTTATTGAGCAGGCCTGTGTCTGGATTACATTATAATTGTCTTCCATTCAGTTACTCAAATATTTTCCTGATCACTCATCGAGAATATTACGTTTTCCCTTCTTCTTGTGGTTTCCTTTTGCTTCGTTGTGACTGGAACTCTAATTTTTCTTCTGATAAAAGCCTGTGGCTTTCATTTAGTTTGCTTACACTAACTGAACAGCACACAGAGACTGAGATGTTGTCAGCTTAATAACTGAAATAAATCCATCCGTAACACCTAAATGCATGCACGGATATAGATATGCATAAGCATCGGAACACAATGTTGCAATTAATGTCGCTTAATACCTGGATCTGGATAACTGGAACACAGTAACTGTTTGAACAGCATCATTGACATTTTATTTACACCAGGGCTGCTAGAGTCCTGCAAGCAAAGTAGGGCAGGGCAGGAGTCCTGCTTCTGAGCTCAGGGTAAGGCACATAACCCATGAGGGCTGCTCAAGCCACTGGGAAGCACTAGTAATGCTGAATGGTCACTGCAAAGGAAACTGGTTTTCATCGCTCACTTGTACTCAGGCTCTGGTGTGGGAGCAAAGAAAAGGGTGGGACAGAAATTCAGGGGGATGCATCTAGTAACTGACGTCTGTAGATCTAGAAAGGGTCATAGACCTTGAAACCCTTCGTGTCTGACTTCCAGGAGTCTTTGATTTGAAAAGTGAATATCCTATTTGAATATGAATGGGAACAAAATGAGTCTGGGTGGAATTACCTAAGTATGATAGAAAAATTCTGGGGTTGTGTTCCTCAAGCAATTGGGTAGAGCCGTCTAGTTCATTCTTCCAGCCTCAAGCTGTTTAGTTTGTTCAGGGTTGTTTTGATTTTTTAGGATAGTAGCAATATTGGATTAGTTTTGTGCTGAATTCATTATCCCTGTAGGTTACGACTGATTAGAGCCTCGCTGTATAATTATACCTCAGAGAGGACTGGGCATTTGCCCCCTGTGTAATTCATGACTCTTTGTGAGGGTTAGGTGAGAAGTGGATGCCAGGATGCCAAGATCTGCCACAACAGCAGCAGTTGTGAACATGCACAGTAGCAGAGCCTGGAGAAATTTACTGGCAAAAACACTAGGAAAGCTAACAACTTGGAAATAAGCAACTATTTCTTTTCCTGAGACTGGCTTTATTATCTTATTTTTTGCATGCTTTTGCATCAAGCTGTGGCCTGTGCAAGTGTTTCAGTTTAGCGAAATGGAGCTGCTTATTTCTTCTCTATGCCATCAGTAATAATATGGAGCAAGAGCAGTTATGAAATGAACTGTTGCTGTGTCCAGGAGGCAGACTCCAGACCTGCATCACTGTTCTTTGCTGATGAGCCAGTATAGCTGGACCCAGTGATACCATTGCCATTTACATCAAAAGAAGCTGGGTTGAGTTTTGCTGTACAATTCACATTATAGCTTTGTAATTCAGGGCAACTGCAATTTAATTTAAAGTAAGTTTTCAAATAACTTTTTAGTCTAAATGAACTCAGTTTAAATGAACAGTCTTCATCACATTTTCTAGATTTTTCACTTTTTCATAAATTTTGCATTCCACCAATAAAAAAAAGTCTTCATTTCTCTTTCCCTGTATACCTGCCCTTCCTTCTCAGTGTGTGTTTATTCATAGCCACTAAGATTCCAAGTATGCCTTTCTAAATCAGTCCAGAGCTTTCTCATAAATATATCACACAAATAAAGCAATAATATAAAAGGTTGCATCATCCTGGCAAAGCAGATGCAGGAAATTAAATCATTGATTAAAAAATCTCCTGGAAATAGAGGAAGATTTTTACTATGTTTGTGATACATAAAATCTGCTTATTGGGTGAAGAACAGTATCTGCTTCATGCAACTTTTTTTCAGTGATTCCTTGGGCAACATTTTTACATATGGATACCTTCTGGTCATCTTCCAAAGTCAGCTTGATCAGATAAAAACAATATTTAAATTGATAGATTGGTGTTAGAATATGTAAAAAAGTTACTATTCTCTTCTGGAGTCTTATACATTGTTTATAGAATTGGTTTGGTGTTAAAGATGATTGAGTAAACTCATTTACCGGGAAATATCAACAAAATTACTGTTTTGATCCAACTGGTTCTTTTCTTCAGCCTAAGCCACTCTGCGGCAAGTCTGCCCCATTTGTGCTGCTCCTTAGTTAAACTGCTTTTGGGACACTTCACACTGCTAGACTAAAAAGCTAGTGAAAGCTTTTATATAAAAGTAACTTTATGACATTTAATTTTTATAGCTCATTAAGATATTCTAAATATTTGCTTTCTTTTTATTATTATTTGTTATTTTGGAAACCTTTGTTTTATACAGAGCTGTCATGAATACACTCAGCAGCCAATAAATCCATTGGGCCCTCCACAGACTAGAAAAACATCTGCCTGTTCTGCTGTGCTCAGAATAGGCTCTAGAGATTCCCCTGACTCCAACAACAAAATAAATGTACTTCTTTGGGCAGCTCAAGTAACCTGCCTCAAAGAGCGTAATTCACTTCCAATCAAGTCTCCTCCCATTCCTACTTTACTCCAGCCTCTGTCTGATTTTTCAGCTGAGTCTGAATACCAGTTTGCTTGCTTTTGTTGTGTTTAATATGATTTTAAAGCTGCTGACCTGGATGCTGTCCTGGTTCCTGCCTATGAATCGCTTGTGAGACAGACCTGAACTTCCTGTTGTTAGAGCCAAAACTGCTAAGATTGTGTTTTTCTGTTTCACAAAAACTGCTGAGCATAAAAAAAAAAAATAAAATATAGCATAGTGACAAGATATCATCACCCCAAATTTGCTACAATTTTTTTTTTTTAAAAAGAAAAGTTTATCATCAATACCATACTGTTAGATGAACTCAGTAATAGTTTTTATGTTTTGCTGTGGTTCTGAACAGAATGAATGGGAAGAAGCTAATCCTTTTTTGGTTTTGGTTTTGGTTTGTTTTTTTTTTCATATATTGGAAGGGTAATTGTTTCTTGAATGAAATTTTATTTGTTTGGCTTTTTTAATTTGGTTTCTTGAACTTTGAAAACAAGGTGAGCACGGGAAGTATCAGTTTTCTGGCTGTGAGGGTGGGCGGCTCACTGCTGGCAGCAAAGGCTTTTTTCAAATGCTACAGAAAAGAAAGCTTTGACTGTTCAGAACTATTTTAATGCATTCAGTGTTCTTTATAGAATGGAAGTGATGAGTACACCAAGTTACAAGTGCAGATTTCTAAGAATGCTTGGTACAAAATGATGTTTTTAACCTTGGACTGCAGGGTCTAAGACGGGGGTGCCTTGGGGGGGAGTCTTGCTATAATAGCCATGAAAAAAAAAAAACAAGCTGGCTTCTTTGTTTTAAACATAGCTCTCTTATGAGTATATTGCTGAGATAAAAGAGAAAGGTGACAAATTGAAGAATGAACTTGGAAGTGTTCTAGTGGGAAAATTCCATCTAGGTTCAACAAAGATTTTTGTTTCATTTTTAAGCATTAGTTAAATCATTTTCTATGACTAGCATTATTTCAGGAGTCAAGGGACTGAATATCTTTTACTGCAGTTGTGTAAACTCTGAAAGTCAATCCCTTGGACAGCTGAAGATGTCAAATAAATATGTAATCGTGCAATCTGATTTGAGTCCTGATACTGATGAGCAAACAGCTCAAGGGCTAAAGAAGTACTGCTGTTCACCACAGGCTTATTTTTTATGTGATATGAGCTGCACTGCTAATCAGATGTGGTATGTTTCTGTCTTTCAGATTTACCACTGGATTATAGATTTACACGATTTTCCTCAAATAGCTCAGCAACTGCTGGGTACTACCCAAGCCCTCCAGGAGCACTGCTGCCAAATGAGGAGTCAGTGACTATGAAATAGGTTGTCAGATTTTTACTTAAACATCCCTGTGGTCCTTACTTAAACAGCTATCAAATGCTAATTGCTGAAAATGCTGTGTGATGCTTCATAAAATAGAATGATGGATTAAAGCAGACTCCTGTGTAGACTTGTGTTTCACTTGTTGCTCTAGTCTAGCCGGAACAGGTGAGCAATGCATCCTTCTCTCTAAATCTTCTGACCACCACTACCTTTCACAAAGTGCTATTGGCTTTTTCCATGTACTTCCCAAATCCTTCAAGAGAAATATACTAGTAATAACTCATCCTAAGTGACTTTCTACATTTTCAAGGACATTTTCAGTACAATCCCTATTCAAGGTGATGCTACCATGAGCCCCAGGGAAGACATGAACCAGACCCTCAGCCATACTTCATTATGAGTTACCTTGGACAGCCCAGGTTATCACCATAGATCAGTGTTTTGCAGGCTCTGAGGAATTTATTCTCTCACTGTAACTGTTCTTGGAGATACAAAAAGACTGAGGCCCGAAGAGGAAGATGCATCATAGCCAAAAAGAGACTTCAGTGGGATTTAGGCAGCTAAATGCAGACTGGCAGTCCTGAAAGCCTTTGTCACATGCTTCCTATTCTTGAAAGTGCCTACCTACTATTCAACAGTGAGGTTCCATACATGCCTTTTTCTCCTTTAGTCTTCAATACCTCAAGAGTCAGAGCTTTTCTGCAGAAGGAGGGAAACCTGTGTACAGTTCACTTCTCAGCTTGAGTGGATTCAAACCTGCATTCTCCACCTCCCTGGGAAATCCTTCCAAGAGTAAGGAGATAGCACTCAGCTATACAGAGTCATCTTTGTGAAGTACAGCCTCAGCCTAGAAGAAAAGTAAGACTGAAGACCTAAGCTGAATACGGTTCTTATCAGCTAATTTAAAGAAATGGGCATCCTGTTCTCTGCACATTCAGCTCCAAAGACCTTTTCTCCAGCGCTTTGAACAGGGCCCCTTTGGTAACCAATGCAGGGTAGCAGATGCAAAAACATGTCAAAGATATTTGTCCAGTCAGCAGTTTTGTCACACCAGGATGGCAGAATTTTTTATAAATTTCCCTCAAAGGTTAAAGAACAATAAACAAAACTTTATTTTCTTGTTTTCAAGAAAAATAATTTACTTTCTTAAGCCTAGATGATTATCAGAATTAATTTAACTTGTGTTAACATTTAACTTGTGTCACTACAGCTCACTCTATATTTTTGCAGTTTCACTGGTTAAAAAATACTGTGTGAGAATCAGACACAAGCACCATTCCACCTCATTTCAGAGATACCAGCTTTTGTTTCCATACTTTTTTCCCTACCGTTACACAGGATGTTATTTTTACATTCTTGTGGTCCTATATACTTACAAGTAATATGTAATATTTCCAATTTAATATTGAGCATTGTTTTTTTGAAACAGAAACATTAAAAAAATGAGAAAAATATAAAACTTTCATTTAAACAAGGTGAGTGAGGAAGGAAAATGAGAGTGACACTCTCCTCCTCATAAACTAAAGGCTGAAAATATTTGACTTCAGAAAGTAACAATAACACTTGAGTTTATTTTGAAATATTTAAATTAGCATTAATGTCTTGGGCAGCAAATCTGGCTCATGATGAGGGTATGATTTGTATTAAACAGAGATATTCAGATTAAAATCTCAGATCCCTGATTACAACATCATTTGAAATTCTGACTTGAATCAAGTAATCCTCTGCAAATGATTTCTAACTAGGTTATAGTCCAAACCAGTACTGTGTACCCTCATGCTTTTGTAGTTCTGAATTTGGAACTGATTTTTGTATGTTTGGGATTTTTAAAATTAATTAAAATTGAATTGTTAATGAAAATTAGAATGAAAAATCATCTAAGTAAGTCGTTGGTTCCTGGCGTCTCAGTGGAGAAGCAGTATTTTTTTTTAATGGAAAGGTGACAGATTCTAAGGACAGCCTGAACACAAAGCTCAACAGAACAAACACATATATGGACTTGCTTAACTGGGAGGTGACGGTATCCTTCTATGATGAAGGCTGTCACCAGCCATTTGCATTTACTGCCAGAAGGACCACACAGTAGCAGAGAAAGAAGTGGATAACAGAAGGCTGCTGTAAGCATGACTCCATGTGCCACCACGTGCTGCAGGAAGACATGAGAAACATAATTGAAGCGTTTGCCCAAAAAACAGAGTTCCTGTGAAATCAGGTCTCTTCATATTCAAGAATGTCTGAAAATTACACAGGTCTTATTACAATGAGGAGGTTGGCAATGGAGGAACTTTAGGAGGACAATCGGTGCTGTGCCAGTGGGAGAGCTCTTGGAAATGGAGGTGACATGGAGAACAGGGAGAAGAAATGCACATGGCAGAAAATTGATAGGAAGCGGGCCATATTTAACATGATACCATAAGGACATCATCTTTGCTTCTTCCTTGCTTCTCTTTTTTTTTTTTTTTAAACCCCTGGATATCTCTGAAGTTTCTTGGATTCTGTGGTGAGAGGCCATTGACAGAAAGATCGCTGAAGTGTCTGCAAAACTATCTAGATTATCAGCAGGGAGACATAAGTTGTAAAGATTCATTAAAATCACTGTGTCTGGTTATGTAGCCCTGAAAACCACAGTTTTGCTTAAAACCAGAGATGAATACCAAGTCTCTTTTGGCATCTGTTTTGGTATGAAGCATATGTGTCTGAATTTTAAAATAAAGAATTTATTTCTGAAAAAAAACAAACATGTTTTCTGAATTTACTTTATAGCTGAGCAGCAAAAAAGAAAAAAGGGAGACAAGGTCATCATGAAGCAGTGGAAGGAGAGTTTTATGCTACAGCCTTGAACAAAGCAAAACTTGACCCACTCAGAACAAAAGATATATAAATCAACCAAAATCTAATATACATTAATACCTTTAGTAAATTGATACCTTTAATACCTATAGGGAAGTCAAGCTTTGATGCGAAGCAGAGCTCACTGCAAGTGTTTCCTGAATAGTGCTTGTTGCTAGAAACCTAAGGCTTCATAATCCCCAGTGAGTAAAAGTTAAATAAACAAATGCAGATGATAGCTTATCCGTGGTAGATATGGGGCACTGCTGGACACAGGCCTTTCTGAGGCTGGTGCTTCCCCCGGCTGCTGGGGCTCTCCAGCTCGTCTGAGTCCCAGGTGTGCTAGTGTAGCGGCACAGGAGCAATTCCAAAGAGAATTTCCAGGAAAATTTGTCTCACGATAGGCACCAGGAACCAGCACTCCCAAAACTGGTTTGAATCTGTATAAGTAGCAACCAGCCATTGTCCAGCCTGACATGACAGCCTACCTGGGGAAAAAAACATCTGTAAAATGGGGACACGGTAACAGGAAAAGAGGAGTTCATACACAGATGTGTGACGGGCAGATCTTTTGGGGTGCAGAAGGGCTCCAGGCAGGGTGGCTGGACTGCTTTATCATGCAGTTGCTCTAAATCAAAACTGTTCATTTGTGTTTTCCTGAGAAACAGTCATTCTCCCTCCTATAGAAACCTCAGGGTTTTTTTCTTTCCGAGTCCTAATCCATCCTGAGAGAGGAGTGGGGTATGGCCAACATCTATTGCCCTTACAAAATGAGTGGTTTCCAACCTGGCCTTGGAATGCTTCTCTTTCCTATAGATGCCTAGTCATATTTTCTACCTATGTAGAACAGTATACAATTTGTGATCATCTTTATTACCATCAGATGTGCTTTTACATTTCTCACAGTGGCCTTGTTTGAAAAGTGTTTGCCTGTGACTTGTCCAGTCACATACTAAATAAATATTGCAGCTTCATCTTTTAAGTCTTTCCTCCTGGGGCCAAGTATGCATTAAATCGTACCAAGGCAGATGACAGCAGAGTGCAAATATATATATATTAGCAGAGAGATGCCAACAGTGAGAAGGCTTCCATGCTTCCATGTCAACCTTCTTTTGCCACCACAGGAAAAAAAAATGCATTAAAACACACTTCTGCACACAACCTTGATGTCTTACAGTAGAGACAGTTTCTCAGAAAGTCAAGTTTAGAAATAAAGTCTCTTCTGTGCAAAATGGTAAAAGTCTCACATGCTACACCATCCAGCAAGAGATCTGATAGGAAGATGTTGCTTCCAATTTCCCTGGCAACAGGGTACGGCATGGGGCATCGTGCTGCTCCTCAGCATCATGGAAGGAACATGACAAGTTTTCTGCTGCATTTAAGTGACTGACTTTTGAAGCAAAATATACCCCTTTCTGTACACATGCTTGGAGACAGAGAGTATTTCAAGCTGAAGCATAGCATCAGGTGTAAGAAGGAAAGCACACGGCTAAGCTACCTCAACCTTATCTCTGCAGAGACTGCCAGCTATAATGGTATAAGCCACAGACATATAGCCACAAGTGTAATGTTGTAGCCACAAACATCTATTGTTAACAACTGCCCAAGAACCAGCCCTTCCAGCAGGCACATAGCCCATCCAGAACTCCCCAGGGGAAAGGCTCAATCCCATTATAAATCCAGTTGCCTGTAATTTTTTTTTCTGCAATTCTGATTAAGTGGAACATCAAACCTCATTGTTGAGTCACAAGAGAGGAAAAAAGATACAGAAAAAGGTAGAGTCTGAATGCTTTTGAAGCAAGAAACAAATCCTGCTTTTCCATAAGCATTATAAATAGAAACACTTAACTTGAAAACAGAGCCTGGATTAGGGCCAAAATAAGATGGAATCCAGGAAGTTAAAGACTCGGAGATTTCCAGCTCAAAAAGCTTGCCAGCGTCTTTACAGGGCAAACTGGGGATTCCTGTCTACAAGTCACTGGACTAGTACTGTGGCCAGCATGACTGATCGTTTTCTTGAATATAGGACAAAGTTGTTAAGGAAATCTTTTCAGTGTGAGGTGGGTACCCACAGCAGTTCTCTGGCAACCGTGGCAAGACCACAGAGGTTTTGCAGCTGGCCAGATGTCACAGTTCACAGAAGGGCAAACATCTGAAGCACTGTGTCTAACTTCTACCCCCGCTGCAACTAAACTAATTTAATCAGAACTGTGCTAAAAATCTCGCGTGCTTCCCACTCAGACTGCCCAAGCACATACATAGTTCTCTCACACATGGTCATAATGACTTTAAATACTTGCATGAGGGTAAGAAACAGTCACAGCCACTTCAAAATGATGTTATGGCTTCCAGCCCCTTTCGCAAATTAGAGGGTGCACGACACAAAATGGCATCAGCACAGATGGAATAGCTGTGTGCACAGCACTCACCACATCTCCAATGGCCCAGACAAAGCAGATTCTGCCAGCCAGAAAGGTTTTTCTATTTTCCATTGACTACTAAATGTTGAGCACAAACACCCAGTTTGATATCCTCTTAAAAGACTGAAGAACTTATGTTCCTTTTAAGAGTGAAGGCAATCATAAACTATCTTACACTGTATACAGAAGGAAAAAAACATGTTCTTATCCAAAATTTATGACAGTTGTAATTGTAGTTTAGGATAATAAGTCCATTAACTTTCAATAGACCTTACTCTGTTGCAACACCAGAGCAACTGAAAATTGTGACTCCATGTGCTTAATAAATTTACATTTAAAAGATTAATTTTTAAAGCCTCCACTTGATGAAAAAAGTTACAGGTAAATATAGCAACTCTTTTCTTGCATAATCTCAAAATAATACCTAACTATTGCAGTTTTCTTGCTACATCATCACCCAGGACCTCAGCCCACACTGAGAATTTAAATGGGTACTCCCAGGTGCTGAACCGCCTGCAAATTATATTAGTCCAGAGAAAGAAAATGCCACTGTAAATTTTGCAATATGAAACATTATGTTATGAAATGAGGGATAAAAAATCCTTTATCTTATACTGACAGAAGGCCTCAAAAATATCTGCTGAAGGGCTGCTGTTGGAGCAGCTGCAATGGTGTTGGAGACAGATAGCAGCAGTGGACTTCTATCCGTTTTCTGTCTCAAAGCCGCCCAGAGAAAAGGACGTGAGTGCCCATATATATATACACACACATGAACAGGCAGCAATTAAGGGCTAGGATCCCATGACATAGGACCCCAGAGACTAAGCGAATGAGAGAATTATCTGCATTTCATAGGAGGTGTGGGGTTTTGGGTCAATTAAATAAACTAAGTACTCTTAGGCTGCCAGTAGGGAAATCTCTAGATCAGTAGTAGACAGGTGATGGAAAATGGAATATAGATGAAGCTAAATGATAAGGTTAAGGATCAGCATGATGTGACCTTGCTAACACAACAGGGCAATAGATAGCTAAAGGGTATCAGGGAACAGAGTATACATGACTTACAGTAAATAATAATTACCAAAATATATTTATTGTGTGGGGTTTTCCTCTTCTCTAACCTTTCTCCTGCTATTGCACAGGACTTGGAGATACTTGGTACAGTACTGATATCAATCTATACACAAAATTAGAAAAAAGATATTGTAACCTGAAGACTATTACGTGAATTTAAGAAAACAAATTTAATAACCATTAATATGATAACTGTCAGATAGATATTATTAAAAGTAACTGTAAAAATATTTGTATGTATGTATGTATACATTTATGTGTATGCATTTAGAAACCATTGCTGTGTAGAGTGATCTGCCAGTGACTCGTGAATATGGATGTGTGTGAACGATCACAAGATGGTTACAGGGGTCCCTGAAATGCTCAGCAGCAGTGCCTCAAAAACCCCAGAACAATACACACAATAACCAATTATTGATGCAGACTAATGCAACAGCCTCATGAATCCCCTAAAACTAAGAGCAGAGGCAGAGCTGTCTTTATGGAGTATGTATGACTACAAGAGCAAGCAGCTGGTGAGCAGTACTGCTTCACGATCAAGTGTGCAGAACCAATCACTATGGTATCCTCTAGTGCTGTATAGGTAAGTGTTATCTTCAAGTGGAAATTAATTTTTAACGCCTGTGTTTGTGTTTGAGATAATATCCCACCTTTGAGTTTTGGCTGCAACTAGGATTCAGTAAATCAGAGTGAGATGGTTACAAAGAAGAATGGAGAGTCAGCAACACGTTCAAATACAGTCGCTAAGACTTTTTCATTTACACATCTCTAGTGTAAGGAGGAGGAGAGAGACATGGGAGTATGAAACACAAGAATTGGATGTGGGGATAAGCAAGCATGAATTCCAGCAGTTGTTTAGTTGTCTGCTTGGCTTTCCACATATCAAGTGACTCCATAAAATAGGTGGATTCTAGCCTTAAAAGTGCCATTCACTGAAAACAGTGTATTACAAATGGAAAACATTATTGCAACATATCTGGCATGCAGAGAGTGAGATTGCGGCAATCACCTCTAAGGGAGCACTGATGAAGTCCATCTTTAGGTTTGTCTCAGTATGAGAATTAATGGTTTGTGCTCCCAAGGGGATACTGCTTGGTTTACAACATTGCAGAACTTTGGAAGGAAAGTAGTTGACATGTTGAGAAAGGTCACACATCTGAGAACATAAACAACCAATTCAGCTGAATGAAAAGCCACATGCTGCTGGTTGTCCCCCCACTCCAACCTGTTCTGACCATCATCAGGTAAAAGAAAGGGTAAGTGCCAAAGAAGGACCAGGCCAGGTAGGCAGTGTGACAGCTGCTAGAATGAGACAAACCTAAACCCAGTTGATGTCTACAGTAATATAAAAGCAAGAAAAATGATAACTGTCCTACTGCTGGCATAATGTATTCTGCTGTTGGAAGTCCCAGACCAGATGATACATAGAATTTTTTATTGGATCCAGGTTGCAGTAAGTACCTGTGTACCTGCTTTATGGGTGCTGTCTTCCTGACATGTCTGTGCACCATGAAACTGTCTTCACTCACATCTGTTTTACCTCTCCTTGCTGAGGCTACTGATGCTGCAGCTTCCAATTCAATAAGAAGTCTGCAGGAATTTTTTCTAATCTGACTTTCTGTCTGCTGGCCTCAGGCTAAACCAAACTGAACACATGGTGAGAGAAAGAAAGAAGGAAAGAAAGGAAATGTAAAGCAGAGAGATATGTTCTATTTACAAACAAAGAAGAGCTGTTTAGGAAACCTGACCAGTGCTTTGCCCTTCCAGCTACCCTACTGATACTTTGGCTGCTGCAGTGTAAAAGAGTAAAATGCTGCACCTAAGGGGAAGGGAGAAGCATTTCCAGAGCATAGAGATAGAAGCAGACAAAGGAAGGCAGAAACATTTGTTGCACTAACACATCCTTCCAGTCCTATACATGTACCTGGCACATGACAGACCCATAGGAAACACCTGGCAGACCTTTGAGAGAAAATGCTTTGCACCACACTAAATGTGCCCCAGCCAGAAAAGTATCCTCACGAGCTTTGACAAGATTTCCAGATTTCCAACCGTTTCTGATTTTCAGGGCTGATTTCAGGCCACTCCTTTTCATTACCTAGTTTTGGAGCTGTTACTATTTCTGCCCATTGCCTGCACAGTGAGCCAGAGCCCCAAATCCCCAAGCAGTAAATAGTATGAATCATGCAACACTCATAAACTTGAAGGACCTAGCAGGAACAACAATGGAGTTAGGACACTGTCTGGTCCACACCCTGGCTGGAAAAGAGATAGCCAACATTCCCCCATATGAGGCTGGAATTGGGATAAGTTTTGAAAATTAGAGCTGCCTTCATGTGGCACTAATAAAGTCCAGGGGGAAGGGTTGGGCAGAGCAGCCCAGATCAGGGAGGGCAGGGTGAGCATTATGCAAGGATCCAGATTTACATTTCTGCAATTCAGCTACAAGAAGAGACTGGCCTAACGCTCTTGTCCTGAAGATTCCAGGTCACAGTGCTAAGATCAGAAATCACCACAGCTGGACACAAAAGATGAAGGAAACAAGGGTTACAGTCATAAGAAAATCAATTGTTTTGGAGAATTAGTGAAAGAATCCAGATAATTTGGGGGTTTTCTTTCTTTTCATTTGAAGAGTTTTTTCACTTAATGACAAAAGTAGAAGTGCCTTCTACATGGAGATTAGAGACCAAACAGATCACACAGAGAATAGGATTTTATTGTTACAGAAGTAATTAAAAAAAAAACAAAAACAAAAACAAAAACAACAACAACAACAACAACCATACAGAGCAAAAATAAAAGGAGAGAAAAATGCTGTTGCAGAAACTGGGCAAGAAGAAAGAAGAAAATGCCAAGGTTATGTATGTGGAACAGACTGAATGACACACAGCTTCCCTCTTTAGACTGACATCTTCCATCGCAAAGAAAGAAAAAGGAAACACCCCCGCATTTTCACAACTAAGTGAGAACCCGAGTCTTTAAAATGTATGAAGTATTAGCAGACACTTGGTGTCTCCTCCAGAAAGGATGAGCCCTACATTACTGGCTCCATGCAGCCCTGCTGCCTTCCTTTCTCACTGCCCTAGCACAGCAACAGGGGCTTGCTCCCTCTTCACGTCCTCATAACCCAGCTTGCCAGTGATGCAGGAAAATAACGTGCATGCCCCTTCCCTGCAAGCCAGGTAACCACAGGGCCTTCTTGGAAGCTTTCACTTCTCAAACATCCTTTGCTATAAGGGGAAAAAAAGGATTGATGTTATCAAGATCTTATAACCTAGAGCTGGCTGCTCACAGTGTCTCTGATGCAGGAGACATTTTCAAGGCATGCAATGTATACTTTGGTGTCTAAGATAGTGACTTCTGTGTGTGTGCCCTAAAAAAACTGCAATTGCTGGGAAAGGGCAACATTTCCCACATACATTTGGCTCAGTCACACAGACACCAGACATTTCATGTTCCTGGTAACGCTGCATTGCCATAAAGGCCAAGGAAAAATAAAGGGCATGTGACGTATGGGTAGAACAGTGTCAGACCTGAACAGTTTTCAAACAATTTCCATGGAACATGCTCTGCACAACCTAGCCAAGTCAATGGTCTTTAGCTCCAAAAGGTAAATTTAGATCCTCTCCTAAATCCGTTCTGGAGCAATGCCACCCAAAAGGTCAGTTTGCTGTATGTGTCAATGTCACACGATGTAATTTAAGGAAATGACAGCTACAAAAATTATTAATCTCAATGGGACCTTTCCAATAAAAAAGAAGAAAGGAAAAAATAAATTAGGGTTCTGATACCTGGGAGCAGAGAGCGAGTAAGAGATTTCAGGGACAGAAACACCACGGGAGTGGAAATTGCATGATGGTATGTTATTGAGCCAGTTATTTAAGCAACTTTATGGTTAGTGGCAAGAACAGGTAGCTTTGAGACATTATTTGTCACATACTAAAGAAGACATCTAAAACAGGTCAGATGAATTCTTCCCTAGAAGTATTTATCTTTCTCTGCAGTTATAAAAAGAGCCTAGCGTGACTAGACCAGAGCTAATTACCAGTCAAGTATAGAACAAAAGTGCACGACACATTCAGAGATTTGATGGATCTCGCCCAGAATTTCTGCTGCAGATTGACATTGTTTTATTGTTTGATTGTTTTCTTCTTGCTGTCATCAGCACCAACTTCACTGGCACGCAGCAAAGCTAGCAAACCACTGAGAGAAGCTCAGCCTTAGCAAGGGAGGTTATACCCATTGCTAAGGAGGGGAAGGGCACAGGAAGATCAAAGAGAAACCATAATCTTGCCTGTGCAGGTAGCATTTTGAACATCATCATACAAAGTAGGACTGGAAAGGACCTTGACAGGTCATCTGGTCCACCCCTTGCTCTAAGGCAAGATCCATCAGACTTTCTAGACCTGAACCGTTCTTGTCAAATATATGTCCAACTTGTACTTAAAAAGCCTCCAGAGACAGAGATGCCATTCACTCCTGCTTTATTTACCCTTACAGATACTTTTTGTTTTCCTATTTAGCCTAAATTTCTCTCACTGCAATTTACATGCTGTTCTCAGAGTATGTGGATGAGAGATTATTATCTTCTTTTCAGCAGCTTTCACATAGCTGAAGGCTGTTATCACTTTGTCCTCCAATTTCCTCATCCTTAGGCTAATTTTTTCAGTCTTTACATATACATGATGCTTGCTAAACCCGTGGTCATTCTCACTTCAAAATTATTAGTGGCAATGCTGAAATTAATCTATAATGAACAGATCTTGCCTCTCTTAGCTATCTCTTTATCAGCCTATAAATTTTAATTTATTTATTTACCCTGGCAAGCACCCTGTGAGTTACTGGGAAGTAAAATGAGCCCCATTTTACACAGCGGACATAAGCCAGAGAGGATTTATGGATCTCTACTCTGTGTATGTACCTCCACCACAGCTAACTGCACACCAGAGCACATCCAAGTTCATCCTCTATGAGGCAGAAACCCAGGTGCACAGGCTATAGGAGAGACACAGTGCTCTTTGTCCGGGTATTCAGATGTGATAAGGCAGCAAAGTGCAGTTTCTCTACAATATAGATAGATACAATCACAGACTAAGGTCAGGATTTCAAAAGCCATTTAGCCATTATGCTGTTCAGAATTGTAAGGGCTAACTACATTTAACTTAGATACTTAATATATTTAAATACCTAATGAAGCAGACATGCGACTATTACTTACACAACTCCCTCCTCATCAATTCAGGCATCCTGATGATTTCAGAAATTCCAGTAGAATTGCCCTGGTAGAGACATCTGGTCTGACTGGGGAAGTCTGTAGCTCTTCTCACGCTCATTTGTGTCACAACATTAATATTTTACAACTCCACTATCAATGCAGTATGGCATAATACCATTCAAATAGGTGTTTAGAGACATATCTTCCTAATGATTAATCTAGTGTTTGCATGACTGAAACTGAAGCGCTCAGTGCTTTTAGGCATGTCCTTACTGGTAAAAAAGCAAGGCTTCATTCCAGGCTCTAGCATTGCTCTTCGATTGCAGCAACAGCTCATGGATCCCTATTCATTACACTGAGACTGTCAGTAGGTATCGCTGGGAAATATAACGGGAGTGAAGGGGTGAAGGGAAATGTATCATTTCCAGTTTTGTCTAGTTTACACAAGTATATTAATCTTGATAGAACAGCAGGAAATCATACTGTAAACCACCAAGAGCCTGTTTAAAAGTACCCTCAGAAAAAACAGCTTTTGCATTTTAAAGCCAGGGAACTGAGCACTTAGAGCCCACTGATTGATCCAGTAGCATCAGTAAACACATTATTAAAACAAAGAAGAATAAGCTCTGTGAAATGTAAACTTCAGGTAGTTGGACACCATCCTCATCTATCACATGTAAATATTTTTATTTTAATTTCAGTAGAGTAGTCTGAAGATGATAAAACATGTCCAGCTTTTGGAACCCAATGAACATTTGGAATTCTTCACTTCATGCTTTCTCTTGTTTGTAGGGACTGAGCAAGCAAAGAGAAGTGTTCCAAAGGATCATTTATTTTATCCTCTTTTTATTACTTTCCTAAGTATCTTCAACTGAGCGGCTGCAAAAAAATGTCAGGATGATTGGCTTGCAAGGTCACGGTGTTTCACGTTTTTAATTTACATGGGAAACATTTATGTAAGTAGTCACACCACACTTAAAAGAGCAGATTGACAAATGGGCTTTTTGTTTCTTTGCTGGCTTGAAGGAACTTTTGAATGGGAGGTCCTGTTGCTCTCATACAGTACGGTGACAGCATTAGAGATGGATATTGCATCTGAACGGAGGTGCTTTAACCTCCACAGCCCCCCTTGCCCGGACCGTGGTACCGCTGCGGCACGTTCGAGCTGCAGAAAATCAAATTGCCGACACGTTCCCCGCAGAGAAACGAGTCCTCCCGCTAAAAGGGAGAACTGGAGTATTTCCGTCAACTGGGAGCAGGGGAGGAGCGCGGGGTGGTGTGCGTGGAGCCCGTGTACTCGCCAGGAATAAATACACAAACACGCAGAGAACCAGCCGATCGCCCCGGGCCGGCCTGGCACTGCGCAGCCCGTGTGCCCGGCTGCGGGCCGCGGCGGCGGGGCCGTGCGGTG